>OX637403.1:28651810-28831810 GCA_951799425.1 Ilex aquifolium
CACCCTCGGAGATGCTCTTAACGTGGATGTCAATTGCTTCAAAGTAAAAGGTGGTGATTCGTTCAGTGGTTAAAACAGAGATGAGACATACGTATTGAATTCAAGCTTATTGTCAATACAATCTGAGTCTAAACTTGTGCTTGTGTTGTACATCAAGTTTTTACCATTAACTTTTAAAAGTCTATCGTCCTTTTCCTTTTCCTTTTCTGACTTTTTAGAAGACATCAACATAGATTGAATTGGGTGGTGGTTTTTTTTTTTTTTCAATTGATCATTGAAGTTCATAAATTCATATTTATTGAAATTATATTTAATTCTTAAAAGTTCAAAGGTCAGCAAACATAGAAGATTAAAAATTGATATGCATAACATCAACAAAAAACTAATAATTAATTTTTTTTATCAAAAATTAGATTAATTATTGTCACTTACAATTGATCCTAATATGTTTTTATTATTTTAAAGAGTTATAAATCAATCTTATCAATAATATTTCTTTTATATATAAAATCGTGATAACAATTTTTCATTTAGTTTACTACATAATGACGCACATTTTTATATAACAATAAACTAACACTACAGTTTGAAAAAAAATTATAAAATAATCTCAATATGTTCAAAACATATTCGAACATGTCTGGAACGTGTTTAAAAGTTAACAATAATATTAGTTGCATATAGTTTGAGATTTAATTGGTGAGATCCAATGATTTGTGACCATTGGATAGATAGTGAAGTTTATTAAATATTGAAACTCACTATTAGACTTAATATCACAATGCATTAGGTCATTAAATTAGGTCTCAATAATATTGTTTGAAAAATTAACAATCATTTAGGTAGAGGTCTATTGAAATCGATATCACCAGAACACAATAATAAGGTGGATACAATTAAATATGTCTAAATTTTATTTTAAAAAATACATTTCTAATATGAAGGGAACAAAATTGAGGGGAGCATGTGCCCACCCTAGCCCAAGGGTGGCTTCGCCCCTACTAATGCTGGACTTTATACAAAGTCATCTCTCTATACAAGGAATAAATTTATGAATGGTGGCTTCAAGAGACTATGTTTTGTGAGATATTCAAATCCTTGATTTACCCATCACTAGAGATTTATTAGGTAAATGAGTTATCATTAGACTAATCCCGTTGAAGGTAATTGTTAAACTTTATTGAAATCATACAAGTTGAATATGGAATTGCGGGAGGTATTATCCACTTCATTGTCAAGTGAATGTCTTCTCTTCATGCATGGTTGATCTATTTAACGATCACACATGGTCTATTAAGTTTGTATCGCAAAAAACAGTATTTGAAAATTATTTTTGGGAAGAGTTTTAAAAAAGTATTTTTAAAAATTTTAAGATTGCAAAACTTGTTTGGTTATATATTTTTGAAAATAGTTTTAAAGAACAAAAATTATAAAATTTGTTTGGACAATAATTTACAATTCCCACCTCTCTTCAGCTCTCTGTCTCTCTCTCTTTCACTGTGCATCAAGACCACCACCGAAACCCACAATACCTAAACCGACAACCACCCAAAACTCACAACCACCGCCAACCCACAACCACCACCGAAACCCATAACCACCACCAAAACCCACAACAACCGAAATCCATAACCACCACCAAAACTCACAACCACCGAAATTCACAACCACCACCAAAACCTACAACCACAACCTGTGTCTTGAACCCAGATGCAGAAAAAAAAAAAGACACTGGAAAGGACAGAGAAGACGTCGGAGTTCTTGAACCCAGATCGTGGGTGTGTTTCGTTTGGATTTGCCACAGTGGATAGAGAAATGGTCTGTGTTTCGTCTTTGTTTCGCCTGGACAGTGTCGTTGCAGAGAGAGAAAGAGAGATAGTGGAGATGGAGAAAGACGCAGGTGAAGGGCTTTTATACTTCAACAAAAAAAAAATGCATTTTGCTGCTAAGGAAGTTTAATGGGTGGACCTCATTATAGAGGAGGGTTGTTTCCATTGTTTTCTATTTTAGCTTGAAAACTCAAAAAACATTATTTTGTTGTTCTCTAAAATCGCATCTCAATTCCCAAAATTTTCAAAAAATTGGAGAACAAAAAAGCTAAACAAACAACATTCTCCTTGTTTTTAGAGTTTTGAGAACAAAAAACTGTTTTTGAAAATCAAACCAAATATGCCCACAGTTTCTCATTTCTAGTCGATCTCAATGTATTGACAGGAAGACTTGTTGAGGTTTGTAAAAAAGGTTTCTATTGCCATCCTTGTCTAAATCCGAGTTTTGTAAAAGAGGTTTTGGTTAAATACAATTTGTGGAATTTATGAGTTATTGGTAGGGTTAATAATTAAGCCGAGCTATTCAGATTCAGTTCGGATAGGACTCGAGCTCAAGCTCGACTCGTGTTCTAAAAGAGTCGAGCTTGAACAATTTGTTCTAAAAAATATTCGACTTGAACTCACAAAACTCGGCTCGTTTATGTGTAAAATAGTCAAGTTACTCGGGTTCGGCTCGTTTTGAACTCGGTTCGGGCTCAGCTCATTTTCTAAACAAGCCGAGCTTAAATATTTTTTATGCTAGTTTAAAAAAATAAGCTCAACAAATTCGACTTAATTATTAACCCTAATTAGTAGACATATTTAGATTTACACGAGTTTTGTCTCACCTTATTTTTTTTTTTTTTTAATCTGAAATATAGCAAAGTTCATTCAAGTAGGAAAAACTTGGTTACAGTCAGAAGCAAAAAAAGCCTTAAACTCTAGCGGGGGACAGCTGACCCAATTCACAGGAAGAGAATTGGATAATGCCTCAGCTGCCAACCAATGAGCTGCCCTATTAAGGGCTCTTGGCTTGTGTAAAAACCTAAGATCTAGGTTTGTAGCATAAGTTCTGATATCTTCCACAAAAACACTTGTCTCACCTTATTGAATGTGCCTGATTTAACAAATTGACTACACATACCTACAATCGAAATTTTGACTCTCCCTAAGTACTCTTTTATCTATTTTCTCTTATTAAATCATCTCACTTATATACAACAAGTCACGTTTAAAATTACAGTAGATAATCTATCAAGGAAAAAAAATAACTAAAATTTTACATTTTAATTACATGTCCAAAGGCTTCTGATTGAGATGATATTTCATTAAAAATAATAATAATAATAATAGACTGCTTGTCCCACAAAAAGAGGAGATGATGGAGTCAGTGCGGCCAGTTTTGGGTGAAAGCAACCAAAGAAGTGGGAAAGCAACCTAAGAAGTGGGAATACGACAAAACCATATAGCAAATTTTTTTTTTTGGAGTGAGAATTAAGGGGGAGTAACCCTCGGCGTGATGAGGAGGGTCTTGATTGTGAAATGTTTAGTTTGAATCGTACTCAAAAGGATAATTCTTTACCATATTATCACAAAAATCAAATAATAAATCGTGTTATTCCCGTGAATCAAACTCTGTTTGATAACTCTCTCTCTACCAGCCCTTGAACCCACAACTTAGGGGTCGAAAATTTAAATCTACAACCACCAAGCTAGAAGAAAGGCCGATAACCCTGTTTGATAATCATATGAAAGTCAAAGAGAATCTTAAGAAGGTATGATTTACTGCTAGTCTTCCGATTCTAACGCGTTTGGCCCAAGAGAAGAGCCAAGATAAGCGTCTCAAAAAAGTTTTCATAGTTCAGACAACACCAATGCATACCGTCAACTTCATTCGTGTCAGTGTTCCCTTTCGTTTTACTTTGAAAACTTTTCTTCAGCAAAGCTTCTCTTCTTTCCCTACATCGAACGTCGCTGTAAATGGCTTCAAAGTTGAGCGTACCGATTGATTGAATGGTCGAAAAAGAGATGAGACATAAAATCACGCGTCGTATTGGTCGAAAAAGAGATGAGACATAAAATCACGCGTATTGGATTCAAGTATCATTGTCAATACAAATTCGGGTTTAAACTTATGCGTGTATTGTACGGATAACTATGTATGAGACCTACTATTTATTCGGTGATTGTGAATGATTAAGTTATCAAATTATATAAATATTTTAAGTTTATTTAGTATTTTTCAGTACGTATATCGAAGAGTTTTTGTTACACCATTTTGTTTAAAAAAATAACGTAATTGAGATGATTTTTTGTTTCTAATAAATTAAAAAATAAAAAGTAATTGACCCCTTGCATGTGAAAAAAATATTGGGTGTAACCGTACATCATGTCATCATACTGACATGGTATAATCGTTCAATGATAAAATAACATGTGGATGGGTGGATCCTACATATTTAAATAACTACTTATCCATGTTATGCAATAACTACTTCATGTAGGATCTACCTGTCAACATGTATTGGACAGTTACACCTAATATTTTTTCCTTTTACGGATATAGTAAAAAGAAGCCACAACATTTGTCGAGTTTTTACCACTAACTTTTTTTGAACAAAAAGTTTATAATTACTACTCCATGTATTCAATATTTTTCATTGGTTATATTTGAAATTTGGGATAATTTTTATGGCACTTATGAGACCCAATTTTCCTCGTGAGAGTAATTATAGTTAAATTGAAACAAAATCTTCAACTTTACTCAATCCTTTCTTTTCTTTATTTTTATAGTCCTTTCTTTTTCCTTTTCCTTTTTCTTTTTTGGCCTTTTAGAGCACTCACGATAGATTGGATTTACCGATTTAGGGCTGATAATGGAACAAGTCCAAACGAGTTAAAGCCGACCCTGTCGAATGAGCTTAAAAAAATATTTAAGTTCGACTTGTTTAGAAAACGAGCCGAATTTACAAATCCAAAACGAGCCGAACCCAAATATTTAAACATAAACGAATCGAATCTATCGAGTTCAAGTCGAGCCAGTCGAGCTCATTTTCTAAACGAGCCTAAAAAATTGTTCAAGTTCGACTCGTTTAGACCGAGCCTGAACAAGCTGAACCCAAGTCGAATTTGAATAACTCTGTTCAATTATCAGCCTAATTGAATTGGTTTAGGATGGACTGGATTCGTGTTTGTTTGGTGGACCATTGGAATGTATTAGACTAAAAATAGAATATCCCACGGAAAGTTTAGCCTTGCGTTTTCTTCAAAATGGAAAATTTATCTCAATGTACCTTCATCTAAACATATATAAGCAGATCATTTTTCCGCACTCAAATGCTGGTATGATTATACAATATTGAGTATGAACAAATACGATCACGAGTGTAAGTATCTCAGAATTTCCGCACTCAAATGCAAATCGTTCCCTAGCTCATAATTTTAAAAAAAAATAAACATACAAACATTTCCCAATCGAAGCAACTCAAATAGACAAGCAAAGCCATATCGGAGACTAACTTGCAAAACTACGGGACTCAGATGGGTTCAGCAAACCATTCTGTCCATTAAATACACTCCTTCATACCAGATCAGGCTTCATCAAATTAGGTGCCTCCAAGAGCACTGCATGCTAAGCTAATACTCCATCCAACCATATTGCATATCTGATAGCATTGTGCAATGTCTGCTTGTAGCATTCCTTAATTAGGACTCCAAAGCAACTTTCTACTAGGAGCAGGAGGGGCTAATCCAGGAACATCCCGAATGTCTTTGTTATGTGGATTTACAAGCTGAAAGTCGAAGAAACCAAAAATAGCAGTCTTTATATATACATCTAAAAACTAAACGACTAACAATTTATATAGCCAAGTGCTTCATGAGTTGATGACAACACAAACGCTCCAAAAAGTTTGACAAAACGTGATATTTGAATAAATACCAGGGCTATCAAACAAATTGGCAGAACAGAAATTGTATCTTATTTAGTTTAAATAATAATAAGCAATAGAGGGAAAGGAAAAGTTAACAGCCTAACCTTAACAATAATGATAGCTATGACACCGATAACAATAAGGAAGAGCAAGGCCATAATGCACCGATCAGTAGCAACCTAATTCAGGAATCCAAGTGAGTAACAAGAAATAACAACTTCATACACACATGTACATTGACACCCACAAATATAAGTACAGATGTACGTATTTGAAGAGATAAGGGTACGCATATTGCAGAGATTGACCTGCCTACCAATTTCCTTGACCAGCTGAGAAGCCTTCTTAATCGAGAAATGAATAGAGTCCAGCTCATTAACAATCCTACTCATTTGTTCAGTCTGAATATATAACAAGAATGTGATGCTTTAGTTCAACAAACAATTTTAAATGTTGGTAAATCGCAAATGAAATTTAACCGTCTTTGAAAGCAATCAAATGACACACCTGTGCCTTGAGAGCTGCTGCAGTCTCTGTTCCAACATTTGCTGTGTCATGGACGACCTATTACAAAGAGGGGATCCAATAATTATAATTTTCAGATTGAAAAGCAACTTCCCAATTTATGATGGCGTTATTAATTTTATGTTCATTCGGATACATAAGCAGATCATTCTATCTTACCAACAATGACCGGAGCCCATGGGTAAACACCATAAAAGATCAAGTGCTAATTTGTGAATCATAATAATGCTAAGGAAACAATTTATTCCAAGAAAAAAGTACTCATTCATGATTATTGAATTTTATTAGGTACCCCGAAAGAATAGATGAAAAAATAGCTCATATATCCTTATCAAACAGGAGCAATAGCAGATTATCCTCTGGAATAAATCATGTTTCTTCTTCCAAAATGTACTAACCTTTTTTGATCTCTCAATGGCCTGGTCAGTCTCGTCCATCATGTGATTTCCCTTATCCATTAGCTGCTGATTTGTCATAGCTGCAATGTAAACATGCTAGCACTCAGAAATTTTACAAATGTCAATGTATAAACAAAACTGCAGCTAACATGTAAGGTTGTTTGCTATGTCAGATACAACTCAACTGACATGAGGTGTCGAAGCTATTGTTACATCTGAAAGGGCTTCACTCTTATTATACAGCTGCCATCAGTATTACCCAGAAACACATACAAGAGCACAGAACAGCAGATATACTTCTGGAAATTCTACGTGAAGATGAACGAAAATCGGAGAACTAAGGCCTCAATTTTTTTGTGATTTTCAATGGAAGTTGTAGAAGTATGACATATGCGCACATAAACAGTTGAGGATCCTGATAGTTCTTTTATCTCATTTCACTCAAAAGAATCTAGAAATATATCCAATTCTGAAGATGAATGAAAGTCAGAGAACTAAGTACAAACCATGTCTCAATTTTTTGTGATTTTCAATGGAAGTTGTAAAAGTAAGACATATGCACACCAAAACAGTTGAGGATCCTGATATTTCTTTTATCTCATTTGTAGCAAAGGGGACCCCCTTCAATACATCAACAAGGTTTCGAGTCAAGTTCTTGAACTCATGCCTATCATCCTCACCTTCTTTTTTCCATAAGTTCTGAGATTATTTGCCTACACTAACCCACGGCCATGTAAGTCTAAAGGCCACCTTTTTTCTCAATCTTTCTGCAGAAATCACAAAATAACCAAGGGCAAATATGTAAGTACATGATACGTGCACATCTCCATATTTTGAAGCAGTGCATAAAATTGCTAGTTGCCCCCTTATCCTCTCCCATCCTTCACTGCATATGCAATCCAGTTACTAAAACATGCCCGACATCTTCATATAGAACAAAACTCCCTTCTCCCATTAGCAATAAGAGCCATTTCCTCCGCTATCAGGTATTGCTTTCCCTCAAGTCTCTCATCTCATCGCTCATTTACACTCATCTTTCACTGCTACCAGGCCATTAGTGATGAAACAGAACCAGTCTTTATTTTCTTCAAAGTCAGTACTTTTAGCAAAATCCTAACATTCATGATGGTAATAAGTAAGAAGGAAATATAGCAGCAAGGATACATACTACTGCTGAAGGACAAGATGACACTGATACGCTGATGAATAAGAACTCAATGCGACTTCAGGAGACATTTCGAACAGTAACAAATATGATTCCCATTTATTGCATACAAATCCCCAAAGAGCGTTAATAAAGTAAATTATTTTTGCTTGCTAACAAAAAACCATATGCTTACATGAAGCTAGCAAGACATTTTCTTCACCAAGCCCTTCCCCAGGTCCATCAAAGAGATCAACTCTCTTTGTTTCAAGATTGCTTGCATATCTAGATCACCACCCACGAAAATGTATCAACAACCAGGTATCAAAATAAAAGAATGAGAAGTGATAAGTACATAAGGAAACAAAAAACACGTAAAAATGTAGAAACATACTTTAGTCTGTCTATCTATTACTAGATCATCTTATTCAGGAGATATTATAATTTACAGAGAAAAAATAGCACTAGCTTCATGAATTGGAAAAGAGTAACTGCTTAGGGAACTTACTGTTTTTTAAGAGCAACATATGAATTCAACTCTTTCACCTACAAAGAAATGGCTCAACAGTAATTACAACAAAAATAATGATTTCCAGTATCTAATCGCAGCTAGAGTATGGGAATCTAAACCCACCATCGATTGCTTTTTATCATTCAACATCTTGTTGGTGTCTGGGTCATTTTGATACTCCATATCCTTTGCTTCTCTATCGAACTCCTTGATAAGCCTGCCACATAGAGAGAGAGAGAGAGAGAGAGAGAGAGAGAGAGAGAGAGAGAGAGAGAGAGAGAGAGAGAGAGAGAGAGAGAGAGAGAGAGAGAGAGAGAGAGAGAGAGAGAGAGAGAGAGAGAGAGAGAGAGAGAGTCAATGTAAAATTAGCTTTAGAAATAATTTTAACCAAAATCCGAAAATTTTGACTGGCATTCACTAATATGGTCAGGACTTTAGTGGCAAAAGGAATTTCATGATAAACTTTATTTGATTGAAAAGAAACAAGTTGCTCTTCATATAGGACAATTCACAATTTTTTACTTTAAAAAATCACGACTTATAGCTCCTGCCACTAAAACATCCTCAATTTTAACTTCTCCAAATAGCTTGAAATGCAGCTCATACATAGTTATATACACTGGTCAGAATACCTCTTGCATTCACGCATCTTTCCAGTGAGCTCCTCCAACTGCCTACTCTGTCTGTTGGAGTCCTTCATCTTCTCCAATTTCTGAAACCCATTTCTGCAACAAAATAAATTGACTGCATTGTCAACCCCCAAAAATTATGGTTTTCAAACAGTACAATCAATCCCAAAGCACAAATAGAACATTCACATTGCAAAAAGTAAATCACCATCTTACCAAGCTACTGCTATCTCGCAAATTAAAAGAACAACAATCTGTCTATTTTCTAGTTTCCAGAATCTAATCACATTCTCGTAGAGACACTCAATTACACAAGTCAAAGATCATAAGAAAGAATGTCAAACCTATATAAAACCTACTCTATGTGATCATCCGTGTTGTAGATATGAGCATACATCTTTTATATATAAACCAATAAATACCACTGTGAATCGAAACATAACAAGTGAAAATGCTTACGCTAAAGCACGGAAGATATCGGCGATTTGTCCGTCGATCTCCGCAAGCTCCTCGCTGATCGCAGATAACGAAGCCATTTCCCAATCTCAACCTGAATTGCCTTTGCCTTTACTTTCCTTCCCAAATCCTCTATATTCCCCAATCTGCCACCGAAGTTTACAACAATGCCAATCTTCAAATCCCCAAAACTCCTCAAAATTCAAATCAAAAACCACAACCACCTCACTTTCTCCGATCCGATCCAAACAATGTCGTCACGAATTTGAAATTCGAACAATGTCCAGCTCATTTACATATTAAAACATCATCGTATAACAAGATTCAAGCAGATTCGAATATATGAATCAAAAAAACTTTGAATTTTCCGATCAGATCCGAACAATGCAGGCCTGATGAACTTGGATCTGATCGAAAACCAAAAGTTCACGTTTGAGAACACAGAGCTATGAGCTGTAATGGCGATTTACAGACATTTTTTCTGTTTTGAATGAATTTTGTATGAATATCTAGGTTTTTTTGGTTTTATTCATTTCAAAGGTTTCGTCGTTACGCTATGGAGGGGGTTTCTGAGAGAGGTTTAAATATTTACCGATGATTCGGCCGTTTAAACCGCTGCAAGATGTAATTTTAACAAGTGGGCTCCACGTACGCGTTTGTTTATAGGTTACTCTCAAATTGCACGTCGAAAAATCTTTGAAATTTTAATTTGTACATTTAAGGATAAAAATTTTTAATTTACACCCTCAACGATATAAATCTATATCAATGTCCTCCTAAAATTAATAGCCGTCCAGTTTATTTTCTAAAACTAAATAGATAAATTGCACCTAAATTCTCTCATGTTTGTTACTTAATCACCTAGATCAATCACATTTAAAATATTACACTTACACTCTTTGAGAATCTAAATATGAGTAAAAGTGTTTCCGTAATTGGGCAGCTAAATAATTCTTTCAAGTGATGTATTGTATTGAATATAAAGAACATTATATAATACCAGTACTATTGAACATTATATAATAACTGCATTGTATTGGACATCCTCAAATGATAAGCTTGATTTTGAACTTTAGAGTACAACGAGTCCACAAAATAAATGGTAGTATATAAATTATAATTGTTTATTATGATGACATCATTTTTTTAACGGTTACGTTAACGGATATTGATGATACAGGGATATGTATTACATGTGCACAAACGTCAAGAGGTGTAAGTGTAATATTCTAAATATAAGGGGGTTAAATGATAAAATGACAAACTTGAGAACGTCTAAGTGTAATTTATATATCTTTGAAGGTATAAATTGAGATTTCTTATCTTTAAATGTAAAAAATTGAAATTCGAAAAATCTTTTAGGTGCAAATTAACCTTTGTTTATATTTTGATTTGCTGATTTAATATGTCATCTATTTAATTTATATTGATCGATGGATTCACTAAAACATGTTAGCATTTTAAGCGTAAATAACTTTTTTTTTTTAAGATTTTTTGTGTCCGTTACTGACCAAAAGAATAATATATATATATATATACACTAGTTATTGTCCGTGCCTGAAGACACGAAGTAATAAAAAAATAGTCAATAATAAACATATTTGTATTCACACACAAAATCAAATCACAAACATAAAGAAGAGAAAAAAAAATTTAAGCGCCGGTTGTAGTGGGAGTGAACGATGGTAGTGGTGGGTGGCAACAGTGATGACAGTGGCAGCCATGGGTGACGACGAGGGTGGTGGTGGGCGACGAAGATGGTGGTTGGCAGTCGCAGTGGTGGGGCGACGGCGGTGGTGGTGGGCGGTGATGATGGTGGTGATGGGGGACGACAGGGTGTTTTTCTGTGGGACAATGTGATGGGTGGTGACAAATGACGGTGGAGGTGGTGATGACAGGTGTGGTGGGGATAAGTGATAGTGGGTGGCAGCAGTAATGGGCAATGACAGATGGTGGTAGGTATGGTGGGGGTGGGGGTGGGTGACAATGGTGGGCGACGATGGATAGTGGTGGGTGCAGACGGTGGGCGACGATGATGGTGGTAGTGGTAATAAATATAACAATAAGATAACGATGGCAGTGGATTGTGACGGTAGACGATGGTGATATCAATCGGTGGTGGGTGGCGATGTTGTGGTGGGGGTGGCGATGAAGGTGGTGGTGGGGGTGGCGACGGTGGAGATGGTGGGGTGACTGCAATGACGATGGTGATAGTGGTGGCGGGGCGATGGGGGTAAGGGTGGGGGTAGTGTGGTGTGGGGGGTGGGAGTAGTTGTGGTATGGGAGTGGTAGTGTTATGGTGATGGGTGTGGTGGTGTTGGTTGTTGTGGTAGAGGTGGGGTGGGAGTAGTTATGGTGGTGGGTTGGCGGTGGTGGTGGTGGTGGTGATGGGGCGGTGGTAGGACGGTTCTAAAATTTTTTTTTTAAAAAGTATTTATGAGAAGTTATAAATTCTAGAAACACTTTTAAAAAATCACTCAAAACACACTCTTAGAGTCTTATTTTTCCTATTAAATTTGGGGTATTAATATTAACCGTCAGATTAACTTTAAAGTAAAATTTAAAAAAATCTTAACCGCGAAAAATAAAAGTCATTTTATTTATCTTTTAAAATTTGAATTGTATTGTACTTTATTTTATATATATATATATATATATATATATATATATATATATATATATATATATATATATATATATTACTATAAAATGTTTAGCTTATGCCGATTACTCTTTCGAATTCAGCAACTGACTATTGTAATTTGAGTTTGATTAGAACATGTCTCTTTAAGGTGGCTAGCTCTTAAGGGGTGAGAGAAATAATTAAAACTAAGACCTCTTAGTTACTAAAGGTCAAACTCAACCATTGACCAAAAATATTTAATGTAACGGTGACATGTCCCGACACTGTTACAGAAAATGAGGACAATGACATTCAAACCCGTGATCTCAAGATCCAACAACATAGACCGTGACTATTAGGACAAGTTTTGACCTTACCATGTGATATCACCGGTCACTAATAAACCAACGTATAAACAAATAGATTCCATTTACTTTAGTAATTGTCCCATCAATGCAAAAAAATAATCACATGTAAAAAAGTGTGGGTTTACCTTTGTTATTATCTGACCAAAAAAAAAAATATTTCTTTGTTATTATCAATTAAACGGGTTGAATCCGGGTTTGTCTTGGCTGAAGTGAACAATAGGCGGGTCAAATCTGAAGTCCAGCAGCACTGCCTATCCAAACACACCTATCAACCCGAAGCTAGCGTTTTCTACGCTATAAATGCCCGAAGCAGAAAGCTAGGGTTTTGGATAGTCTGTGACTCTGTATTCCCGGCGGCCGCATTTTACCCATTACTCTCGCGAGCCCAACCATGGTACTCTCTCTCTCTACACACACAAAAGCATGTATGTATATGTAAAAGTTTATATATGTTTAATGCTTTGTATTGCTTGAATTCAACATGAGAACTTGAGAATTTTTTTTTTAATTTTAGGCAAAAATCAAGGGTGAAATTCTTGTTTTGTGAGAGATTTAGGTCATGTATTTGCTACGATACTCGTTAATTTTGATATTTCTGCGTGGAAGATGCATATTAAGCTCAACTTAAGTTTTCGCTAAATGCTTTTGAAAAAAGGAACATTTTATTGAAACCTCCAATGGGCTTAAGGAAGCGATCATTGTTTCTAATTTTAGCTCGGGAAATTATTTTCGTGCGAAGCTAGCACGAGAATTTGACCAATTTTGTTTTCCTGCTCCAAATCAGAGAGGTAAAATGGGGAAAAACGATAGATAGGGCAGTCAGAGAGATTTTATTAATGCATTGTGCATTGTTAGTGTTGTTTATGTATTATGTCTGATGAACATTTGGTGGGTGTTCGCAATGGGATCTCTGCATACCCATTATTGTGTAAAACGGTCTACTAATAAAAGCATAGGAACCGAACTGCTGGCAATGTGTAGTCGTTTGTGCTATTCTTTTGGTGATGAAGTATTGATGACATACTTGATTCATGATGATGGTTCAGAATTTGTGGATTACGAGTGGAAAGCTCAGAATAAATGAAGTGTTTGTTGTTTGCTTAGTTCAGTGGATATTAACCTAGCATGTGATTGTTATTTGAATCTGTATAGGAATTTTATAAAATATCTATTAACCTATCAAGTAATGTATGCCGTCCTCCTTTGGTGAGATTGTGAGAATGGTATGCATGAGGTTATGCTCTGAGAGGTGCAAAGGTATTCTTCTAGCTATATGTGATTTCTCATGGAGTTTTATGTTAATGCATTTGCTTCGATGCAGACTAAGAGGACGAAAAAGGCTGGTATTGTTGGGAAGTATGGTGAGTTCTAGTGTGCTTTTTAATGTTGCTTCACCCTTTGGTTGTGCGTGTATACTGTTGATTCCTGACTTGCTACTGATTTCAGGTACCCGTTATGGGGCTAGTCTGCGAAAGCAGATTAAGAAGATGGAGGTTAGTCAGCATAGCAAGTTCTTCTGTGAATTTTGTGGAAAGGTATAGCATTTCTTATTCACAAAGGTTTGGATTATTCAGTTCATTGGTATTATAGGTGGGGAGGGTCTGTTCTAGGTCAAGTTTGACTCCATCCACATCATTCATGAGATGAAGTAGCCCCTATATAAAAAGGTTGTGGATGCTGCTAAGAAGTCTGAGCATTTTCTTCTTTTTGTTCATGGTATTTTAGGCAGTTGTGCCTCTCTTGCAGATTTTAAGGGCATCTCTCTTGTTCTAAGTGAAAATTTAATTGTTTGCAGTATGCGGTGAAGAGAAAGGCAGTGGGTATTTGGGGCTGCAAGGATTGTGGCAAAGTCAAAGCAGGCGGAGCTTATACATTGAAGTAATAATCCTATCAGACATTCTTATTTTCCACTTGTCTCTTGCAAACTTCTAATGCCTTTTTTTTTCTTTTTTGTTTTTACCAATGCAATAGCACTGCTAGTGCTGTGACAGTTAGGAGCACCATTCGGAGGCTGAGGGAGCAAACTGAGAGTTGAGCTAGCAGTGGTCCTTCATATGTTGATTTTCATACATGTTTACAAAGTGTTGAAATTAGACTTTGGCTACTTTCAGTATCATTTTAGAATTTTGAAGAATCACTTATTATAGTTGGGACACAATGGAAATTGTTGGACCAGAGTCGTTGTTTGAGACAATTATTACAATTCTCTCATGTGTGGAACTATTTGTAATTGCTTTTAGATTTTTGGTTTATCAGCTGCTACTTATGTTCTTTTTATCGTCTGTGATATAACTTGAAGTTATTGTGCATGGTATGTCAATTGATTTCACCTTATAATTGGAACTTCACTAATTACGATTTTTGGATAGAGTTTCTTGATTCTGTAATTGCTTGAATTGGTTTCTTGATTCTGTATCGCAGCTGGAATATTCATCTTGTAGCTTCATGTCCCTTGAAATGGAGGGGAAAGCTAGAACAGCTTTGCCATTATCTCCACCTAATTTTTTTTAAAAAAATTCAGGTATATAAAATTTGCCAAATTTTGCCGGTTTCTACTTCTGATGATCCCTTGGAGCCTAGCATTGTTGCAGAAGTGGCCACCAAAATCATCCCAATGTCAGCATCATTAGCTGATGCACTGTTATGTTTATGATCACTATATTGATGCACATTGTAATGTTTATGATAGTATCTTTGCATGAACAAAACCTCCTGTCTGTGAATTGCATCTCTTCTGGAAATGTGAAGTGTTGAAGCTGCCACCATTCTGCTAGTGATGTTTCTTAGATTTACCTCTCAAAGGGTGCTTGGATCAGATTTGTTACCATTTGAAACCAATAACATGTCAAATGAATTTGTGCCTCTGGTGTAGCAACTGGGATCCCCTTACTCCCTGCGAGCACAATTTTTCGTAGGTAAGGTTGTGTTTTGAACGGTGTTCGGGTGGAAGACTGGAAGGTATATTCCAATCCAGTAGCCATGAAAGCTTTTGGTATGGCCTTGCGAAATGTAAATCTGCAGTTGTTTTGATGATGTTAGTAATAATCTACGAACCCTAGCCAGCACATTCATTCATAAGAGCCTTGAACACTATTGAACAAAGGCATTCTTCGGTACAATACTACAATAACTTTGCCAATTTCTTTCAGGCACAAGTAAGTAAAAATGATAAGAAATTACACTTACAGGTGGAGGGAAAAAAAAGTACATACAATACCTGCACTAACCTCAAGCACTTCAGTGCTATCCTTCACTCATACTATACATTAATTCCTAAAAAATGTACATATTATTTAAGTACAAAGAAGAGAACCCATCTTGCTCCTCAATCAGCCATTTTCTCGAACTGAATGGGGTTCCAAGCAGGTGTACCTTGCACTTGCATCATCTCTTTGACAAGAAAAAGAAATAAAGAAGCAAAAAAGATAACTTACCCAAAAAAAAAAAACCAACACAGAAAACTAAAATAGGTTCTCGTTTGTAGCTTGTATTCCTTTTGCTTTAGAGGATCAGTCAATTGGTATGGGTAAATCGCCATTATTATCTTTGTGATACATTTGGCGTTGGACAGCCTTCACCGCTGCAACTCTTGCTGCATTGGCTGATTTGTTAGCTGCTGCTACAGCTCTCTTCACCCTTTCATCCACCTTTGCCTCGTCAACCGCTTTCTTGGCAGCTCGCCGTGCTTCCTGATACCAAGGCAGCAACAGTAAAAAACTAACACCAGTAACTGTTTAATGGTTAAGGTGGCATGTGATGCTGGCAAATATAAGAAGCACCTTAAGCTCAGCCACAATAAATGTTAGTATTTTGACGTTGATGGTATGAAATCATTCTGAAAGTCCAAGACCAAGAGCAAAGAAATGCTAAAGCTTATGATCTGAACTAGTTGATGGAACTCATATCGCTCCTAGCTATATAATTTTTGTAGAATTTTTATGTTAACCAAATTTGTATGACCGACTGATGAACAAGATCTATGAAGTTCTATCAGCAATCTGATTCTATGTTGGTGATCGACCAGTAAAGGCTTCAAGCCAAAGGAAGAAATTGGATGACAGTGGAGAAGTTAGACCCCGACATCCCAATGTGTCTTTTTTTCCTTAGTTGTTCACAGCTTGACTCTAATATATGGAGCAGAAGTCACACAAGCTAAGGCTGTCAGCGGTGGTTGAACTCCACGAGTGCTCTCTTCCTGGCTTTAGGATGTAATGATTTACGTTCCCATTACATCTACGTTCCCCCCTCAGGGAATTAGATGCTTTCTCCAACCCTGGGCCTAGCTAAAAGAGGGATTGGCAAAGAACCATTAAAGTCGGCTAATTCATCTTTCCTTCAAAGCGCTGTCCTTTGTTTTGGTGAGTTCAGTTTTGTTGCTACTATAAGTGAGCGAGAGCAGATTAGGGGTTTGAAGAAAAACAAACATGAAGCTTCATTCCTCAGAAAGTGTTCACTTCTTTTTCGCCAAGTTTCATTCGATTTGTTGTGGACTGAATGAAGGAAAACGAGCAAGCTATGCACTTTACGAGACTTCGTAGGCAGTAGGTTTGCAGCTCCAGAGGACACAAAAGCATAATTGCTGACAGTGCATCATAACCTAGGCCAGTAATCTAGGTTTCAGTTTATTTGACTTCCATGGTTTCCCTCTCTTGAAAAATAAAAAAACAAACACCACTAAAAATGTCAAAGTTTCGACAATTTCATTTCAACGCCGAACCCCCTTTTTCAAGAGCGACTCCTTTTCCGGTCAATTAGGCCATGTGCATTCTTAGAAGCAGTAATCAAGACTTGATAAAGGGGTGGGAAAAATGCAACAAGAAAAATCCTTTCAGTGAAGGCAATAAATTCAGTTACCTGGACTGCGTGAAGAACTTTGGCATGGTCAACTGTGAAGGGAGATTCAGGAAGGGTGTCTTGAGAGCTCGAAATATTGAGAACCCCATTTTGCCAATGACCCGATTGAGTCTCCCCAGACATGAAAGTGTACAGACCAAGCCCTTGCCTTTTCCCCTCGTGCCAGGCTCCTTCATAGCGGTGTCCATTTCCAAATCGATAGACCCCAAAACCATGCATCTTGTCAGCAAAATATTCTCCAGCATATGTATCCCCATTTCTGCATAATCACATACAGCATTAGAGAATCATGGAGTCATGAATTTTTTTCCCTGTTCATGCAGTCATGAATTAAGCGCATGAGCATGACTAGTGGCATCTATATCTTTAACGACAATTACAACTCTGTTACCTTGAAAGTCTAGACAATAGTTGTGTCAAAGCTGGGTGCAGAGTAATATGCTTCAAACTGGTACTATATTTGTTTTTTTCCTTTTCTTGGCAAAGTTTTTAAATTATCAACGTAAAGTTCTGGACTTGAGCACCATAGTAGAGATTTTACGGTAACAAGTACAAGCAATACACAATGAGCTTGTGGCTAAACTAAGACCAAAAAAATCATTTAAGGGGTGCCTCTGTATTGGAGAACTGTCGCTTCAGAAAACCTCTATTGGCTTTCTCCTGGGCCTCAGTACAACTTGTCCAAGGACAGGGGCAAGAGGGGCGTTTATGGATCCAAAAGACTATACCAAAAGGCTATCCCTTGAGATGACCGTAAGGGCCATAACTGCATGATTATCAGTATATCAAAACCCTTTCTATGTTAATGGACATCTGTGCCAGCCTTAAGGGCTTGGCTGGATTGAACCCAGCCTACAAAAGTCTTTGGCTTGGGATGAAGTTCTCAGACACAGATGGTCAGCAGATCCTCAGAGCAAAATGGTTTATCCTACTCATGTAAAGCAAACTAGTTTTCTTTCTTTCCCCTTTTTCCCATTTAAGCGAGGAAGTGGAGGACAGGAGGAGGTTTCAATTACAAAAAAGCTAATTGATTGAGAAATCAACTCGATAAAAACACAAAACTAGAAAAGGAACAAGAACTTGAGAATTTGAAATCGTAATAGCAACCAAATTAGGTTCGATGCATCCAAGTGTGTACCATTTGACACACCAAAAATCAATTGGCAACTAACCTAGGTTCAACTCATCTAAGCGTGTACCATTGGACAAACGAAAATTCAGCATCGTATCCATATGAAGATGACCCAGGTATGAATTGCACCCTAACTAATGATTCAAAGAATACAACTCCTCAAACAGAGATAATTATAAAATTCAACTGATTTAATATTTTGCACTGCATTTGCACATAGGTAAACATGTTGAGCTCATGAGCCTGAGCACGAAACCAACTTAGGCACTACATAGCCACCATATCCAACTTCAAATCACAAAAAACGTATAGTGTATCCCGAAGGAACACCATGGAGTTCAAAACCCTAAATGCAAAAATCCATCAACCCCCTACCCTGAAAAGCAAATTCCTCCAAGAGAACTTTAGAAAAAACGAAAAAGGACAGACTAAATGCATTGGCTATCAACATAACAAACAATATGGAAACATAATTACCATGATTAAGATCTTAAATTAAAAAAAAAACACCTATGGATATGATTATGCAAATCCTATTGATATCGATCAATTGAAGGATTCAACAAACTTTAACTTGAAAATTCACCTGAAATTGTAATGGCCAAGCCCATGTTTGACCCCCCACTTAAACTCCCCAACATAACAGCTCCCATCCTCAGAATTATGAACTCCACACCCATGAGACTGCCCATTACACCACTCTCCAGCATAAACATCACCAGTGTAAAACCTGTACACACCATAACCATGCCTCAGTCCCTGCCTATACTGCCCGCGATATCGACTCCCTTTGGCCCAAGTCTCAACACCATACCCATCAAACTTCTCATCAACCCAATCACCCTCATACTTCCCACTCATATGATAGTAGTACACCCCACTTCCAGAGCACTTCCCTTTGTGGAATTCACCTTCATAAACATCTCCACTGCTATAAACTTGAACCCAAGACCCGGAATTCGACCTTTTCTCCGATTTGGGCTTCGACCCAATTGACCAAACCACTGTAGGATGGGGCTTTGAGGCTGAGGAAAGCTTAATGCACAGTGTGCGGGCAAGAAATAGGCGAATTGAAGGAAGGCGAGGAAGAGCAAGACTGAAAGAAATCACAAGAATAGCTGAAAAAGCAAGAACATATAGAAAATAAAGAAGAAAGGACCACTTATGATTTGAGGTGAAGACGTAAAAGGAAGGCAAAGAAAGAAGAATGAAAAGCTTCATATGGACTCTAAGCCACCGGGTATGGCAAGAATGGTGAATCAGTTTGAAAGTCAATTTTTTCGTGGCCAAAATTACTGGAAAAGAGGCAGAACAGAGAAAGGATGATTGAGAAGATTGTGAGTCAAACACAGAGGCTTTTTGGTGGTGGAGGGAAGAAAGAGTTGGGGAATGCGCAAGAGTTGAAGGAGATTGAGACATTACAGGCCTTTTATGGGGTGCTGAAAGAACGGTTTTGTTTGTTGATGAATTGTTGGAAATGGGCTCATTCTGAAACTGGGTTTGATGGGTTGGTGTTGTTGGCGTTGAAAGGTATGACGATGGGCACAGAAGTGAGGAAAAAGTTGGGATTTTGACACACAGATCTTTTTGCGATCGAATTTGGATGTGTTTTTGATGGAGTGAAGGAACGAAACTAGGTGGGTTTGTTGGGTTGAAATCGGAAGAGAAAAAGAGGGAAGGGTTATCTTTTCCGATAGAAAACTCAGATTTCTTCTGATGCATTTACATATAAGAGAGAGAGAGTGGATTTCTTCCCCTGCTCACCCTACTCTCACCCTACTTGTTTATATTTCCAGTTTTTCCTCTGAACTCTGTACGTGTCTGTGTGCAGTTAGGTGGGTTTTCTGTGTCATTCTCGTCTAACTTCTTCACATCTTTATCCGTGGGTGTATGGGTGAATAAGAATTGATGTTTTTGGTTTTGTTGGTAGGGTTGGGGTGACGATGATGCCTGGCTTTTGCGGAGGAAGAACCTAGTTGGGGTAAGGGAACTGATTTTTAGATTTGGATAACCAGAGGACATGATAATTGAGCCCAATTTTGTGAGTTCGGGACGAGTTTGTTCAACTTATTTTTTTAAATGAGTAGAGCCCAAAATTTTGAACTATCGAGTCCAAGTAATTCGGCTCGATTATCGGCCCTAATAACAAGAAACTACGGTTCTTTCACATTCATGATTCAAATTTTATTTGTGTTTTTTTTTTTAGGTAAATGAAAAAGAGTTCAACCGGAATGAAACTTTTGCTTGAAAATCGCAAACCCTTTCAAAGGTCTACTCGAGTTATTACAGAAGCTGTTAGTAAGAGCGACTGGAATTGAATTTTTAATACTCATTTTACTCATTTTCCTTTCTTATTTAATTAATATATGTAGTTTGAATTGAATTGAATTTTAATTTAAAAAATTTGAACTATTTGATTTAATTCGATACAAATAACTCAATTAAGTTGAATTGTAACAAATTGCATCTAAATTCTAACTCAATTTTAACTAATAATTACTTAATTTTATCACATTTTATATACACACATATGTAATTTTTACAGAACAAACATTAATATATTTAAATTCATATATGTGAATTATGATATACAAGATTTGAATTCAAATTCTCGATTAAAAATGTCAGTTCACTTCTCATTAACATCATTCATATTACGATCAAATTTAGATCAAAATCAGATCCATTAACTTGCTTATAAACAATTTACATTCAATCATGTCTGTCTTTAGTTAAGGACGGAATCACAATTTTATCCCGACGGAGCCAAATATGGTTATAGTTAATAATTTTATGCAACCATTCTATTTAACAAGTTATTGTTATAAACAAATTTACAATATACAGAATATATCAAGATCAATGTTTGTACAATACTTTTGAAAAAAAATATTAGTTTGACTCATAAAATAAAAAAAAATTGTTTTATACAGTGATTTACTATTTTTTTTCCTATTTCCATTAAAATCATCGAAGCAAGTATTTTTGTTTGTAAGAGAAATGCTCACCTATGTGATCACATCCTTATTTTATTATTATATGTCAAATCATTAAGTTTTTTTTAAATATAATAAGAGAAATATCTCACAAATTTGTTTAAAAATCTACTGAAAAGCATAATTTTTAAAGGGTAAATTATATTTGGGCCCTTTGAAATTTGTCACTTAATCAGATGGACCCCTTAGGTATAAAAAATAACGCTGCCACCCCCTGTTAATAACGTTAACCTTACAAACCTAACAAAAATCAAAGATTCGGTCATCCCATTTGATCTCAGAGGAGTCGACGAGAGGTCGGAGTTTCGGTGGAAGAGAAAACGCTGGTTTGAATACGTGAGGGTTTTTCTTTGCAAGTCCTATTTGTACATTCGGTCTCGATTTCTTGTACTTCCTTCGCGACCTTCCTGTTATACACTCAGGGGCGGCTCAAGTCAATTTGAGGCCTAAAACAGAAACATTAAATTGAGACATTTTTATTTTTAGTATTATTTTTTAAAAAAAATTAATTTATTTTAAATTTTTTATGTGAGAAAGAGACAAAAGAATGATATGTTAATATTATTGAGAAAAAAATTTCAACTTTTGTTTTTTTTTTTTACTGGAGAGAGAGAAAGTGGATTGGAATAAATATGCGTTGACTTTTGAGTATTTTTTTATTTTTTTAATTTCTAAATTTTTAATGTTATGAATTGGATTATAAGCCTAAATTATTGTAATAAAAATTTTGATTGAATTTAATTTTTTGGGGCTTTTTTGTGGGGCTTAAAATTTAATAGATTTAATTTTTTTTGTGGGTTAGTGATATACTTAAAATTATGGGGCCTTCTAAAAATTTTGGACCTAAAGTCCATAGTTTTTTTCCATAATATTGAGCCGGCCCTACATACACCATCATCCTCTCTCTCTCTCTCTCTTTCTTGTCATACCACCACCATCAACGATCTCTTACTCCCACCAAAATTTTATACGTGTGTGGATTTTGTAATGGGTGTTTTCCAAATTGTGCTAACATGATCAAAAATGGATGGCTCGTTAAACAAAATTTAACATTAGGGGGTTCAATATGTCACAATAGACCAAACCTTGAGAGGTTTCAGTGTTATTTTTTATACCTGAGGGGGTCCATTTGATTAAGTGATATACTTTAGAGGATCCAAATGTAATTTACCCTTTTTTAAAATCCTTTAAAAGGTTAAAAAGTATTTTTCTAAGGGGGCCATGGCCCCTAGGCCCCTGTGTAACCGTCTCCGCCGGCAGTGGTCGCTGCCCCACTTCTCAGACTTCACTTGTGGGAAACGACACAAGACCCGTTCAAAAACGGAAGCTCCGGGTCAAAGGGGGAGATTCAATGTCCAATTACACCATGTAAATATTCTCATGTTTTATTATTGATTAATAATAATAATAATAAAAAAAAAAAAAAAAGTAGAACAAGTGAGATAGTTTTTGAATGGTGAAGTTATTAGTAATTATAAAATTTGATAAGCGACAGAATTCACGAGTCTGGCGTGTTTATATATAATTAGTTGGTGATATGACTCTTATTCTTTCAGAATATTTTATTAAATTTTTTTTTTTTTATAATAAAACGGATATTAACACGAGCAATTATAATTTTTTAATTGATTAATTTTGAAATTTATAACTTTCAAGGTTAGGTTAGAACTAATAAAGAAAAAGTTACAATTGTTCAATGGACGTCTATTATCGATCATCAGTATTTGTGATTGATCATAGTCTTTCTTTAACCAGCTGTATCTTTCGATACGATACATTTTTTTTTCCAGTATGGTAGACTTTTCATGTATAAGTAGGGCAACAAGGGGTGATTAGGCAACATAATGATGGATAAGTTCAAATTGCAGTTTTCTTAAATTGCAAGCATGTCTGTAACTCTATACCCCAGACCACATGGTACCAACCTTACAAAGGGGTTTTGTGGACCTTCAGACTCAGACTATTTTAATTTTAATCTTATCAATATCTTTATCTGAATGGTATTCATTCCCAGTCATGTCCTATTAGTTCTCGTCGATTTTTTTTTATTAAATAATTTTCTATTATTAATAAGAGAGAGAGATTTACTAAAAAGAGAATTAAAAAAAATATATATAACATAAAAATCTCACTATGTCCGGCTAATTTCTTTTGGACTTGACTACGGTATCAAAAAAAAAAAATTTGATACCGTACTTCCAAAATTTATTATTTTAATGAATTTTTTTACAATTTTTTAGGGTCATTTTATAACAAAAAAAGATTATCACTTTTGTGGGTGATTTATAATTTTTGTGGATATATTTACCACTGTTGTGAGCTACTGGTCGGGTCTATCTAAGGAGAAGGGGAAAAGTTTCAGTTTGGCTAACTCGGTGTTGTCCTGATATTTGCAATTAATCCTAAAAATGTGATAAAAATGGTTATTATAATAATGATAAAAATATTCACAAAAATTATAAATGTTAATACAGTACTTTTTTTTTAATTTTTTAATACCATAGATAACTCCATTTCTTTTAACTTCTTTTCTTCTCTTTCATTTTTTTACCCTTTTTTTTTTTTTTGGTTGACATGGTGGGGCCTGTTATGAAACCTTTCATGCCATTTCAGGCAATGAACCAGAAGAGAAAAGAGGTCCCATATCATTATCGTACACATTGTTCCTTTGCCAAACTGGGGAGACTCCATTTGACATGAACAAGTTGATGAAGGGTACCATTTTACTCCCATTCCAGCAATTCATGGATCTATCAGCATCAAACATGAATCCTCACTCATCCATAGTACCATTCAATAATAATATTCATATTCGTATTTCCAAGTGGACAATAATTCAGATGGGTTATCTTTTTCAACAGTCAGAGATTCAGGTCAACTTATACGTATATCGATTAATTTTTTTTTTAATTTCGGTCAAATGCAGGCCATTCACTTCGTGATTAAGAAATTCATAAGGGATAAATGTCTCACGACCTATCTCCAAAGATTTTTCAAGATTTAAATTCAGAACGTTTAAGTTTACACTCGTTTCTGTTATTACTTGAACTATCATTGAGATTAATTCAGATGGGTTTCGGAAAGCTATGATTGATCTTTAATTGCAATTTATTTTTCTTCCAAATTGTCAAGAACTTGAGTACTTGGGAGATGGAGGGAAGAGAGCTCAAATCAAGATTACAAACAACCTAGTAGAGAGAGTTTGAATCTAAGACTATAAAAGATTTTTTTTTGTTCGGGTTTACCAGATATGCATAATTTATTGTTAATTACACGTATTTAGAGTTTATATTAATATCATAAATCTATAAATCGAAGTAACACGTGATTAAAAAGATTATCAGTTATCTAAAAAAAAAAAAAACCAAGAATGTTAGCTGAGTCAGCTAAAATAGAGACTAGAGCTCTCATACAATGCATCTAATTACTCAAAAGAGGGATAAGTATTACCTGTCAAAAACCAAATAGGTTTGGCCATTATTCATGTATTTCTTCTCTCTCATCCAATATTTAATTGGTTGTGAACAAAAAAAAACAAAAGCAATAATTTTTGGATGAAGCTTCCACACATCTATGATTATGCAATTGGGTTGCCATATACTTTGTTCTTATCCAACTCTCCCCTTTCCCCTCTCCTTTTCATCCCCATTCACTCTACCATGTCCCTTCATTCCTTAAAGGGACATTAACATCATCTTCATCATGTATGTCCTGTTAGTTTTGTTACTTGGAAAGGGAAACAAGGGCAAATGCAAAATCTTTTTTTTTTTTTTTTTTGGTTTTTTGTGACATCTTTTGTACATATCATATGCTTTTGGACCCTATACCAATGTTTGGTATCGTATCGAAAGTCTAATGAATTACGATTCAATCAAATCAAGTTACAATCGATCAATTCGAAATTGTAACTTAATTTGATTCAGAAAAATTGAAATCTGATACCATTAAGTTATCGTTTGACCTGTTTAAACAGTAACTTAGTTCAATTAGATTATGACTTTGTACTCATAGGAAGAAGTGAGTTTCGATACCATAAAAGAGGAAGACTAATTACATTTGATGGGAGAGTTGAGAAAGCTGAAAATGGCTTTAGTCATCTTATCTTTTTCTCTTTATTTTTGCTTTTCAACAGATGAACTCTTCTAGTCAATTTTTTTTTTTGTGCTTGTGCTTTGTCCACATCACGAATGGAACAAGAAACTAACATTCATTATAAGCTTTTTAGTTGATTCTTGCACTAGTTGCTAACTTTTTGAAACACTTGTTTGTTTGGTATTTTATTTTGAAAGCAACCTTGGGATTTTTAACCTTATCCTTAACCAAAATATATATAAGAAAAAGGTGGGATGATCAAATGACAATTGGGACCTTCTCGACCTAAGGGTTATGCTGGGTTCGAGTCTCCTACCATCCCTCTCAGTGTAAGGAAACTCATACACGATCAATCATGATAATAACTGATGGGAAATGAAACGATTTTTGTATCAAAGAATGACACATAAATACAAACAGTTAAATACCGAGGGAATTAACCGACCCTGAGGACAGAATCTGGAGGAACATGCCCCAACATGCGAAGGGCAAAAAGTGCACCTCAGAGTCGAACATTTAACGTTAGGCAAGGATATATGTCTACCATGACGCAACAGGTCACAGAGAATGATTGTTTCTGCGGACAGGTTACATCAAAATGTTAATCGAATCTCAAAAAAATCGAATAAAATGCATGACTTTTACTGACGTAAATTTCTCGGGAGCACGCGAACCAAATGTTCGGTGTCAACACAATGAGATCTCGACTTAGCTCAATAAATGTCATGTATAAGTCATTTAATACTGAGGGGACGTGCATTGAGTGTTCGACGTCTTAGATAAGGTAGTCATTGCAAGGCTAGACACCGAAGAAACGCCGACATCCCTCAAGCCTAGTAATTAGGCGGCTCGAAAAAAATATAACTCACTAATAATTACCCTTACGGAAGTTCCCTCAGTCGGCTTGATGGGACCCCTATGTTGCCAGGTTATCCTACTATAAGGTATAAATAACCAAATGAATGAGGTCTCAAATATGCATTCAGAAGCAACCTAGTACAATAAAAGTCTTATCCACCCTTTGAACATCGACTGACTTAAACATCGAAGGAAATAAGTCAAACACGTCTCTGGCCCTTTTGACCTTGTTCTCTGTTGCAGCAGGAACAAGTTGCTCAATCTCTACCGTGGTAGTTACCTCAAATTATTGCACGAATTCAAACTTCAAACATCCATGGAGACCCAGTTAGAAGCCAGAAAGGTCATGACCTACTTTCAATTTTCCCAAAAAAGAAATTATAAAGGAGAAAGTTTCCCAGATATAAATTAATGATATTTTGATTACTGAAAGAAGTTGATGTTATTTGGTCATAGATACAACAAATCAATTCAAAGACATGATATACCATATGATAATTACCAAATCAAACTGATAAAAGGAAGGAAAGATTAATATTAACCAAAAAAAAAAAAAAAAAAATCATTTTGTAAGAAGAATACTGAAATCAATAACAAAAGGGCTATTGTTTCTTGCAGTCTTCATTTGTTCCTCAATATGCAAGAATTTACCAAAAACAAGCATCATTGACAAATACATTAGCCAAAAAAAACACGATACAAACTATGGAGAGTGAAATACAACCATGCGATGTCAATACTTGCAACAAACAGACATCGACCACAATGCGAAACCATAACGTTAGAGAAGAAAGACATTACTACGAGGAAATTTAGCAAGCAACATACTTCAACTGCCCCAACAAAAAGAAAAGAAAGTTTTTTCTCTTCTCGCAAGGTGAAAAGGAAGTTTACAGCAGCTCTTGAAAAAAAGCAGCAAGGCTGAAGTACTGAGAAACTACCTTGAGATACTTGCCGAGAAAAAAAATAACTTGAGAAGTAATTCTAGTAACTTTCTTCAGATATTTTCCACACCATATATGAAAAACAATATCTTGGGGAGCTCTGAACTTTAGCTGTATTGTCAAAAGTTACCTCCTAACAGAAGCAAGAAAATTGAAAATCATACAGGTATGAAAGGAGCTCCAACCACAACAGCAGCTTGAAAATTCGAACACAAGAGGCAGCTTGTGACTCATCATTACTTGTGAACCTTGAACCCAAACACCCTAGGTACATAGCTCTGTGCCGCCTTTTGTGGCTTGAGGTGCCCATAAGTCATTAAGAACAGGTTAGGAAATGTGGTTCCGAAATAGGAGCCATCAATGTCTAGGTATTGTTAAAGAAACAACTGGGGACAACAAAAGCCATCACAAGACAAATGTTGTAAATTGATGGTAGCTGCTAACAAACATTGTTAAAGTCCAATACAAACTTACAGAATGATGCACCCTTCAAGCAACAAACCCTAAAACAACAAGGTGTTTCGAAGTCAAACATTAGAAATTCATTGGCTAATTTAGATATGTCAGTTCAAACATTACCACTATTTGCTGCAACAAGAACATGCAGAGATTCCTAGATAATTCTTAATTACAATATCTAATATCCTTCAAGAGCAAATAATTAAAGAAGATGCATAAGAATTGCAGGAGTTAACTATAGAACTGGGTTGAAAATATTATTTCTTATGACAATAGTCAGCAGAAGAAAAAGATCATTACCCAGTGGTCCTCGTTAAAAGGGGATCCTGGGAGAGGTAAACTGGGTACAGATCATTACTCAGAACTCCTTTGCACATAAAATGGTTGCCCAGATCATACCTTCTGATTGTTAACCCGATACTTCTATTACTGCACAGGGCACTACGTGATTTATTGAGAAAATAAATTGCAACCTTCACCAGAAAAAAAAATTGCAAAATCATATCTATTGGTTTTGTTCATAGGTCAGCTAATTTTTCTTTTTTCTTCTTGATAAATCATTAGGTGAACAAGTTTTGATTATCCTCCTTCACTGCATTGTAAATCTTTTATCTGGGGGAAATTGAATTGGTGATGCTCATCTTGTCTATATAAAAATAACTTTGGGCTACTAAAAAGTAGTCAAATCCACATTACTTGGTGGGGGGTAACACTGAACTTTTAGATCATATGTTCTGTAGCTTTGTAGTGGAATGTACGTGTGTACTCATTCCATTGATATGCTGAATGGGTGTGGGTATTCTGTTTTTCATGAATCTTAAAACAACAAACAATCAAAAGTAATTTTGAAAACAGCATATCAACTGTTTGACTTGCATTGCTCAGCCAAATTCTGAAAACAATATGCATGCCATTTTTCAAATTTTCAGACTTTAGTGAATATTTAACATAAGTATAAATTTTGGATGATTGCTCCAGAATATGTCCGGTGACAAGGACCAGAATGTCACACAATGCATTGAGGAGGCAGTTTAAGGCACAACTTTATATCATTCAAACAAAATTTCAAATACCAAGTTTAAACATATTTTGACTGAAACCGAGACTCTATACTGTGAAGTCAGGTGCATTTTTTATTGATTCCAAGGAACTCTGGGGATCAAATCTGCCCCTAGTGCTATGCAGGTCCCTCGGTTTATGAGAAATGCAAAATGATAAATATATACCGCATTCTAGCTTGACAAATGACATAGACATCATTGAAAGATGAGAAGAAAACACAAAACAGATTAATTTCAAGAAAGGATACTCTTAGAAATTAAAACACATTAATTTCAATGCATGGTATGTGGTGTCAATACTAAGCACTTGCAAAAACTGAAAGAAAGGATACTCTCTTGAAACCTGGATCGAGGGGTGTAAATATCTTCACACTTAGGACAGTAAATTTTCACGGTGTTTTGTCGGGGAATGTCCATCTGACCAACAGGAAGGCAGGGTTGTCCACAGCAGTAAACTCTTGGGCATCTCCCGAACTCTGCATTCTTGTACTTCTCTAGCTGTAAAAAGTCAGCAAGGGCCCCCATTATAATAGCCATGGAAGCACACCCAGTAAACTGATCAATCAAATTCTCACCATAGCAGCCATTCCCTTAGTTGTTAATATGTATCGGACATGAATCAGACCATAAAGCATCTCAGCCGCTGATTCAACTAATTCATTCTGTTCCTCTGTAAACATATCACCTACACATTTCAGCCAATCCTATCCCTCATTGGTAACCAAAGGAGTGATGAAGATTACGTGAACATCACCAAAAAATGTAAATTTTAAGTCCAAAGAATACATATGGAAAATGCTGTCAGGTTGAATGCAAAATTCAAAAATCTGAGATTAGCTACAACAAAGAAACAAAGCCAATTTTTCAAACACGGTAAATAAAGGCTACAATTATCCATGGATTTTCATGAGCTGTACCAACTACAAAGAAATTTTGGTGTCATGATAATTGAAATCACATGTGCAACACTCGAACTCGAAGCACACTTGATTGCGGAAAATTATTAACAATGAAACCAGAAAACAAATATTTAAGAGTTTACGTTTACATAACTGAAAGCAGTAGATTCTCTTGTCATCGTTCTTTCAAATTTCTAGTTCGAATGAAGACAAATTTGAATATTGCAAAGAGTGTAAAATCCTTAAGTTATCAATTTATTACTTTAATGGGAGAGTTAATAATGAGATAGTTATTGATTTTCCTGCATGTACCTCAGATACCACATGGGGTGGATAGTGTGGCGTCTTGAGGTAACGTCCAATATTCAAAACTACACATTTATGATTTATCCTTTTTTCCATGTAAGACGACACAATTTGTTGTTCGTTATTAATTTGGTGTCATAGGGCCCGAAGGACCTTACAAGCAAATGTATTCCACCTTCATGTAATAAGTTGACTAATATATCAGCCATGTACTACTAAGCTGTTAATTTTAAAACCACTTCAACAAAAGAGATTTTTTCCTTTCGGTTCACCAGATACCTAAATCTTAAGGAAAGACGCATCACAATAAATTTACTTAGAAAAACCAACTTACCATGAGAGGATTCAACATCCAAAATCAAATCAAGTGCATAATCATAATATGGAACTTGGCCGCTTAAACCACAGAGGTTAAAGTCATCTTGGATGTAATCATCATCAACTTCACAGAAGAACTCATTCCCCCGCAGATTGCAAAACCATGTGATCCAAGATGTGTCATCGCCATCAGAACCACTAACATCCGACTCCTCACTGTCTGTTTCAGATTCCTCAGCTATAAATGCACATAGGGGAAAATGTCAGCGAAGATGAGATGTCAAGAATGACTGAATTTAAGAATGACGAGCAGGCAGGGGCAAGGGTGGGTGGGAATTGGCTACTGAATCTTTCCAAAACATGAGTGTAATGCATGTTAGAGAAATAAATTAAATCTTCTCTTTTCAAAAATATAAGTAGCCACACATAATAAATACCAGCAGTGACATATTGTCTGACTCTTGTAACTGTCTCACAAATGACACAAAAGTACAAAAATTAATAGCGCATACTATGGAACAGCATTGCCTGCACTTGATAGTGCTCTTTTGCAGGAAACTGAAAGTTGCAAACGAGATATATTTGTGTGTGACAGACAACTAAAAACAACTAAGTAATGAATGAAAACAAGCAGTCCAAGAAGCAGACGACTAACCCTGCACATCAAGAATTTTTTCTGTGCATGTAACACACCACATGGCAGTGTCAGGTGGTGTTCACCATTAAACATTGTACATTCACAATAAATGACTGCCACCTATCAATTTGTCTGCAAATGTTTTGAAAAAACCAATTGTGCCTGACAAGCTAATGTTGTGCACACCACTTGGCACTGTCATGTGGTTTGTATACCACACTGAATTTTTTTTTTTTGCACATCCGTGTGCCTTTGACTTCTGTGCATGCATAAGTAGCAGCACAAATGCAGTATGCTTCCCCATTTAGTGGTTCCGAATAGACAACATTTGCACATTTGAGGGATAAAAAATATTAGTTTTTATGCACTTTGCAATCCTATAAATTCATCAGTGATACGAGACAACACAGACAAGTTTGCATGAACCAGGATAATTGAGAGCAAAAGATAAAAAAAAAATATCAAAAAGTACTAAACTATAGCTCCTAAATCAATTTTTTTTTAAATCTAATCTTTGAGTTGTCCAGCAATTTTTTTCAGGGGATTTAACCAATCAATAGAAACAACTTCCCCCCATTTTGCCAGAATCCAACTGAAAATGTAACAATTCAAGAAAATCCCTATCACAATGACCCAAATAAACTTGTACACGAGCATGGAAAATCAATCAAATACTATCAGAAAAGAATGATAAATGAAATCCACAGCCACACAAATCAAAATTACACACCCACACCCACACCCACACACGGGAATATACATATGTAGATGGAAGGATTGATTTGTGTGTGTGCTCAGAGTTTTATCGTGGTATATGGGTACACGTGGTAGATGAATAATATATGAAGGCCCATTGAAGATTTTAGATTTTCCTGAGCATGATGCTCGAGGATTGAGCAATGGTGTGGAATAAAATTAGAGTAGAAAAATATTATTGAAGAACGGAGATCTAATCAATTGCCGCTGTTGAACAACCTATGCTCAACGGAAAGTGATGATGGAATGTCAGAAATTGGTCAGTTTAAAGTCAATTTCATCTGTCCATCGACTTCTCTCCATATAAACCAATCTTCTAACGGAACTCACAACAATTATAGCCACGAGCTGAGCATTCACTATAACATTGAACTGAGTACCCAGGTACATTGTCAAAACGCATGGCAACAGTTTACACTGTTAGGCTCTTCATTGATTTTTGGGGCTTTTGTATTCCTCACTTCTTATGAGCATCACTAAAACTTTTCCTGCAACCTAGACCAGCAGCACAAATGCAGTATGCTTCCCCAGTAAGTGGCTCCTAATAGACAACATCTGCACTTCTGAGGGACAATATATATGTTTTTATGCACTTTGCGATCCTAAAAAATCACCATTGATAAGAGACAACACAAACAAGTTTGCATGGACAAAATATTAAACTATTGCTCCTGGATCAATTTGAAAGAAAATACATTTTTTTTGAATTGCCAGGCAATTTTTTTCATCGGATTTAACCAATCAATAGGAAAAAATTCACCCCATTTTAACAGAATGCAACGGAAAATGTCACAATTCAAAAGAAACCCATATTATAATCACCAAATAAACTTGCAAACCACAATTACACACACACACACATAAATGTGTATATAGAAGTACCATCGGAGCATTTTTTATCGACGAGAGACGCAGAGCGAGAATCCCTAAGATCGGGGGCTGGCTTTGACTTTCCGGTTAAAATCGCCTTGCCGTTCATTCCCTTTGACGTCGACGGAGACGATCGCTCCAAGTGCTTGTCTAGGGCTTCGTTGATTCTCTTCCGATCAACTTGTCCCATCTCCGATTTCGATCCACCACCTCTTTCTCTATACATCTCTCCCTCTCCTCTCCCCAGCTATTAACCACTTTGTTTCAGCGACAAAAATCGAAACACAAAGTAAAATACTGAAATTAAATGGAGTTTAGAGAGAGAGAGGGAGAGAGATGAGGGTTTTGGTGACGGTGGGGAGAGAAAAATTAGGGTTTTGGGTTGGGGATTGAAAGAGAGAGCTAACCCATTCTCTCTCTTCTCTCTTCAGGGGTCGTTGTCTTCTGTCCCATTGGATAAGTATATGATCGAGAAGAAAGAGAGGGGTCAGGGAGGGAGGAACCGGCGACCGGCGGGAACGGCTAGCTCGCTTAAGGATGGAAGGATAGATTTGTGTGTGTCTACTCGGAGTTTTATCGTGGTATATGAGGACACGTGGTAGATGTATAATCTGTGAGGGCCCTCCGGAGATTTAGATTTTCCTCAGCATGATACTCGAGGATTGAGCAATGATGTGGAAAAAAACAATATTAATATTTAGATTTAATTTATTAATATAATTTCTTGACTGTTTGAATTGACAGCGGATCTTAATAAATATTACGATTTATTATTAATTTAATAATTATAATTAATTAGATTAATAAATTAAGTTTAAGTAATATTTTTCGAAACAGAATTTAGAGTAAAAGAAAATTATGTAGACTTAATTTTAGAACGAAAATCTAATTAATTATAATTGTTGAATTAAACGTGAGTTTCATCCGACTTTAAAACTTAAAAATAATCTAATGACAACAATAGTTGGGATTTATTCTTTTTAACTAAATCCACTGTTACTCGATGAGAGTCGGGTTTTAAATTGATCGCAATTCATTGTCAATTAAACGAAAATAATAAATTGGCTCAATAAATTAAATAAATGATTAAATCAAAATAATTTTAGTGACAAAATTAACCCCATATCTATTCACAATTTTTTTGGATCATATCAATGTCACATCATTAAATCAAAAAATTAGTTTAATATTTCAAATACAAATAATATTATTCACCGAATAAATATCCGCTCTTCTCGCATCATTTTCTACTATATCCACTTTCTCCCAACTAATTCTAATAATGCCAAATCACACATACTTTTTAAACTATGTCCCATTCAAATTATTCTCTAAAAAAGTTCACTTTCTCGAGTTTCACACTTTTCCAATTATTGCATTTGTTTTTGAAGTTTTTACATCAAAAAAAAAAAAAAAAAACTTTCTCGAGTTTCACACTTTTCCAATTGTTGCATTTGTTTTTTTGAAGTTTTTACATAAAAAAAGAAAAAGAAAAAGGTATTTCACAATGGTAGGAGAAGTGGCCTCTCCCTCCTCAGCTATATAAAATACTATTTTTATCTTGATTTACCATAAAAAAAATTAAACAGAAGTCAACGATTGAAACAATGTAAAACTTAAACCAAAAAAATTGCGGTGCAATATGCAAAAAGTGAATAAGTTAAGGTCAAGGGTTAAAGTTTAGGGGGAAATATGTGTAATTTACTCTCCTAACAATGGGATGTGAAGTAAGAATATAAGAATAAGCCAAGAGGGCATGATTCCTCATTTGAGTGGAATGGATGGAAATCGGGAATTAATGGTCAATTGGGTCATGTTGTATCATTGTCGAATACTATCATTCTAAATTTGTGTCCTTTTTAAATTGTGTTATTTTGTGTCATTTGGATATCCATTAGTAATTAAAAATTGTAAGATCAATATCTCTTTTTTTCAACCCAATTTATCACAAAATACACATAATAAAAATTTATGTGAGCTATATCTATCTATACTACTTGATGGTGCTCGAAATCTTCTTACCCAACTACAGAACAATCTAGAATGAGGCCTAGAGGGAATTGATATATGCTTACGACAGAAAGCGTGTTAAGTGTTGAAGAAGAAATAAAGATAGAAATATGAGTGGTTCACCTCAGTCAAATAACTAAGACTACATCCACTGTAAGGGAGATTCCTGCTCCTTGAGAACTATATTGTTTGGGGAAGAATGTTGTTGTTACAGAAGGTTTGACTGAGAGCCTTTTACAAAGTATTTCCTTGGTTGGTAATCTTTCTCTCTCTTGCCTATTTTTCTATATCTTACACAGTAGCATCGTTTGTTATGTATACACCTTATTATTAGGGTTTCGTAGTGGTATCTTTTCTGGCTGATTCTGTGGTCCCCTTCTCATTTGTCCTGTAGTTGAACTTGCCACCCTGACGTTTTCTGCGCCCACTACACCTTAAACGAAATACATGAGTTTTCTCCACTATCGGCGAATATTTGTTCGTTACGGTTGTCAGGTATTATCCTGTGTCCACGTGTCGCGGTACGGTCACTTATGATTTGTGAGGTGCCGAGCTCCCTAACTCCCGAGTAGATTGTCGAGCTTGTTAACGCCGAGTTGGGGTCTATTCTGAGTTTTCATGGAGTTGGGCTGTGGTCCAGCCTGGGTATGGTGGATGCCATTTTGATGGGGCGTTTGGGTCGTCTTAGGTGAGTCCACAAGGGGTTTTGGACTTAAAAAAGGAGCTCAAACTTAAATCCATCATCATCATTACTAATAAAAATATGGGTTAATCTCAACTTGTACCTTGAAAGATCACTCGAATCTCAATTTGCACTCTCAAAGTTTAAAAATATCAATTTACACCATGAAATACATAAATTTGTATCAATATGCACTGAAGGTTAATTGCCATCTATTTTGCCGTTAAAAAAAATTGGGATAATTACAAATCGCACCTTCAAAGTTTAAATATTTCACATTTATGATTAAAAAAGAATTTTATACATTAATACTCGTTAAATACCTCTCAATTATGTCGTATCATGTTGTATCATTTTCTTGTTGTGTTCGAGTGAGAAAAAAATATTTTTAACACAAAATATTTTCGTGTCGAGTCAATTGCGTTGTGTCATATATTTCACATTTACAAAAATTTATATAATACTATTTAATATTTTTTTAAAAATATAAAAATACCTATTTTTTGCCTACAATACTCATTAAATAGCTATTTTTTGTTTATAGTTATGTTATTCATATACAACTAATTTGATCGAACAGTCAAAAGATTCGTGTTTCACTATAGACATAAAATAATTATTTAACAAGTATTGAAATAAAAAATAGGTATTTTATAATTTTTTTTAAAAATTTAATTTTTTTTTATTGACTCGAACATGACACAAAAATATTATGACACGATACAATTGAGAGCTATTTAACGAGCATTAATAGAAAAAATTATTTTTGGATCTTAAATATGAAATATTTAAACTTTAAGGGTGCAATTTAATTAGTCAAAAAAATTTTATCGGCAAAATGGATAGCAGTTAATCTCAGATGCACTTTGATACGAATTTATGTCTTTTAGGGTGTAAATTGATATTTTTAAACTTTGAGGGTACAAATTGAGATTTAAGTGATCTTTCAAGGGTGCAAGTTCAGATTAGTCCTAAAAATATCTTAGATAAATTTTTTTTGAATATGCCTTTAAACAAAATTATACCTCGCACTAATAATTTGATTTAAATATAAAAAACTTTTGAATTTTTATTTTTTCCTTAAATAAATATATGAAGATACTTATGGTTTACATCATAAAAATTTACTTTGTGTGTACCTTCAAAGAACCTACAAATTCAAAGATTATCAATATACAATTCATAAAAGTATACTAATAAAAAAAATTATTTTGTAATTTCACCCCAATACAATTTAATAAAGTCCATTTGTAATTTTGTAACTGCGATTTAAAAATAATGTAGAACTTATATTATCCTTAATCCAAAGATTACTCTAATTGATTTTTCTTTTTTGATGGATTCATAATATAAACCTTTTTTTTTTATCGTTTGCCTAATATGTGTTGTAATTTATTTAACTTGTAAACCTTACAGATTCTAGAAATAGTGCAAATAAGTCCTAAGAGTTCTTGAAAGTAAATGTCAAGTTATAATAATAACTTATGAAATTTATACGGATTCAAACACTTTAAGAATTTGATTTTTGAGTTTCCCATCTATTACTAATATTTTATATATTTAGATAAATTTAACCATGAATTTAGAATTAAATTTTTTTAATTAGAGATAAGTTAGCCCTAGGAAAGTGCTTAGATATAAGGAGTTAATTTTTGTCACTTTCAATTCCCAAAATTCTAATCCCTCAAATAAATGTAACAGAAGAAATAAGCATTTGTAGCTGAAACATGTATGTTTTTTACCTATTGGTTTGTATGAACTTAAAGCTATAACTCGCTCTTGATCATGGTTGTATTTGTAACTAAATTTACATTCGAAGGTGCGTTATGATGATTTATTGGATTATCCTGTTATGTTGAAGAACTCAATTCAACACTTATTTGCATATAATTATATTGTTTATTGGAATACAACTGAAAAATCAAATAAGGGATTAAACTGAGATAAAATATATTTTATCTTTAATTGGGGTAATTTGGTAGTTTAATAGATTTTGCTAGTTCCATAAATCAATAAGGGATTTAAGTGTAATATTTTAAATTTAAGATATCTAAGTGTTATACGTCTACAAACTTCAGAAGGTCTGGATATAATTTACTATTAGATATAGGATATTGACGGCAAGTGTCTAAGTATCACGTGCATATAAACTTAAAAGTTTGTGCGTAATATTTCAAATTTTATGAGATTTAAGTGATTAAGTGATAAACCTTAAAGGGTTTAATTGTAATTTTTCCTTTAAATAATTATTTTCTTTAGTCAATTTAAATAGTTTTTTTTACTGTACTAATACATTAGTTACAAACTAGTAATGATAAAGTGGAAAAATTAAAGAGTAATTCTATTTGGACCTAAAAATTTTGATCTAATTTATTGACATAATGATGTGGCTTTAGTGGAACCATTGGATTAACACCAAGTTCTAATGTTTGATAGAGTCCATAATCAATTCAATAATCATAATAAATTAGATTAATAAATTAGATTTCAATAGCATTGGTCAGAATTAAAATAACAAGAGCTAAAAGTGACATAAAACCCACACATTATTATTGTATCACTTTGCTTTTCAATGCATCACTTTTACCCTCACATTGTTCTTTGTTGGCTGGCAAAAGCGTCAGAGGGCCCTCAGGAACTATCAGCTCTCGCCACAATCCTCACCGGCAAACCACCTTCCATCCTCGAAGTCATGGTGGACATGAGGACAGGCTCAGAACCACCCTCCACGGCGGACACCACCCGAAACCGCAGCAAAACACTAGCAACCACACTCTTCATTTGCAGGAACGAAATCTCTCTTCCCAAACACAACCAAGCACCACCCATAAAGACCGGGTATGTATACGAGTCCCTCCCCACGAAACTCCACTTTCCGGCAGCAGTCGAGTCTCTCTCCAACCACCTCTCCGGGCGGAACTCCGCCCAATCTGACCCCCATAACTTCTCCGACCTTCCCATTGCGTAAAGATGAAACACCACCCTCGAGCCCTTCTGCATCATAGTCCCGTCCGGCAACACGTCGTCCTCCTTGGCTTCTTTGGCGACAAGAGAGCCCGGAGGGTAGAGTCTCATGCTTTCACAGAGACAAGCATGCATGTAGACCATGTTCATGCCCTTCACTGCTTCAGAAATGGACGATTCCGAGCACTTCTCTTTGACCTCTTTCAGAAGCTCAGTTTCTACATCTGGATTTTGGGAGATTAACCAGAAGAACCAAGTTAAAGCAGCGGCGGTCGTGTCCCGACCAGCCAATACAAAGTTGATGACTGTATCTATAAGGAAGGTTTCATCATCATGACCCGAACTCAACAATTGCGATAAAAGATCGACTGGTTCAAGCGATGATTTCTCTTTAGGTTCTTTCTTCTTCTTTTCAATGATTTCTCTAATTGATTTTCGCACCAGTTTAACCGCGATTCTCAGTTGCTTTTCGGACCAATATCAAGAACACGTTTAGTTTTCCAAATCAAAGGTAGGATTGGTTTGTATCTTTCGGTGCTGATCGAAACAGCAAGCTCAAAAGCGCCTACCAATTGAAGCTTTGGAAGTGATGAGACTAAATACTTAAGATCATACCCACAAGCCAACTGATATATCACGTCGAAAGTGAATCTCTCAATAATGTCTTGAAGATCAAGAACACTTCTGTTTTCATCAGCTGCCGAGAGGATAGGAAGGAGGCGACTAGAAATCTTAGTTTCAACGATAGTGGCTCCAAGTTTACGAAAAGATTTTTCGTTTAATACAAGGCTCGCTTGGTGTCTCAGGGACTTCCAATGCTCGCCGTCGGCGGTTAATATGCCGTCTCCGAACAAGTCGGAGAAAACTGTCCGCACACCGTCGCCTTTATTGTATAAATGGGATTTTGTCCTGAGGATGTGCTAGACATTAGAGGGGTTCGCGGTGATGACCCACCTGCGACCGACAAGATCACGGAGGAGATAGGTGGAAGACGGCGAGGTTTTGAGAATCTCCGATGTCCATTGAATGATTCTGTTTCGATTCAGAAAGATTTCTATAAGGGAACCGATAAATGGGTATGATATGGGAAGCTTAAGATGAGACTTGGAAGAAGATGAGTTTGTGAAAATGGAGCCTGAGAAGGCAAGAAATAAGAAAACTAATAGAGGAAAGAAGAAGATGATCAACAGAGTTGGGAACTCTAGGTCAAACATGGCTGATGGTGTTGATTTTCTGTATTTTAACAAGGTGAAAGAGCATATATATATATATATATAGAGAGAGAGAGAGAGAGAGGGGAAGAGAGTAATATAGAAGAGGAAGAAAATTGTGTATTTTATATGAGCAATGCTACAAAGATCTTAATTGGGATCTTATTTAGGGATTTAATGATTAGGCTTCAATGTAATCATTTAATTAGTTATGAATTCTAATATTAGATGGAGTCCACAACCCATCCAGTGATTATACATCATTAAATATCTAAATAAAGTTTCCAAATAAGATTCAAATAAGATTTCTCATTTTATATAGCATTTCACCCATCACCTATTTAACCCGACACATAACCGTTTAACCCGACACGTTTGACACCCCTATCCAACTACATCATCGTTTAAAGTTGACTATCCATCTGCAAACAATAGAAAAAAAAAACTCCTAACAAACTTCCCGTTCAACCATGTAATTCCAAGCTCATTGGCTTGCTGTGAAAAGACTTAAATAGGCTTAAAAAATTGACTTTATAACTTGATTTGATAAATTATTATTACTAAATAGATAATCAATTGATAGTTAACTCATTTATAAATATAACAGTCATATAATTAAGTTAAACTTTTAAGTCTGTGTAATTTTACTCAGATTCTGATAGGTGGAGAAGATGATTATGTGGATAGAGTTGCTTGAACTAGGTAATATTAGGGTAATGTTATTGTTACTTAAAAAATTAAATTAATTTATTAATTTAATAATATGACAATTACATGCTCTAATAGTGTTGTTATGATTGAATTTTTTTTTGTTCAAGGGTTAGAGGACGTCCGAGCCATGATTATAACTCTTACACTTTTTAATTAGAACTTCATTACTCCGACATATCATTATGTCAATAAATTAAGAAAGTTTTTTTAAGTCTTAATAGTATTTCTATAATATAATTTGGATTAAATTTATTACATAATTTATTGATCTAATTCATCATAATTATTAAATTAATAACGAGTCTCAAAGAACACTAAAATTCATTATCTATTCAATGAGAAACATAATGTATTATGACTATTAAATTAATAATAAAATATATTTAATACTCGACTCACTAATAATCTAATAATTATAATCATTCTATTCTCAAATTATTATGTCTTTAAATTAAATTCTAATAATTCTAATATTCCTCTTTCGATCCATTGACCATGTCCTTGTCGAAATAAATGCTATCACATAAGAAAGTCAAAAATGAGAACTGGGTAGAACAGGACAGCTTACCTTTTTTATTTTAGTTTTGACAACCTAAACTCTTTGTATTTTACAACTAATAATCTTTAATAAATTTATTTTTTAAAATTTTAATAAATTTATTGATTTTTTTAATATATGTCAATTTTTTTAATAATTAATTAAAACGGATTATAACGAGAATCCAACATAGAAATTCAATATATATAATACCTATGATTTTCCCACTCCAACTACCTTAAACGGTTTAACTCTTAATTTTGATTTTGTACTAAATTCTATTGTTCCTACTACTTCCCTCCACGAAGAAGATGATTATGTGGATAGAGGTCGCTTGAACTAGGTATTTATAGGGTGAAGTGATCATGGTTCGGGGTCTATTTATAATAATATTACGTATAATGTTATTGTGATTTAAAAAATTAAATTAAATTAAATTATTAATTTAATGATGTAACAATAACATGATTTAGTAATGTTTTTGTGACGGTTCTTCTTAGATTTCTTTTATTAGAACTTTATTAATTGAAACATTATTATATTAATAAATTAAATAAAATTTTAAGTTTTTATAATATTTTTATAATATTATTTAAATCTAATTTATCGACCAAATATATTTATCTCATTCATTCTAATTATTAAAAAAATTTACTATCAATTTAACAATATTAATAATTAAATAATTAGATCTAAATAAGTTATGCGTTTTTGTTCTTCAATATCAAATTTACTTTGTTTTCGAAGTCGGCGTTCTCGGTTCATTGACGTTGTCCTTGTTGACTGAAATGAAAAAAAGTCAAAGTATGAGGAATGGGCTGAACAGGATACCATACCTTTTTTTTGTTACGTATCAAAAGTCAAAACGCTGACTATAAAAATAATCAAAGTCAACATTTTTCAAGTTGGAAATCATAACATGGGAGGGAACGTAATGACCACCCAGTAATGACGTGTATCTCATAAAATTTATCAACTTATAATTTATTCCCTCCGTTCCTAAATAAGTGACGTTTAAGGTTTTTGCACAAAGATTAATAAAGTTATTAAATAGCTCTAATATGAGTAAAAAATAATTACACAAGACTAAAATAACTTTATTGTGCTCTGATTTCATTAAACGACAGATATTTAGGAACGGAGGGAGTATTATGTTAACACGAACAGTGAAATTAATGAATTACATACTAATAATCTTTAGGATCACTTACTAGTAAAATGGTAAGATAGATCATAGAAGTGAACTATATTTGAAAATTCAAGTGAAAGAGTAAACTAACAAATGTGAGCGTTTTTGCACTATACGGCTTTTTGGCGTCACCCTATCTTGCTGGACGCAAATTTTTTATCCAATCAACAGATTCGTTGAGCAATCCTTGGATAAACTATATCTTTATAAATTAATAATAAGATAAGACCTGGGTCGTGTAAACTTTATTCAAAAATCAAAGGGCGAGTTCGGTTTGAGTGTTCATTGGTTGGTTATAATTGAGTCGGGTATGAGTTAAATAAATTTTGATATAAAATGAACACAACACAATCCATTGATTGGTTAAAAGGCCGCGCACCTAAACAAAATTTTTTGGTTGAGCTAGAAAGACATATGTCACAGGGATGACTTGACTTAGAGTCAGATCTAAAAAAGCGAGGGGGACTATTTTATCGCATGCAGAAACTATATATGTTAACAAGAACAACATTTCATGCGGGTTCACTTCCACGTTTTTTTGGAGGGTAATTATACTTTGAATTTTTAACCTATGATGCTGATATCACTTCATCCATTTCACTATTAAGTTTCTCACATATCTACTATCGATTTTTCAGCAATTTAAACTCAAATAGAAAATATTATATACTAAAGTGACACAACTAAAAGAATGGGTACCAAAATACGATTTTTTTTTATCCTGGTTAAAGGTCTTCCTTACCTTTTCAATCATATTCCCAACATGGACAATTGAAAAGGTAAGGAAGACCGTTAACCAGGGTAAAAACAAATCGTTTTGGACCTCATTAATATTGCCATAGTTTCCAGCACCCATCTCTGTTGATCACCATTGACAGATAGAGTTGAAGAATCAATTAGCCCGGGATTTAAGATTTAGATCTTCAACTACTTCCGTGAGGGTCTCATGCTAAGATACGAGTAGAATACATAGGTGAATAGCTCGGGTAAATCAAATAATATTTTGATTTGATTAATTGTTATGCATTCATACTTTCTTGTTATAGTATGATTCTATGTCATGATTGTTATATGTCATCATTGGATTGACATCTATAGCAAATAAAAAAAAAATATATTGGATAATTTGATTCTATGTCATGATTGTTGCACGTTGACATTGGGTTGATATTTGTGAAAAAAGAGAAAAAATATTTTAGGTATATATGAGAGAAATCGGGGAGATTTACTATTGACTAGGCGAGATATGTTGCATGTGAACATAGAAATGGGGAGTTTGTTCAAATACTCAAAGGGAGTAAAATTTAAAAACTTGGCATGAAGCAACACACATATTTATTTGTTTATTTTTCACTTGTTATTTTACTTGTAAACACCAATTAAGGGGGAGAATTTGATGAATTCAGAAATTCAATGGTCCCTTTATTATTTGTAATTAATATTCTATCAAGGAACTGTCAGGATCATTGGGGTGCAACTAAACCAAAATTTTGCCTTCAGAAAGACATTATGTCACAGGGATGACTTGACAAGTTGGATCTAGAGTGGCTCCAAGGACTTAAAAAGGCGAGGGGGTATTTTGTTGTATGCAAAAATTAATCTATATATATATGGACAAGAACAACATTTTCATGTGGGTCCCTTCCACGTTTTTTGGAGGGTAATTATACTTGGAATTTTTAACCTATGTGTTTGAACATAAAATATCAAATCTCAGGAATATTCAGTGTATCGACACTTGATATCCAAGTGCATTGAGAAAGTGCCACATGGCAGATTTGAAAAAAAGTGGGAGATGATCAATCACAATCATATTTTAAGAAAAAAAAAGAATGACTAATTGAAAATTTTCAGTCATTAACCGTCGATGGGAGCAAAACCGTCGAATACCGTTGCTATAAGAAGGGAATTTAGCGGAGAAGACAAGATACACTCAAACCCACAAAGACCTATGATTTTGGTATTATTAGGAGTAGTTTTAGATTAGTTTTAGGAAGCAGTTAGTGTTGTAGTCATGTTTGTTTATCTAGCCTTTTTGCAACCGAAGTGCTTTCAATTTAATTAATAAAGGAATCTTCTTTCACTAGTTCACTATACTGTGTTTGTTCATTGTTTTTTTATTTAAGGAAATCCTGACACAAGACATTTAAACCCCTTAGAACAGTCGCCTAAAAACTATCAGCAACTTTTGGAGTAACACTATTACTCTGATCTTGCTTCTTCTGTTTGACCATCGAATTTCTCACGCTACCAATCTTAACTACTTGTATTAGTTTAATGTCGAACCAAAAGGTAGAGGTCCGTTAGATTAAGTGAAACACAATCACATTGTTTTGGTGAACAAAGAGACACAACTTTCTATCCATTTGTGATGGATTTTCACATTTTACATAATGTGAAAATAAAAACAACGTTCGGAAGTGCAACGTGAGCAACAAGACAACTAGGTGGCGATGAGAGATGAAGAGCATAGTTGAGGAGTGAATGTAAAACTTATATCTTACATAAATAAAGCTTTTCATAGTCCTTGCATTCTCAAAATTGATACTAGTTCTAATTTGTTCCAAGATTTTTTTTTTTTATAACTTATACTTGAACTCTTAGAATCGTAACAATCAACTCTTTCTGTCCAATTTCCTGTTAAAGTTGTTACAATTTAGCCCATAAACGAATGCTTTTGCATTTGGTTTAATATAGGAATTAAATAAAAGTGTGTGCGTCACCTCCACATTTTCTAGAGGGTAATTATCCTTTGATTTTTAACCTTTGAGTTTGATCTTACTTCATCCAATTCAGTAATTCACCATCGTGTTTCTCACGTTACCCGCCTTAATTGCTTGTACTGATTTAATTTTGTTCTAAAAAATTGATGTCAAATTACTCCCTTAACTACTTGTATTGGTTTAACTTTGTCCCAAAAAATAGATGTATGTTAGAGTAAGTAAAACAAAATCACATTGTTTAGGTAGACAAAGAGACACAACCTCCTGTACTTTTTGTAATGGATTTTCGCAATTTGGATGCAAGGTGCAAAACATGACAGTTAAAGCAGGAAAGTGAGACAAATAGTAGAGTTGAGGAGGTTAATGTGTAATTTACCCTTTTATTAAAATCAAATCTTCCTTATAAAAGATCTTCATGGTCTTACCATTTTTTTATAAATTTTACATTTTGCTCGAGTCTAAATGATGTTTTTAAAAAAAGGAAAAAAAATAAATCCCATTTATTTGGTGATAAATTTGGGTATGCCCCTCAATAAATGCCTACCATTTATAGTTTAGATCTATATATGGCTATCTATATGATTTAGTATACGTTAGTCAATTGAATCATTTATATCTTCAATCTATAAGCTTTTTCAGTGGGCCACAAACTTTTAGAACAATTCAATAAAGGTCCTTGGGACAAATTTTGTTTTTTTTTTCAAAATATCTCGTGTACATTTTTTTTAATTATTTTATGATTTTATTATTTTTGTAATAAATAATTATAAATTATTTAATTCAAAATTAATAACTGAGATTAATGGTGATACGATATCGTAGCCTTACCCAAACTATATATATAACATTTAATCTTTACCACTTAAAATAAGTAACCTAACGGTCTCATACTAATGAATCGTGTTATTTTCAAATTTATGTCAAGAATTAATTAATAGTAATCGACAAAGAAATTTGGAGCTAAAAGTCTAATCACCTCACATTGTCATGTTTTGTTTTTTGGAGACTTGGCCTCTCTCTCTCTCACTCTCCTGCCCAAAACCAAACCAAACACATTCTATATCTCTTCAAACTCAATTTTATTCTCAGTTACACGCAGATTTCGAACCTTACCCTTCATTCTCACAAAAATCCCAAAAATAAAAAAGGATATTTGATAAATTTGTCACTAGTAGAAAATAAAATAAACAAAAAAATTAGGTTAAAGTTACACACATAAACAAATAATGGATCCCAAGAAATTAAAAGATAATGAAATAACCCAACAAAAAAGATAATAATGAATATTTATTGATAGTCAATCGTGCAATTTCACATTTCTTGATGAAGAACATGAAAATATTAATAAAACAATAGATCATATTTGAATAAATATTTATGATCCAATCATACAATCCATAGAAGAAATATGTTATCAAAATTAAAATTATCATTAAGAAAATAAAAAACAAAAGTCTCATTAACACGCATTACTTTAGGCTTCACATGCTCTCTAGTTGCGGTGACTGAGCTAAAACGGAATTTTTGTACAAGGAAAATGCAAAATAATTCGTTATTATGGGGATACAGGAGAGCTATGGTCACGTTTAGTGATGGCAGTGGATCGGGGGAAAACGAGTATTCATTTAAATCTACCCCGTTTAAACTAAGGATGAACCATACGTATTGGAAGATGGATGTATAAGGGGATACCCGTATGAACCTGTGTGGGATGGAGGTGGAGATGGATTGAAATTCATTCCCTCCCTGCCTCTGCCCCGCCCGCTAAACCCGTAATATATATGTAACATCAAAAAGACACAAACTCCACTCACTCTCCCTCCCACCCACTTATTAATACATATATATATAATATCACAAACTCCACCCACTTACCCACTCCTCTCTTTACAAAAAAAAAAAAAGCACTTTACTTTTTTTTTGTTGATCAATTTGTTATATAATGGGGTTTCATCATTTTTTGCATAATCATTTATGAGGTTTTATAGTTTTATTTTTTAATTTTTTTCTTAAAATCATAAAAATTAATTGTTATGAACGAAAACAATAGCGGGAACACGGACGGGATCAAAATTTGCCGACGAAATGGGGACGGGGATTAAAATCCTGCTAATGAAAATGCCCCGAGAATAGATAGACTTTTTTAAAACGAGTACGGAATAGAGACTACTCCCCGCACCCACCCGATGCACTGCCATCTCTAGTCACACCATCAGATGTGATTAGCTTGCGGAGATGAAAAAGGAAATTTTTTTTCCAATAATCTCTGTTACGCCTGTCTATCAATTGTATAGAGAATCAGAGCATGTGATAGAAATCTAGGAATATCTTTCTCACGTATATGTTTAATTATTTTACTTTTTGTTTTATCAAATTTTTTAATCAAATTCTTCCAAATTTCAATATAATCACTTTGATCGCATACCCTTTTCTTTTTAAAATTTACATCTTTTTCTCTTTTTTTTTTTTTATGTAACACACTATAAAAATTGGATGAGGGCTATGAAGCACGGATACTTCGTTGAGGTTGACGTATCCGTATCGGATACTTTACGGATACGATACTCGTCGGATACTCGTCCGATACGTATCGGATACACCTTCTACGTATCCGATAATAATTAAATATTAGGATACTTCACGGATACTTTTGTAGTCGACCAACATATATAATATTTTAGTTGAACTTTTAACATCTCTTTTCGAATTTACATACCATACAATACATTAACAACAAATTCATATTACTTCAAAGGTACATGAGTGTTTTTTAAGTATTATCTAAAATTACATGTCAAAAGAGTATAAAATAAAGTTATTACATTATAATTTTAGCAAAATTACTTCTAAATACTAGGTAAATATTAGCTTTGATTCCTTTAATTTGTCACTTCACTTTGTGAATATACCACAGCGATACGATATATATTTTCTTGAAACTAAAAAGAATTACTAATTTTTCTTATTATATGTTAAAGAACTACCAAAATATATAAGTATTAAGTTGGTTGAAAATAATAAAAATAATAAAAATATTTTATTATAGCCGTATCTTGGCCGTATCCGTATCCTATTTTTTTAAGTTTTGCCGTATCGCCGTATCCGTATCGCCGTATCCCGTATCGCCGTATCCGTATCCGTGCTTCATAGGATGAGGGTAAGGGTGTAAATACAAAGGTGAATAAAATTTAAATTTAGTGCATCACAATATTCGATTAATCACGGTACATATGAACAAGGACGAAACTAAAATTTTGTCTACATTCAACACTTTAACTAGAAAATAAATTTTTTTTTTCCATTTGGTAAATGTAACCTAACACTTTTAAACTTATTTTATTATATTTGATATTTAAAGATTCATTAGATATTAAAAAATTCAACGCTGATATACTTAGCGTATATAAAGAAAAATTGCAATCATTTACAATTGATCACATTGAGTTTTTATATTTTAAATGCGTTGTATTAATAACTACATCATCAATACTCTAGAGAATGTCTTTTTCTATATAAACAATCAAATCACTTTTTCGGTATTACAAATTAGTACTCACAATTTTCATTACTTAAAAAATTGGATTTGGCATGTCAAAATTTTTTTTAAACATGTCCAAAAATTCAAAATTAATTAGGAATACATTTATACAATTTGATAAGAAAAGAAAATGATAGGATGCACGCAAAATATATCAAGTGAATACCATAAAATATACTAAAAATTTCAGGATAGAGTCGTGCCCTTAAGTCCGCCGGTGCATGCGTATGTTTTTGGTCAGCTACTTAAAAAGAACAAGAGAGGGGAAGCAGATTGTTGGCATAAATTCTTGCACAACTCAAGGATTTCGGTTGACCTGGCGTGTACACCCAATAGCCTTTACCTCTCTTTCTGCCTGAGGGAAATCCTCTCTTCCTACCTGAGGGAAATGTGGGGGAACGCATCCGTCCCACATCGGAAGAGAGTCGTCTTGGATGGGTACCCACTCCATAGAAGGCCCAGGCTTATATGGAGGCGGGGAAGACGACTCTCTTCCAATGTGGGACGGATGCGTTCCCCTACATTTCGCTCAGGTAGGAAGAAAAGTAAAGGCTACTAGGTATACACGCCATGTCAGTCGAAATCCTTGAGTTGTGCAAGAATTTGTACCAATAAAGATATTCCTACTTTTGTTCTGTTCTCAATTGTCAAAAGATTGAGTGATTACCAACGAGCGTTAGATCAGTTGGTAAGGGACTGTTCTAGCTTAACCAAGGTCTCGAGTTAGAGTCTTGGGAACGCAGCTGCGCTCGGTAGGGAGAGCTTTACCGCCCTTGTGGTCCTACCCGGCTCGAATCCGGATTAGTCGGAGCTCAAAGTGACTTTCAGATACCGAATGGTCTCACCAAAAAAAAAAAGATTGAGTGATTGAAACTTCAAAGTGTTCTTGGAATCTTGAAGGATATGGTTGCTTGAATCAAAGACCAATTTGATCAATCTCTTAATTTTCTAAACCTTGAGCATCCATATAAATGTATACACCTCTCTCTCTCTCTCTCTCTCTCTCTCTCTCTCTCTCTCTCTCTCTCTGAAAACGTCAGTCAGAAATTGAATAATCAATTGAAAGCCATTATTGTTTTTGGATGATATGCTCCAAAAGGCAAAATCGCCAGCATTTCTTCCCTAATGTCATAAACATCAGTCATCTTCTCTCTTATTCAACCTTACCCATGTATGAAAGACAAAAAAAAACCTATCTTGGTGCTGTCAAATTCTTCCCATTATACGTGTAAAACACGTTCCTCATCGTCATCGCTTACATTGATGGGACGTTTTGTTGAACAGAAACGTTTTGAATGCAATAATGAACGGGAAAGTCACCGGCAAAATCAATCGAGAGGTCTCCACTTGGATGCAGCAACACTCTCTCTCGTTCTCTATCTGTTGCATAAAGTTCAACTTTTATCAAAAGTTATGCTATCTCGCATTTCTGCATTATTTTACGAAATGGACCCCTGATTTATGTTGTTTTTTAGTACACGAAATGTCTTTTTTCTTTTGTAATGAAACGAACCCTATCAATGAAAATATAAAAAAAAAAAATTGTAAGTAATTCAGATATCTTTAATTTAAAACTTAATAACTTATTTGATGTCAAATCACGAGGGATTTATTCCTCATAAATTCTCGAATTTTGATACGAATGATTTGATTTTTGATGGAACTAGAGAGGAGTTTGGACTTAAATATATAATACGAATTTATAATGGTAAAAGAGTTTAATTATTAAACAGAGTTTGAGAAAATACAACTAACTGGATGAAGGTTGTCACAGACTAAGGCTATAGAAACACCGGTTTCAACTTTTGTGGAGCCGGCGGTGACAGAAGTGGACGATGGCCTTTAACTTGGCCCATTTTGGAGCAATGGGCGATGACAATTAGCATTCTATGTAAGTAGGAGGGAGAGAGAGGGAGAGAGAGATTTAAGGGCAAAAATTTAATTTTTATTGTATTCTATTTGAAATTTAATTTTTAACCAACTTTGAGCTTGAAACTGTCGAGATCGTTTTTCTAAACAAACATAAAAAATTGTTCAAATTCGATTTATTTAGAAAATAAGTCAAACCCGAATAGTTCGATTATTTTACATATAAATGAGTTGAGCTTTTACAAGGTTGAGCTGAGCTGCTTAATTCGTTTCGAACACAAGTCGAGCGTGAATCGAGTCCTAGCCGAGCCAAGCTAGAGCTCAACTCGACTCAATTAACAACCTCATTTTGAATTGGGTGGTGGTAAAAGTTTCTTAAAATTGTCCTTAAAGTATTTAAGGATTTAAACTTGTACTTTTTAACATAAAAAATGTATAAATGTATTGACTTTTAAATTTGAGTTTTTCTATTCGATAGAAGGCTCGCATACATACAATACACAATAAGTTCATGTGTTACATAGAGTTTACTTATAATCCAATAGTTACATTTAATCCAATAGTTACATTGAATTAGTTCTTCACATTAACTCTCTAAATTATGACTAAATAACATTTTTCAAACTATAAATTTCATTAAAGCTGATTACAAACATACATAGACGATTCACTTAATTCTACAATGTACTTGAACACGACATTGCATAATATAGGTAACAAACCCAACTCTCAATCTCATGTTAACGTTTAAGACATGAGTAATACTAGACAGACTTAAAATTTTGATTTAAAAATTTAATTTGATTAATTATTGTCATTAATTTAATTGTGAATCCCAATAAATACCGGGATCTACAATTTATTTAATAACTCTGATTAATCAAATCAAATTTTTAAGTGAGGTTTTTAAACATGTCTAAGCATTACTCTTAAGATATGACTACTTCATTCCCACTATTACAAATCTTTTTTCTACTAACACTCCCATGGTAACACAATTAATTGTTAGTTAGTAGTAGAAAATTAATAATTGGTGTTGCCCTCAGACAATATCGACCCTTGCTTCAATTCTCACTGGCAAGCTGCCTTTCATCCTTGAAGTTATGCCGGACATGAGAATAGGCTCAGAACCTTTTCCGGCCACCGGCACCACCCGAAACCGCCGCAAAACAATAGCAACCGCGCACTTCATTTGCAAGAACGAAATGTCCCTTCCCAAACACATCCAAGGACCCGCTAGAAAAACCGGGTACGTGCACGGGTCCTTCCCCACGAAGCTCCACTTTCCGGCCCCCGTTGGGTCCCTCTCCAACCATCTCTCAGGGCGGAATTCCGCCCAATCTGGCCCCCATAACTTCTCCGACCTTCCCATTGCGTAAAGATGAAACACCACGCTCGACCCTTTCTTGACCTCAGTCCCGTCCGGCAACACGTCGTCCTCCATCGCTTCTTTGGTGACGAGAGAGCCCGGAGGGTAGAGCCTCATACTTTCACAAAGGCAAGCATGCATGTAAACCATGTTCATACCCTTCACTTCATCGGAAATGGACTTTTCCGAGCACTTCTCTCTGATCTCTTTAAGAAGCTCAGTTTCGACGTCTGGGTGGCAGGAGAGTAACCAGAAGAACCACGTTAGTGCAGCGGCGGTGGTATCCCGACCGGCCAATATAAAGTTGATGACTGTGTTTGCAAGAAAGTTTTCATCCTCATGTCCAGAACCCATTAATTGCGATAAAAGATCAGCAGATTCAAGCAATGGTGTCTCTTTACGTTGTTTCTTCTTCTTTTCCACCATTTCCATGACGGATTTCCGAACTCGACTCGCCGCAATCCTTAACTTTTTTTCTGATCCAACGTCAAGAAATCGTTTAGTTTTCCAGATTAAAGGAAGAATTGGTTTGTACCTTTCGACAATGATTGAAACCGCAAAATCAAAAGCCTCGGGCAATTCAACTTTTGGGAGTGATGAAACTAAGTACTCAATATCATACCCACAAGCGACTTTATATATGATGTCGAAAGTGAATCTCTCAAAAATATCTTGAAGATCAAGGATGGTTTTGTTCGCAGCAGCCGCCGAGAAGATCGGAAGGAGACGACCGGAGAGCTCAGCTTCGACGACAGTGTCGTCAAGTTTACGAAAAGCTTTTCCGTTGAAAACATGGCTTGCCATTTGTCTTAGAAACTTCCAGTGCTCGCCGTCGGCTGTTAAGATGCCGTCTCCGAACAAGTCGGAGAAAACTGTCCTGACATTGTCGCCTTTATTGTAGATTTGGAACTTTGTCCTGAGGATGTGGTGGAAATTAGATGGGTTAGCCGTGAGGATCCACCGGCCACCGACAAGGTCACGGAGGATATAGGTGGAAGACGGCGAGCTTTTGAGAATATCAGACGTCCATTGGGTGATTCGGTTTCGATTCACAAAAATTTCTATTAGTGAACCGATCAATGGGTTTGGGTACGATGTGGGAAGCTTATGATTAAACTTTGATGAACTCGAGTTTTTGAAAATGGAGATGGTTAAGAGGAGAAGTAATGCAGGAAGGAAAAAAAGGAAGAGAGATGAAAGCTCTAAGCCAGACATGTCTGACGAAGAAGATGGGTATTGACTGCAGAAGTTGATGGGAGATAGAGGTTGCCGGTACAAGCCATTTATAGAGGTGATCATGGAGTTGACTACGGTACCAGAAGTTGATATTTAGCATTGCTCTTATTTTGATCATATTTGTGAGTATTTTTGTGACTCCGATAATAGCCAAAAAATAGTAAGAATAGTTACCATAATAATAATAAAAAATTTATAAATATGATAAAAATACTTATAAATGTAATAAAAATATTCATAAATGTGATAAATTTTTTTGTACTGAAAAAAAATAATAAAAATAATTACCATAAAATATAATAAAAATACCTACAATAGTGGTAAATCATCCACAAACGCAATAAATTTTTTAGTTATAAAATGATCCACAAAAATTATAAACATAATCATTAAAATAATAAAAGTTGGAGATACGTTACCGAAATTATTTCTTCGGTGCTGTAATCAAATTCCTTGGTCATTATGGAGTAAAAAATAGGGAACGATAGGTCAAACGTAGAGTAATGATTCAACGGTGAGGATTATTTGGGTCAATTTTATGCGCATTTTAACTAATTTTCTCTCCAATTTGATCAAAAATAAGTCATCAAATGCAGAACTAGAGTATTCATGAACGATTTATCCCTCATGGCTAGTTCACCCTAAAAGGCTGGCAAGATCGAATTCAGAATATCTAGATTCACAGTTCGTTATTATTACCACTTGAATTATCCTTGGAGTTAAGTTACGAAATTAACAAGAGACTTAGTTCAATACAATCATTGAATCATTTGTAAGTTTTAATATTAGATGTAGTTTATTTTTAGATTCAGATCCTCTCCAATAAACTTTCTCTTTGAGTCATATTATCTACCATTAATAAATGAGAAACCCATTTATATATAACAGTGGGTCCCAATAGTGAATGATATGCTTCGAAGAGGAAAATTATCGAAGAGAATCTCACTCTTTTGTTTCTACTCCAATGATTATATTGAACTAAATCTCTAAATTAGATATAAATAACATTTTTCGTTATATGAGTAGTTTACTATCATCTGGTGTGATTTAGTGCCGCTTAGTGCCCGTTAAGGATCTTAATGTAAGAATTATATCCAAAGTTCAATTTACGGCAAATAGATTATTAAATTATTTGTCTATATATCATATTTATCAATTACTTATTATGTATACATTAATTTTATATATAGATATAATGTTAAAATATATATTTATATATTTTTAATAAAAATAAAAAATAAATAAAATATTTTTTTCATCTTATCAAACAAAAAAAAAAAAATTCAATACTTTCTACTTTCCATCATTTTTATCAAACACAAAGGAGAGAATGAATGATTCATCGCTTAAAAGATGAAAAATGTATCACTCCTACTTTTTATCCTTCCATTTTTTATGAAAAATGTTATTTAGACCTAATTTAGAGATTTAATGATGTATAACTATTAAATTGATTGTGGACTCCAATTAATATTGAAACTCACAATTAATTTAATAATTACATTAAAATTATGAGGAATGTTATGTATCCCAAATCTTTAACCCAAATTTTCATCTCAAATGGAAGGAGACTATTGGATCAGTGGGTCCCATCAATTTTTTGAATGGGACCCACTGATCCAATGGTCTTCCTTAATTTGGGATGAAAATTTGAGTTAAAGATTTAAGACACGTAGCATTCCTATAAAATTATATTCTTAAATCTCCAAATTAGGTGCCTTGCTCTATTTTATCCGCCCCATAAAACAGACCATTAATGTCAAGCATGGCTGTGTTTGTTTCTACCAGGCAGTTAAATGCAAGACGGTGCCGACCCGTTGTTGACCCCAAAAACTTGTAATTGTATCACGAAAACTTTTGTCGTTCAAATTTGATTTTGAAAAATAAATATTGATCAAACAAGTTAGTACAATTAATAACCCCTTTTGGTTCCTAGAAAACGACATACACCTAGACAAGGATGCCGTCAGCACCACCGATACTAGGACTTGTGTCGCTAAGATCATGTGGGGTCTCAATTTATTGGTATATCGAACGGATCCCACATCAGTTGGTGATGAGTCAGTCTTGAATTCTATAAGAGAATAAGTTACTTCACCTATTAGGTGCACCTTTTGTGCTGGAAACTCATGTTCAACAAATGGTATTAGAGTCATGACCTAAGCTACTGTGTGGACTCAGCTTCTTGTGCGAAATGAGAGAACATTGATAATCATCCATTATAAGTATCGTTTGAAAGAGAGATTGTTGAAGTGTCAAACAAGTTTCAAGTTGATTGATGATGAGAGGGTGCTAGACCATATAAGGGTGATCACTTCACCTAATTAGTGCACCTTTTGGATTGGAAGCTCATGCCCAACACAATTTTTCAAGATTTGAACTTTTAGGAACCATTAAAAAGTGGGACAAATTTAGGATTTCTAAAAAAAAGGACCCCTAAAAATTAAAAATATGATAATGGAGCATAGTGGACAACCCATGGGCTAATGTTTTGGCCTGACCCAGCCCAGAACAGTCTGGAAGAAATTTTCTTTTCCCAGTCTGACTATGGGCCAATTGTCCGAATCGGCTGGCCCAAGCACTCTTATCTTAGTTTCACGGCCCAGAGGTTAGATTTATCTTTGACCCGGTCAGGCCATTACAAATTTAACAAATAAAAGAGATAAGCAGAATCTGTTTAAAACATTATCTTTTTTTTTTTAATATTACTTTTTTTTTTCTTAGTGAGACATTATTCCAAAGATATGGACGACGAGGTTTGAACTTGAGAACAGTGGTAACGGTGGCGAACAACGGCTAACCTCAATTTTAAAACCTTATTAGCAAAAATCCAACCTAGATAGACAAGGGCATCATATAATATAATTAATTTTCATGAAATTAAATTTTAAGTTAATTATATTTAATATTAATTTGGTGCGAGCCTCTACTAGCACCACTGGCATAACCCAAGTTTTATAAAATTAATTGTTACTTTATTGAAATTAAATTTTAATTCATTATTATTAATTTAATGAGATTCAATGTTTAATTTGGTATTGAATTAATAAAATTAAATATTAATTTAATGAAATTAAATGTCAATTTAGTATTAATTTAACGAATAAAATTTTTAAGTTTTGAAATGAATGGTACTTGAATAAAATTAAATTTAAAATTGATAAAAACTCATTAGTTTTATTGAATGGTGTGTGTGAGAGTGATATTTCAAAAACTATAGAAGGTGATAGTGATATTTTAAAAATTATAAAGAATATCTCTTTAATAAAACCATTTTCCACGACAATGAAATCTACCCTTGCTTTTATGGGATAGAATGTTGGTGTTTTTTATCCAAAGTCTTTATCGTCAACTCTAGAGAAAGGAAAATATCAAAAAAAAAAAAAAAAAAAACTCTAGAGAAAGGAAGGCGGGCCAATTAATTATATCATACGACTTTGGTCGTACCTTAACGTAACATACACTTCCATGTATAACCAATCCGTGTTGAATCATCTTACTTATACTATTAGATGTGACATAATTATAATCATTGAATATTTAATAAATTTTAGAGGACATACTAATCCAATGATATATGTTTGAAGTGGTACAGGAAAGTGGTGTGTATAGTATTGTTGATGTTCCATCTTTACCGTGACACGATTTCCAATTATGCTGAAGAAGTCAAGAATACGACGGGAATAATAGAAAATTTAAATTAAAATATTAAATATAACAATTTTAACACGATAAACTAATTTAACTGGTTGTTCTTGCTCTTGTACTTTGTGTGTTTTCTGTGTGTGTGTGTAAGAGAGTATTCATAAAAATAATGCTAGAGCCATAAGGGTATTTATGTAATCTTTTCTTTTCTTTTTATTGAATAAAAGGTGACGAATATAAAGACTCTTTATTTTATTATTTTTACAATCAATAATTACAAATAACTCAAATCAAAATCCACGGATACAAATCATAATCTATAGTTGGGACTAAATTTTCAGCTCGATATTGTAAAGTAGTATGTGGAGGCCTTAAATTGCCCCAAATGCCTCAAAATGTCTACATGGGATGAGAGGTAGAGAGAGCAAGAGATAATAACTTTGTATCATGGTGTTATAGATATAATATAATATGTCCAAATGTCTGAGATAGAAGTCACCTTAAGTAGATAGTATTAGTGTCACACTCCATCTCGAGAGACTTTTTTTCGTTTTTCAGAGACGGAAATATAACTCAACACGTGATAATACATGCGTCGATAATGTAATAATACATTTAAAATTAATAATGTTACTTAATAACATCAAAAACAGATAAACTATATAATATAATATACAACGTTGTCGTTTGTACTAAAACAAAATATTAGAGATGCCATCATTTTACAACAACGGGGAAAAACAAACACATGTACAAAATATATATAACCAGCTTCCTTAATTTTCCATCATCTCTACCATGTTAGTGCAGTAGTGGACCTCACTCTAAACTTCGATATCTTGAAACTAATAATTTTTTAAAGTGTATTAAACATCATAATCAAATGAAATATAACTAAAATATGAATCAAATATAATTCTATTAAAAAGATACCCATAACCTGCAAATCACCACTAAAGTGAACTCAACTCATTTTAAAACTCAAATCAACCTCATATATCAAACTAATAAATATCCACAAAAGCAACGATTCAAACAATAACATTTAAGCAATGTCAAGTTATCTATAACATTTAAACAATGTCGAGCTATCTTAAACAAATTTTGTAATGTCAAAATTTACAATATGTAAGTCATGTCAAGTTATCAATAATTCGGCACAATGGATGATACTCAAATTATAAGCTTTTCATAAAAGTAAATTGGATTCATAATTTAAGCAACTCAATCCAAATTAATTCGATAAAATTGATTTATCACATACAAGAAAATAAGCTTGATATATCATATACTTTTATTTTCATTTGTTATGAAGCATTACATTTTCACATTTATCATCTATAAATACCACTCTTTACTATACGATCGATCACTAAGTGTAACTTAAGTAATAGTCTCCGACCTTAACAATTAGTATATGTACAAATCCAAGTAAGCATCGACTCTAAAATTACTCAATTGGTGTAAATGAATGTATATAGTTATGCTTTTTATGGTGTTTCATAACCACCCTAATTGCTATGCTAATTGCCAAAATCCATGCAAAAAGTGAAATATAAGCAATAAAATTTAACCGAGTTGGTTCAAATCTCAAGGCCGAGATGGTTCATAAGTCGACAAGTCAAAATCAAGCACTCAAAAAATACACTCGGATAATATTATTATTTTAGGTTGTATGTTATTGATGAGAAGAATCACACTTGCACTCTAAAAGCTTTAAGAATTTTTATTTTATATATTTAAAGATTAATTTTTTTATATTGTACCTTCAATGTATTAAAAAATGTTATTATTTGACCTTTCTATTAGAGTTTGTTAAATTTTTTTTTGTCAGTGTCAATGGGAAAGTTTTTGACGAAAATAAATAATATAAGCTAATAAAAAATTTACATTACAATACTTTTAATATTTGAAGGGTATAATGTAAAACAAAATTATCTTTAAAGGTATAAAGTATAAATCTGTAAATCATTCATGCTATAAAATATAATTCACCGAAGTAGATTAGAACAAGTATGTTCCAAAGTGAACCAAGTCAAACAACCTAACCTAACCTAGCTTACAAGCACACCAATGTACTTTGCTCCGGGGTATTTATGAATGAGCGATGTTATGTAACATAAATTTACATTCCAAATGAAAAGAGATCATTGGATCAGTGAGTCTTATCAACTTTTTTAAATAGAATCCACTAATCTAATAATCTCCCTTTATTTGGGATACAAATTTGGGTTGCATAGCATTCCTTTATGAATAGTTATCCACACAATCTATTAGAGGAAGCAAAACAAAAGTGAATTAGCTTTTTTTTTTTTTTTTTAAATTGAACGGTCAGGAGTGTTTGAGTCAATTTACGTCATTTCGACTAATTTCTTTCATGGACCGATCAAAAACAGATCATTCACGCCGGAACTAAAATATTCATGAGGGATAAATCCATCATAACTAACCACAAGGAAAGGCCAAATCAAAATTCATCAAAATTCAAATTTTTTATCTCAAATGCATTTGCATTTTACGTGTCATTTGGTGGGTCTCAAAAAATTAATTTTTTTTTATTCAATATGAGGTGTAAATACATTTAGTATGGGAGATTTGAATTTCAATTTGTACAACATAATATTTTTCTATTTTTGTTCTGTAAGTCAAAAGTAATAAATGCATTATGAAAATTTTCCAAACAATAACTACATATTAGAATCAATCAATCCGATTATAAGACTCACAACCAACACTAATATTCATTAGGACTGTCAACTATTGTGATAAATTAGATCAATAAATTAAATATAAATAATATTATTGTTATCAATAATCTTCAGATTTATGTCCAAAAGAGCCATAAAAAGTTCCAGAATCTTTTCCTATACGACGTCGTTTTTTGTCTCTTTTTGTATCTTGAGATTTTGTATCTTGAGATTCCTCGTCCCCTTCCACACTCCAAGGAAAAAGGCAGGAAGTCAGAAATTAGGAAAATCAAAATTACCGTTTTGATTCACTTTGCGTTATCTAGGGGAAATCGTTATGCTATTTTAGGTCCATGAACATTAGTCAATTTTATGTTTAAAATTTTATTATCATTTAATCGAACTTATTCTCATATTTTTTTTATAAACTTAATAAATATAATAATAATAAGAAAAAATATCTTTTTTTGTACATCACTAGATAAAATATAATAAAAATTAATATTTTATTCTTATAATATTATTTTCACATGTTAATTACGTCAATTTTGTGTTATTCGTGTTACGCTGTTAATTTTATATACCATATTTTCGTATTGTATCATAAATTAATACCGCTGTGGTTCCCCATGACAGCCTCTACACATAATCTCTGCTTAATTATTACAGATTTCTGTAGTTATGCCTTACTATAAAACACTCGAATTTCGAACTCAGCCACCTCTGTTTCTCGGGTCAACGATCTCTCAAGCCTCCATCACCAAATCTCACAAACCAATCCAGAGAACCCCCAATCCACTTGTTGGTTTTGCTCCTCACCCATTGATCTCAAATGGGTCGGAAGCCAAGTGATTCCGAGCAAACCCGTTGGGCGTCTATGGTCCTTCTCTTGATGGGTCTGGCCTCTTGTTCAGTGGCCTACATGTTCTTGTCAGGGGTGTTGAGACCCACCAACAATTCTTCAGTTTCAAAGATCGAGTCTTTGGATTTTGATGGTAGTGATGGTGAATTGAGTGAGTGTTGTAGAGGAATTGAGAATTTAGAGCTTTGGGGGGCTGCTGTGAAGTGGGGTACAGAATTCAAGTTCAATTCTTCTGAGGATTGTTGTAAAGCTTGCAAGGCCATGTGTAGTGGTAATGATGGACCTTGTTTGTGTGATACATGGGTGTTTTGTGGCAATCGAGAGGCTTGTGGCTCGAAATTCGGAGAGGTAAAATAGCAATGTGATACCTATTTTTCCATTATTGACTGATTTTGGTGGAATTGGATTTATGTGTTTTTAGCATTTGGTTTATAGCTGGTTAGTATATTGAATTGGGTGTGTTCTGTCAAAATTGTTTGTCATGGTGGAATGGTTTCATTGGAAACCCTGATTTGACTTTTATGTGCTATTATATGTTGGAACTTGATTTAAGATTAGATATTGTGTATAATTGACATATACGATTGATTTGACATTGCCCCTGTCATGTACAAAGGGTTAATCATGCAATTTCTCCAAATGATATGATTCAGTTGGTGATAATGAAAAAAATTGTGTAATACATTGCAAAAGTACTCACTAAGAGAGTGAAAGATTGGGCTTTATACATTTAGTTCCAGTGCTACCTCTACTCTCCTTTGTAAGTGCTGTTCAAGTGAAAGTTGTCAAGAGAGAGAGAGAGGAAAGAGAGAGAGAGAGAGAGAAGATCTGTTTGATAAAGTTTCTCTTATCCATCGTTCGGGATGCCTTTCTTTTTTTTTTCTTTTTTTGTATGTGGGGGAAGGGGGGGGGGGGGGGGGGGGGGTGTCGGGAATTTGCCCCATTTTTGGAGCAGAACACATAAAACTTCGTTTACATGGTAGCCTGTGTTGTCGTTGCATGGTTTAAAAGGTCATTTGTTTGTTGTTGGTGTAGTGCTGGTTGAAGAAACAGAAGGATGCCTTGACTCCTGATCAGCAGGAAGCAGGAAACAAAGTCATGTGGACTTCTGGCGTTATTTTTGGAAAAGGACAGGTATCTGACTTTGTTGACAGTTTTGGATGATTTAAGTTTTTTTACTTTTTCATAACAAGTGACCAAATTATTCAATTCTCCATGCATGGCAAACATTGTTGCTCCAGAAACAAATCCTAGTTAGATGTTTATGATAGCTTAAATGTCAGTTTCCTTGGCATGAGGAATACATTTTGCAATGATTATCCTTTATGATGTCTAACTGTCTATCTTTCAAGATAGATTCATATCATGAAATTGGTAAGACAGTCTTCATTTTGTAAAGTACTGACCCTGTATAGATTAGCGCCCAAGATATGCAGAATCAATACTCTAAACTGTTCATTCAGGATCTGAAAATCATGTAGGTGATATAAAGTTATAATATATTCACAATCATGGATTCCCTATTTATCTAATTTACACAGGTGCTTCTCTACGTACATCAATTGGGTCAATAACCTTTTTGAATCATTGCTGGAATAATTTGGCCTCTCTGTGCATGATGTAATGTCTTTGTCCATCTAGATCTTAGGCTCTCTTGCTGTTAATAGGTTTTGTTTATCCGGAGTAGCAATTTTGAAAAAAGAAAAAATAAAGTTTTGTTTATTCGTAGATTTTGCTTATTCCTGACCTTTTCTTCTTTTCCTCACTGTAGGGCATTATTGGCTTGGAAACAGGATATGGTACTCTTCATATAAAGGTATGTGCTCAATTTTTCAGTTTGTGTATAGGTGTTTATGTTTCGATGATGGAATTCAAAAACATCGACACTTGGTTGTTATTTATACGATGTAGCTAGATAGGTTCAAACATTTAAAAGTATTGCCAATATGTTTGATCTGTCGATATGACCAATAAAGCCCCTTCTTGGCACATGCATGAGATGTCTGTAGGGGTACTTCGCAAGACTATTGACAATGAGGACACACTTATATGTGCATATGGTAGTGAATTTTTTGAATTGAATTTATGTATGTGTCCCGATCTTAGAATGAACGATAAGCGAAAGCATCCTAGAAACAAGATGGCTAGATAATTTTTTTCATCCTTAGCTGTCTGAATAAAATAAAAGCGCATTCTTTTTTGTAAGTATCTCTGCAAGTGTTGGACTCTTGTGTCACAGGAGTTATGTTGACAAGAGTCCCAAAATTACTGTGAGTGGGTCATTTTATTGTGTCATTGCCAATTGTATACCTGCAGTTGTAAGGGCTGCCTAACATTGATTGTTTACCTATTTTCTCATTTCTATTACTTAAAAGGCTCTTAGAAAAGCCAGCCTTTTTGCCAATCCATTAAAATTCGTGTTCTTCTTGATGATTAGAGTCTGTAAAGTTTCAGATGTTTGACTTTAAACCTCTTGTTATTGATTCATTTGCCATTTTCTTTCCTTGTTGACGGTCTTGAAGAATTAAGGTTACTATTACTGCAATAATTTTATCTGTGTATTTTAAAAACATCGGAAATTTTGATCAATGGCTTATGATATGAAAGAAACATTTCACCAAAGATGCTTCGGTTTTGGAGTCTTGACCATCTAGGACATTGAAATATTATTAATTTTCCTTCTATTTATTGCTGCCCACAAATAAATTTAACATTTTGATAGTTACTTGTTCTTTTCTTCTTCCTGGAAAAAATATGTTTGGTGCAGCTTTTGCCCGAGTGTGCCCCGCGTTCAGTTGCCTATATTCTTGAGTTGCTGAGTTTGCGCCATTGCGCGGGTTGCCACTTTTATCGTGCAGAAAGTCGGGGGCAATCTTGGGATTCAGAAGGAAACCACATAAAAGATGTAAGACTTCATTTATGTTTCTTCCCTAGGTGTCATATTATCTTCCAAGCACACACATAACATATAGCCATATCAACAAAGTAGTCGCGATGAGATGAGAAATCATGAATCTTTTTGCAACATTTTTTTGACTCTTTTGCTGCAGCATCTCTACACCTTTGACAAAGTTTGAAAACATTTTCCATTCACATTGATTCGTCGTGCCTGTCAACCTTTGTAATCTTTCTTGATATCAATTTTTTTTGTATTTCTAATGAAGCGCGTTTTTGTTTCCCAACTTGCAGGCGTCATTTGGCCCTCCATTTGCACTCATTCAAGGAACGCTTGAAGCCCAAGGAAGCACATTCAACAAGATTCCCACCGAGGTCTGTCCAACCATAAGAAGAGGTTCCGTTGCATGGGTTGGTTCTGGTCCTGAATTCTTCATAAGCTTAGCAAAACATACAGAGTGGGAAAAGTCCTACACTGTTTTTGGTACTGTTCTTCCAGAAGACATGTTTATTGCAGAGAAAATTGCTCAATTGCCCACACAACCAGATGTTTGGAACCACATTAATGTTTCAGTTTTGGAAAAGCCTGTACCCTTGTGGTTTCGAAGAATAGAACGTGTCACGAAGATCTAAATAAATCTCAACGCCATTGGAGGAGCTGATTGAATTGGTTGTTCTCCTGCTTTGTATAGGAGGCTTCTGGTATTGTGTAATTTGCCCCTCATTTGCAACCATGTAGAGAATTCAGAAAGATGACCTTATATTTTCTAAGTTCTACAGGCAACAATAATCTCATCCTCTGCCTACTTATTGTTCATCTGGATCTCCATGTGCAAATATTGTTCTAAATTTGAGTAATGACGTGCTTGCATTCCAATGCAATAAGGTGTAGAGCTACGTTTTTCATTGTCATGTTCTAGTTTTTCTCAAGCCATAGAGTCGGCAATTTTCAACAATTACAAAATCAAGGTTGTATTACTCTTGACCCAAAGGAATCTATAGTTCACATACAAGCAACAGATGTTTTATTGAGGCCAGAATATACGACAAATGCGTTGTGTATCAAGCAAAAAAACACATGAATAACTTGTTCAGCCCATGTTATAACAACATTCCAATGAAGTCAAGCCAACCACTCTCAAATCAATTGCATGAATAAAAAGGTACCATTCCTTGAGCAAAAGAGTTCCCATGTATTAGTCTATCGAATCTAAAGACAATACATTCATACTAACCCATATTGAACATGAGGATGATGCGGCAAATACAATGTCAACTAGGAAGTTTGTTTTTTGCTTCAAATATTAGCAGAACCATAGAATTGAAGTTTCAGCGACATAATGTGAAAATATATTTACAGGGGACTCCTATTTACGTCTTTGTACAACAGATAGCGTGTCCTTGTCTTACCAAGCGCAGCATACCTGAAAAGGTCGTAAACTAATCAGTGCTAATTCAATTGGCCTTCATGGAGGAAGAAACATAAGGAGGTCATATACCCCTCACTTACCATTGAGGCACAAAAGGCGCCATCCAAATGGCATCACCAGCTTGCACTGGATACCTATTTCAGGAATACATACGAAAAAAATACTGTTAGAGGTAGATTATAACATGGATCCTGCCTACAAAAAAGTTCTAACAAAACTTTTGCCAATGCAAGAACAAATCCACCCGGCGCACGCACACACACACACACAGATAGAAGACATAACATCTTCTAATTTTCTCGTAAGAGGTCCAAACATACATAATTTATTATTATAATTGCAATATCCATCTGTTCCAGAATAAATTAAGCAAATCCTCAGAGTTTCAAACTAGAATGTAGTCCTTACCAGCTATCACCCAAGCGATAAATTCCCTGCCCCTCCAAAAGCAGCAAACCATGCTGATTATAATGCACCTCCTGCCCAAACCATCAAGCCAAACACATTGCTTTGTTACTTACGCATAGGTTTAGGATTGTATTACTACTTATTCATAGGTTTGAAGAATTAGAACAAAGCAGCCAAAACTTTCAGACTAACATTAAATGTTAGTACCATGAAGAATCTCAAGTCATGATGAAACATAAGACTCAAAAATAAATCAGAGTAAGACTTACAGAAGATTTAGAACCACAGGCAAATATATGTAACTTAAACCTCAAAAAGTTTCGATGGAATTATTCTGCTTATGGAGTTACTAGAGTTTAGCTTGAAGCCAGGGTTTAAATTTACATATGGCTTCACTTAATGTTCTAGACTTAATTTCCATCAGCTTCCATGTCCATTACATAAGTAACAAAATTCAAGGTGAACCACAAAACTTAACAAACTAAGACCTTGGGATAAATAATTATCTCAACCTGCAAGAAAAAATCATACCTTCACATTAAGAAATTCTCCTGGTTGAAAATCCATGATCTGCCATATAAAATATAGAAAAGGAATTAGTTCTATTCTAGCCTAACTTTGAGACAAAGCAAAAGAATGAGTTACAACCAAGAATCAGAAAAATATGAAATTCAAAAAACCCAACAAGGTACTGCTACAAGGATGGAAAATGAAAGATTTCAGGCCTTTTCATTCAAAGAGGTCTACATGCTATTTAACATTCTCACATAGAAACAATGATATTACACAAATAAAAAGTCGGATGAAAAGTTCATTGTGTGGTTGCATATAATGACCCTAGATAACCTGAAGACTTGAATTGAACTCCAGAAAATAAATTGTGGCTCACATGGATGTTGAAGTCGTAAGGCAGAGAAGTGGGAAGAAGCTTCCTGAGTTCAAAAACCTGATGAAAAGAAGAAGCAATATAAATTAAACATAGGTTTCCTTGTACAATTTGGAATAACAAGAAAATATCAAAAGGTACGACACCAAATAAAAGAAAGTGAATGAGCAATGTGAATATAGAAACTTCTCTATTTCAGTTTCAAGTTAAAAAATGAGCGGGACGGTAAAATGTTTAATTTGTCTTAAGAATCTTTAAAAAGTACCAGAGAATAATAATTAATTGACCACTTACTTCGCCAGGAATTTCAAGAAGGGGTTGCTTGTCTGTCGATCCAACAATCTGCTCAGTAACATGATTTTCAAGGTATGCATACCTATAAAGGGAAACTTTTGTGACTAAATAAAAAAAAAAGATTAACTACTGAGTCAGGCCAGGCCGATGCTGACCAATATGTGCCTATCGCGTGGAGTAAAACAGCATCATGAATGGCATGATAGAACCATAATTGTAGTCATGGGGAAAGCAAACCTTCTTTCAAATACAACAAGAGAAGCAGATGCATCACACTTGAAGGAATGATCTTGATTCGGAGGGAGATACGCATAGGAATCCACCTGCATATTAGAGATAAAAGGGAACAAAGTTTCTCAAGCTTTATTGGCAAAAAAAAAAATAATTATTGAGGTTGCTTGCACTAGAAGACATTAAACATTGGAAGTTTGCATTGCTACCTATAAGATTCAGCAACTAAAATACAGCAGTCCTTAAAACATTGATGTACACCTTGCTGATTTCCTCACATACTATACATTGAAACTTTGGGATATCATCATAAAGGAAGCAAAACCACTTTCCGCAATTAGCAAATAAGCCAGGATAATATAGTTCATATATCTAGTATTTCACCCATGCATAGTATTATGCACCGTGTTTGATCTGCTTTTCGGTATTATACGAACAGAACCACCGTATTTTATTCGCTTTTGTAGCATATTGATAACACTTTCTTACATTACAAAGTATGACAGGATATCACAAACTCTAACAGCCCCACAACAATCATTGTCCAAATTCAAGAAGCCTGTTATTAAAGAAACTCTCGACTTTTCAGTAGAGGCAATATTGGAATCACTGCAAATACCAAACTATGAGCCAGTGGAAATTTGCTTATAGGTTTTCAAACCTTTTACCAGAACTACTAAATTGACCTCTTTTGGTCGTAGAGAGAAACTCAGGAGCTGACGCAAGGGCTCGAATCCAATCATGATCAGGGATCGAGTAGGGGTTTATCATTTCTTAACAACATAAGCAGAGTAAACTCCTAAGTGTACCTCATTGGATAATTGATCATGTAAGCATTCAATTGATGATTTTGCTCATAATCGTAGGATAGAATACTAATATTTTCTCTTTTCTTCTTGGTCACCAACCTATGATCTAAAATGCAATAGATAACAATAAAATGACTAATGTGACAATATGGTCAGCTAGGATCATTGCATAATGTCTTCAATGATTTAAAGGACAGAGCATCTAATTTTTTTTTTAAAAAAAAGCGCAATCGGTAACCTCTCAATCAAGAAGCAAGTACGATAAAAGGAAAAGGAGGAACTCTCTTACTATCAGTTTGTGGCTAAAGCCAGATACATTGGTGAGTGTCACAATACCCTCAAGCACAAATATGAACCTGGTGAACAGAATACAGGCAATATGAGGAAGATCAAATGCATAACAAACCTGACATATATTCATTTCTACAACTGTCCATTTATTAAGATACGAAAAACAGATCTTTTCTACAATGAAGAATTTTCCCATAACAGAGTCAGAAAAACACCCACACCTCTCAACATCACTTGGAGGGAGCTCTGATCTTGAATTTTCTACAACAAACAAAAGCACAGATCAAAAGCCTACAAGAACCATGATATGTGACTAATTATAAGGTGTAGAACCAAACACATCATACGAGTGTCATGACTCATACATATATGAATACGCACAAAATTATGCTAGAGACCCAATCAAAAACATTATATAATACTCAAAAGTACAATACAATAGATCATTCATAAATTAAACCTTTGCATTGTTATCACTGAATCAATTGTATCATTGACTTACAAGACTGCCAAGTAGCATTAAACTCGAAGCACATCACATGGAAAACCAAGAAAATACATAAATTTTAAATGCAACACTAACACTAGTCAATCGAAAATTCAATCACACCTTGCATCTTTGCTAAGTACATAACAAAGTGTGATCCCATTGCTGGAGAGATTAGATATGCTCCCAGTGTATTGGTCCTACAAAACCCTTACAAATAATGAATCAAGGAGGATTGAACAATCAAAAGAATAAACAAATCAAGATGCTGAGTTGTATATACCAATCAGGTAAAGGGCTGAAGACATGACTTTCTGGCGTGATTAAAGCGTGGTCTCTTTTATACACACTGCGAGTAAACCCCGGCAAGTCTACCAGGGTAATATAGTAGCCAAATAAGCTTCAACAATGATGTCAAAATAAATCACCAACACAACAACTTCTTCAATCTAAAGTCCAAAAACAGCATAACACGTTTTCTTTTTCGTTCTTTTCTGGGTTAGGAAAACTAAATTAAGACATAAGATTCAACTTCTTCTATCAGTTTTTACCTTCCATTATTTCTTGGCAACCAAACAGGGGACTGACCTTGGAGATGAGAAGGAGAGAGAGTGGGGTTTGTGACTTTCCAATAGAGAGGTTGAGAATTGGTGTCATCGTTGAAGATTGAAGGCGCAGAGCAAAACCCTTCTTGGGTAACAGCTACTCTGAGGAGACCTGAAATATTTCGAGATTCATAGAATGTAGAAACTTCATCAGTGTGTTCGTTGGTAGCAAAACAAAGAGGAAAATGAGAGAGAATAAACTAAATGTTTGTGGGTGTGAGTTTACTCAGAGTGATTGATAGCAGAAAGACAGATTGGGATGAAGAAGCTGGCAAAGATTGCATTTTTCTCAGAGGGTTTCTGTTTCTGAGATTCGCAGTTCCTGTCCTGGGCTCTCTGCTTCACTGATTTCTGAGCGAGTTCACCTAGTTCGTGGCTGTTTGTCTGTTAGCTACTCTTTGGCCCTTTGGGGGTGGAAGGTGAGTCAGCTGACGATTAAGAAAACACTAGTTGCAATGTTTGATGGGTCTACAGGAAATTTAAAAGTGGCAGTGTACTAGATCACTAAATTATGTAGTAAATTAGGTTCAATAATATTATTCATTAAATTTTCGTTTTAAACAGTCAAAACGTCTCATTTTTAAGGAGGTTAAAATGAATAAGTGATAGCTTCCACGTGTTTTATAATATTTTGACGTATTTATATAATTATTTTGAAATGTTTAAAGTGTTTTAAAGTATTTTGATATATTTTGATCAATATTTTAAAAAAACAATTCTTAAAATTTTTATTCGTTTATATTCTGTTTTCAAAACAGATTGAAAAATTTTCGAAATGGGTTGAAAATTTTCTAGTTTTTAGGTAATCGAAACAATGCACCAAAATAAAATTTTAATCCTTCTTAATGGTATGTTTGATATGTGGGTTTGAATAGAATTTGAAGGGTATTGTGAAAATAGTTCAATGCACATTTTTATTTCATGTTTGATTTAAGATTTGAAACCTAACATTGGTACAATAAATGAATCTCAACCCGCAATAAATAATGAATTAAAACTCACGATGCGGTGAATGAGCTTGGGGTGGGTCTAGTCAATTCCATGACAAATACTCTGTGATATTTGTGATCAATTTGTAGATCCTATATGTATCACTTGTCTAATATATGGTTGGATAAGTTACATTGTTCAATCTGATGTACAAAACCTAATGTTAGGTTTAGGAGACATCGTGACCATTGAATTTACAAAAAATATTTAATATTCGTACTCACTAATAATTTATTAATTCTAATCATTATATCTCTAAATTATATTCATAAATAAGTAAATTGGAATCTTTTTGCCTTTTTTCCACTTTTTTTTTTTGCCCCCCTTGGGATTTGGTTGCAGGATTGGTTCTCGGGCCGGGTTGCCCACAGATTTGGCAAGGCAGTCAATGGTCAGAAAAAATACCAAGAGTCATAGATTAGAGTAAAAATACCATTTTTATTGATTGAAATAACCAATCATAATGTTATACTAATGAGTAAAATAAGTTGCTTATTAGTGATGTATGTAATCTCGATGTATTCAAAATGGTTAATCAAATAAGTAATTTTTACGTATATTTATTCTAGCATGTTGTTATTTCGGGTTTTATCTAATTTGATCTCTCTAAATTTAGATGCAATAATGCTTCTGCTAGCTCGACTTCTCTCTACCTTTCTTGCATACTTTCATCTATTGGATGTTAGTCCTACAAACAATCAATGCTTCAACTATCTCGTATTTGAGATTCAAGACTACCTGTCTACTTACATGATCAAAAGATAAAAACTGAAACATACATAAGAAGTGATGTAAATGTTGTTTTTTGGCTTAAAAACAATGACCGAATCACCGTCTTCAACTTTTTCCCTGTAAATGACCTCTGTAACCATGTAAGCACCATGTACAAAGAAATTTTCTTAAACTGAACCATGTCTACCAATCCTTCCAGACAAGTGCATTTCTTAAATCCCAAGTCACCCAATTCTATGGGCATGCTTCAACAGTCATTAGGGGGGGGTCTCAGATTGTAGATGATAATCAAACAAACAAAAGAAAAAGAACCCAACTTAAGTTACACAAGATGCAAAAGAGAAAGCTAGATGCAACCAGATGCAAGTAAAAGGCGATATTTCAATTTTCAGATTCGTGTCATCCTTTCTATTACAAATTCCATTGACAAAGAACACATACACCAAATCAAGAAGATCTTGTCAAAAACAGAGCTACAAAGATAGATCAGGAAGACCTAGAACAAAAATGGAGGATAGAAATTCAATTCATCACTCTCCTCTATTAGAGAAATAACAGTGATACAATTTGCTCCAGTACAGAACAAGAAAGTTAGGAGGAAAAACTTTAGAACTGCAATTTGACTAATCTTTCTTGGAACTGCTAGGAGTCTCATCCTGCCAAGTTGCTTGCCATTGCTTGTCGTAGAGCGTTGTCTCGTCCACTAACCTTTTAAGGTTTTCTATATCCTCGTTCTTTCGGATCAGCAGTACACCAACAACAGATACAAACAACAAAGTCTTGCAAAAAAAGTTGCCCATTTGGTCGACAAGACCAACCCCAGTCAAGCTATCCACAAAGTAAGCCATAAAAAACCCTATCATTGCAGCACGGCCTGCATAAAGATTTAAAGCACCATAAATCGAAGCAGTAGAGGCAGAAAAGAACTGTTTTCTATTATGCATTAATTTCAAAATAAGGAGAAGCCTTAGCCATACCATTTAGCCGTTCAGCTTCAGGAAGATGGAACCTCTTAATCCATGCCCACCAAGGAATAATAGAGGTGTCAAAAACTACAGGGTCATCGTTACTGGATGATTCTGGGACATCTTCGAGCCATTTCCTTCTCTTAACCTCTGAAAATAATTAGTTAAGTCGGTCCATTAGAAGCCAAGTAACCTCTCAAGTATTGGGAAGAATAAAAGAATGCAGGAAGTATTAATATCTGGGATTCTGGACCTTATATATATCCATTAAACCAACCTTCGGCATCCCAAAAGGAACCAAGTGAAGAAAAGGAAATATGCTTGGGTGGCAAAATATAATGAGAGCTACAAACAGTTTAATGTATTAATTTCCACCACTAAGTGACATAAAATCTGACATGAGAAAAAGGGTGAGAGCACAATATATCCTGCCCAAGAAGCTTATTTGCATTCACAAATTTTAGAACTTGAGATCCAGATGGATTCTTCTGCTAAATTTTCTATAACATGTTCTCTCTTTCTGCTTCCCCCTTCTTAAAAGAACGAACACAGCTCAAGCACCTTAAAACCGAAGCACCTGCCTCGTGTAATAAACAACTTGTAGTTGTCCCCCTTACTGCAGTCACAAAATCTTAGGCCAAAACTTGATAAAAAAAAGTTTTTGTTTGGTCCCTTGGCGGCTTAGCATATATAATTATGAACTTAATGGTACCAAACCCCACAAAAATTGATTGATAGTACAAAATTCATGAAGAGGTAAGCTTTGATACAAAGATGACCCAAACTATTATTTGCAAGAAGCTAGTCACGCACTCATGTAAGAAGTTCAATACTCAAGTACATATTTCCAAGCAAACCTACTAATTCCATTATCACAAACTTCTAGCCTATTGTATTTCTATCATAAAAGAATTACATCCATGCCTATTTTCGAACCAATTTTTTCACATACGGTCAATAGGCTCATTTTCAGCTAATCACGAGTGTTGTCATTTGTAAGACTTGATATAATACCACAATTAGAGAGCTCAAATAATCCTAGTTAGAATACCACAATTAGAGAGTTCAAATAACCCTAGTTGCAGTGCAAATATAAATTATAGAAAGCAAAAAACTTGCAAAAGATTACCAACTCAAGAGCATTCAAAGAAATTTAACAATTTAAGAACTATTATTACACGCTAAAAGAAATGCAAGTCCCCAACAGAGAGAGAGAGAGAGAGAGAGAATAACCAGCATCAATAACAGCATCCCAATTGGTCTTGCCATCTTTCTGAAATTGTGTCAAATCCCAAGTCCCTCCAACCCATCTAGGGTCCTCAAATTTAGTGACGAATTTCGCCTCTTGGGCACTGGTGGCCGCCGGTGACCCATTGGAGCCCAAAGAGTCATCAAGTGACTCCGATTTAGGATCTGAACCGGCCACAGGTGCTTCAGAAACCTTCTGCTGAAGCTTCTCCTCCTCCACCACTACAGTAGAGCCCGCCACACCAGACCCATTATCAGTGGCTCTAGTGGACACCAACAAGAGCCGGTTTTGGGTTCTCAGAGATAGATAAGGCTTGTGGGTGAAGAGGGTTTTTGCAGGCGGCTGTGGAGAGCTAGTGGGGAGGTGGGTTGGAGGAGATGAAAACAAGGCCATGGACATTGTTCTTACTAGTTGGGGATTGAGAACTAGATGTTCAGAACATGCTGGTCTTGAGTAATCCCGAGTATCAGGATTGGGGTAGTTTTTGTAAAATAAATGTTTGCCTTTTGGGTTAGCTGGTTAGGTGGAATTTTTTACAATTTATATTTGAGTAAATTGCACCATAATCCCCGAAGTTTGTCCTTTATCACACTTCAGTCTTTAAAATTTTAATTTTATTAATTGGATATTCAAAGTTTACACATTGAACTAATGTGATCCCTAGCACTAACTGTCATTCAAATTATTAACGAAAAATGCCACTTGTTCAGCACATGAGAATCTTAAGAGGTATTTTCAATGTGAAAAATCAAAATTAAATAGTGGATAATGGCAATAAAAGGTAGAACCAACTCACTCTAACCACATAGGTAAGGAAGAGACTTTGGATTTCTACATCAATTTATGTTACATGGGAGAACTACGTTGTGCGTGAGAGGATTAGGGGATTATTCTAAAAAATATTATATGATATTCTTTTACCATTAATAAGTTTACCATTCACTTCTGTTTTTAAGTAAAAGTGTTTGGAATTCCCTGTGTCAAAAAATAATCTTCGGAAATCCACAAGTTCTTGATTACTAGGTTATTAAATGTTCTCTTTCTTACATTTACTGCTAAAAAGTTAGTTTGTTGTAAATTCGAATTACTAAGGTTGTGATGCGCTTTGGGTGAGTCCACCCAAAGCCCCTTTGATTGGTCCGATGAATCCCTTTTAAATCATGCATGAGTTTGAATCGAGTTGAGTTCACATATAATTTCAAACGTGAAGCGAAATTTGAGTTACATATACTCAAAACGATTGAGTCCTGGCTTATCTTACATAGGATAGTAAAACTGCATAATCTATATACTTTTTTTTCTCTAAAAATTCTCTCTCTCTCAAGGTTTTTAAAATCGAGACCCTATCTTAGATTAATGAGAGAGGTTATAGGACCAAAAAATATATATAGCAATAAAAAATTTTCAAAAACAAGACTTGAACAAGTTTAATATCTATGAAAATAAGAATATTACGGTAAAAATCAAACTTAAGGTATGATTAAAATTTGATAAATTATAATTTGAACGTTAAAAAAAGTTTAAGATTAAAGATAGACTATTAATCATGCGAGGTCGTGTAAAGAGGAATAAAAGAATTTAAGTATTTTTATCTTAACTTTCAGAGAATTGATAAAGAGTAGAGACCTGAAAGTTGAAAAACTTTTGGATAATAACTTTTGACTACTCGACATTCAAAAAAAAAAAAGCATAAAGAAATAAAAATAAAAGATTATCTAGCTATGATTACTCACTCTGAGAGAAGTTTAAATCTAACATTACTTTCAACTTTTCAGTAAGAGAGACAAACGAAAAAATGAGACATTTTTGGAAAACAAGCTTTTCTTATCATTTGAAATTCCTCAACAGACTCACTAGTACATAAGATATTCGCATTTGTATTGAGTACTTAACTACAAAAATTGAAAAGTAAGGATAGAATTGCTCAATAACTAGATACGTATACCAAACAAACTCAACAACTTGGATCGGTAAAATCATAATCCGAATCGGGATCTTAAGATCATATAAGATCTAGGTCACGATTCATTAAGATCTTACGAATTTGAAATCTTACATGAAACTGGGATTGATTTACTTATATGATCCTAGCATCCGGATCGGAATTTTGATAACCATGCTCTCTCTCTCCACTCTTCTCTCTATGTACTATCCCCCTAATTCAACCTCCCCGGTCCCCGTGCTCCCTCTCGGTCCTCCTTCACTCTCACCATCCACAGGCCTGATCCACCTTCCCAAACAGATGGATCTCCTTCGTATTTAGGGTCTTCGAGTCTAAGGGCTTAGTTGGGCCCATAATGGAGGCCCGATAAACTAAGAGGCTAGGATTAGTGTGTAGATAGCATCTGCAATTATAATTCAAATTTCAGTAAAAAGTTTGATTTGATATAGAGTACTGCAATGGACAAACTCAAATATCTACTCAAATATTTAAAAAAATTTCCTTCTTGTCCCAAATTTTTTTTTTTTGTCATTTAAATCATGAAATTTGATAAAATAAATGAAACATTCATATTTCTCCACAAATGGGTAATTCAAAAAAAAAAAAAAATTATATATATATATATATATACACAAACCACTTGGGAATAAAAAGAAACAGAAAAAAACAAAAGAAAATTACTCTAGAATTCTCAAATTGTTCTATAAATCCTAATAAAAAAAAGAAGGAAAAAAAACAGTTACTTTGACGTGGATTTGATTTGAAGAATACAAAAAACGGATTATTGTCAACAAAAATTGATGATTGAAGAAATAAAATAACGAATTTTTAAAATTTGTGTGTAGTGAAGACTTAAAATTTCAGTAAGAATCGGTAGCCTGAAATTGCATTACTGACATTGTTTAAATTGAAAAAATTAAAGCAAAATTTGATAAGTAGACTTAGAGTTTATATAGTATGAAAAATGAGTGAGATTCGAATTTTTAAAAATACAAAAAATCAAGAAGATGAAAGATAAAAATGAAGAAGTTTATCCATTAAAGAATCTGTGAATATTTCGGTGGTAGTCGGCAATTGAAGTAGTGTAGAAGAGAGAGGCCAAAAGAAGCAGAGAATAAGTCGTCGAAGAAGTCTTTTAGTTTTGAATAAGATAAAAAGTTACCGTTAGAAATTTGATATAGAATTTGAGTCCCCATTAATTTGGGTTCAAAAGAAATTTTTTCTTAATTTGATATAGATTTGAGTCTAAGGTTGGAGAAGATTTTTAGACCATTTAGACTTAAATTTAAATTTGAATCTAAATTAGAGTCCGGGTCGAAGATGCTTTTATAAGCCCCATAATCTGATCAAAGTCAATCTGCTTATTAGATATATAAACATAGTAAAAGAGGCTTGTCAGTCATTTTCATGGGATAAGTGTAGTAGTGTTCAGGCCTAAAGGTTTGACTACAGAAATCAGGTGAATTTGTTGCCTGCCTCAGTTAAATTACTCTTGACTTGATGTAAGATAAATTTATTTAGAAGTAAAGTCATCATGCATTTGTCTTTTCTAAATCCAAATGTTTATCCCACTCCTCGACTAACCTGGGATCGAATCTCACCAGGATAGCAACGCCCCTTCCCCCTCATCATGGGGTTTATTGATATTTGTAACTGTATTTGCTCGCCTTTGAAACAGAAAAAAATGGTTGTTTATGACCCCCCCCCCCCCCCCCCGCCCCTTTTTTTTATTATAGAATATTGTTAGTTTTGTTGGTGTCCAAATCATATCTAGACTTTAGAGCATATCTCTTAAGTATCAACTGAATCAACTCTGCTTAGGCTGCAACCAGTACAGGTGCTAGATGTGGATGTTTTAACCTGCAGGTTTATTGTCAACTGCTGGCAAGCAAATTAGCTGACAGGAAAAAAAAAGATCCAAATTGTCAACTGGTTGATTTTTGAATCGAAACTGATTTACTAATTTTTGTAGTTTAAACAATTTATAATCTAATGGATGGTGATCATAGCAATTTTACCAGGTCAATGAGCAAAGGATTTATCTATGAACCTTCTCTGCTAGAAACAAATACCTTCTTTCTGGTTTAGCTCTATCATCTTCACATAAATAAGTTCCATTGTATTTCGTGTTATCGTGTGGAGAGTTGTCGTTGCCTGCTCAAAAATGGATAAGGGGTTGATCGAAGTGGCCGAATCTGGCAACGTCGATGCTTTGTACAATTTAATTGAGCAAGATCCTTATGTTCTTGATAAGATTGATCAAATTCCCTTTTCAGTGACTCCATTACATGTTGCTTTATCAGCAAAGCAAACCCTTTTTGTGAAGGAGATTGCAAGCCTAAAACCATCATTCATAAGAAAGCTGAATCCCAGTGGTTATAGCCCCATGCACTTGGCATCACTAGCTGGAGATGTAGAGATTGTGAAAGAGTTCTTGGCTATCGATCGAAACCTCTGCCTTCTAAAGGGAAGAGAGAAGAGAACCCCCCTTCACTGTGCTGCGAAAGCCGGGCAAACTGATGTAATTGACACTTTGCTTCAAGCCTGTCATGAGTCTCTTGTAGACTTGACAATCAAAAAGGAGACTGCCCTTCATTTGGCTGCAAAAAATAACCAGTTCGAAGCTTTTAAGAAGTTGGTTGAATGGATCAATAAGGTTTATGAGATCGAGGTTGATGCTAATGCGTTTCTGTTTGCTATAAAAAGTTCTAGATTGGTTAGTCTCGGGTCTCGGTTTAAAGCAAACAAATTGCTCAACAAAGATGAATTTGGAGGTGTGATGTATTCACATGGTTTTAACAAGAGGGAAGTGGAAGATTTTGCCATCATCAAGGACGGTCTCAAGAAAATCAAAAAGGAAGAGGTCCTGAACTGGAAAGACCATGAAGGTAACACTGTTCTGCACATTGCGACATTAAATAGGCAACACAAGGTACACTCTCGTGCTTCCCCCATTCTAAATGTTTTTTTTTTTTTGAAATTTTGAGCTTCTGTTTTCTTTTTTTTGCAACATATGAATTCGATTGTTTGGACAAGGAAGAGGTTATCAAGTCTGTGTTTGTGTTCGTATGTTGAATTATAAGGTTTGCTTTATGTGCTGCAGATGATAAAATTACTACTCAACAGCAATCCTGAAAACAAAAATGAGGTGGAAGTGAATGTCGTGAACAAAAATAATCAAACTGCACTCGACATCTTCTTACAGCTACAAAGAAAGAAAGGCGACGAAGAAATTGAAAATATCCTTCGTGGTGCCTGTGCCGTCTCTGCTAGTCAGATTTTCTCTTTAGCACCACCACCTGCCACCACGACCACCACTGAGAAGACATATGAGCTAAAGGGTCGCCCTGTTGCAAATGATTTTAGCACAGTGATTGTAATTGCAGCCATAGTGATTGCAACAACATGTTTTCTAACAGGAATCAACCCACCGGGTGGGGTCTGGCAAGACAATTACAGGCCACTTTCCAATACCACAGCTATAGAACACAAAGCTGGAACTGCAATAATGGCTACATCATTCACCTCAGTACTATTCATGCACTTCAATTTGTATTGTTTCTTTGTTTCTCTACTGATAATTACTATCCTCACTAAGGGATCGCCTCTGCGTGTGTTGCTCCTTGTCCCACTGGCGTTATTGTCCATTGCATATCTGATGGCATTAGCTCTTGTAACACCTGAAGAAAAGTTCTCTGCGACTATAGGTATTTTTCTATCAGCTTCAGCTGTTTGGATCTTCCCACTGGTGCTGGAAGCCTGGGCTCATCGCAGAAAGCGTAAAGAATCAAAGGCCAATGATGACTTGTATCGCGCTAAGAGGACAGAGTTTCAGATACTTAGTCGTGATGGAACAAAAATATAGTAGCAGTGTGTGTTCAAACTTGAAAAAACTCTTTTTTTCTGGGTCAGTGTTATAGGAAATGGTGCGACGAGATTTGAACCCACGGCCTTGAGGTAAAATAGTGGAGGCAATGGCCGTTAAGCCAACTGCTAACCTTAGTACATGAATCTTCAATAGGGGTATCTTTGTGATGGTGTTGTATAAGATATAGTTACAAGGATTGTGAATGTATAAAGGTTTGTGTTGTAATATTTGAGATATTATGTGAAATGGAACAAGTGAGTATGCAGAATTGTTTGTTTTTCTACATACAGGACACTGGGTTGTTTTTATGTTTGTGCTTGGTAAAGTATATGTCGGAATTTGGATACAACTACACCTTTTATATTTCCAGATTTGGTATTGAATATTAGGATAAATTTCATAAATGCCCACTAAATTATTACTTTCATTTTTAAATTGTCCTCCTGAACTTTTAAAAGTTCAAATTTGTCCCTTGAACTATGTTATTTGTTTCAATTGATTCCTTTTGTTAAGATTAATCATTAATTGAGATAAATTCTCTTAAGATTAATCATTAATTTATCTCATTTTTACGATTAACAAATTACATAGCTCAAAGATAAATTGCGACAATTGAAAGTTCAAAAGGAAAAAATGAAGGTCATAATTCATGAGGTATTTATGAGATTTACCCTTGGTCCAAAATGTAATGTAATTTAATACGTTGCGACATTTGGATTAACTGTGAATTGTATTACTAAAATCAATGCAATAACTTTTTTTTAGTTCAACTGTTAGGGGTGTTTGTGTCAGTTTACGTGCACATCGATTAATCCCCTTTCTAGTCCCGTCAAAGGTAGGCCATCATCAGAAGTCAGTACTAGAAAATTCATGAGAGATAAATCCCTGAATCCAATAACTATAAACATTAGTTATAATTAGCATTATTGTATTTTGAGTAAATTACTAAAATAACCCCTAAACTATACCACTAGTTTCAATTCTGCCCTCAACCGGGTCGGTTCCAGTTCATGGGCTGAATCAGTATCAGTACGGAGTGCGAACTACACCCGTACCCAATTCGTCGATTCAGAACTCTCTCTCTCTATCTCTCTCACATCCAAAGGCCAAAACCCTTTTTCTCCGCACACACTGCTTGCAGCTATGGAGGTAGCGACCATGGCTTCTCACTTCTTCCCCACGGCTCGATTGCTATCCTCACCCACGAGTTCACGGAATAAACCTGGAAATCGAACCCTCAATTCCTCCTCATCCTCATCTCTTAGAGCCTCTTTATATACCAACTTTCTCTCTCCATTCGTCGGCGGAAGCGTTTCCGGCGACTTCTCTGGTCATAAAATCCGACCAGATTCCCTCAAGCCATCTACTTCAGGCTCTCGTGGCAAACGTGGCGTTGTCACTATGGTACTCTATTTTCAAACTCGCATTTTGATTTTTTTAGCTTCATTATGTATTGTGCCATCTCACTTACCTAGGGTTTCAAATTTGTTTCAAATCACATATTTATAGTTTAAGTGTATGCGGATATACATGCGCGATGGAAATGAAAATTTGAAGTTGTGAGAGTGAAATGGTTTCAGATACTTGGTGAACCATAGCATGCTCTAACTAGAGATTAAAATGAAAATTGGTAAATTTGATTCATTTACTTGTTGGATAAGACTCGTGGACAATAATGCTGGGTGGTTTTCGAGTTCTGTCAGGATGATGGTAATGGAGACCAGAATTATGGCTTTCTGATGTGATTTTTGTGGTAGGGTTGTACGGAGTTTGGTGTACCAAGTGGTTGTTGCAATAGCATAGCCACTGTTCATATGGGTTGACCAGGTTTTACATCCCCCCTCCTTCCGGGCTGATGGAAGATGTAATGGATCTGGTCACATGAGGGCCGTGCAAACCTTGATAAACACTCAAACATGCAAATGAGTTGAGTTAATATTTGTGAAAAAGGAAAATCTAGGTGATGCCTTCCTTATAGACATCACATGTAGGAATTTCCCATGAGTACACATTAGACAAAACATTGCTACACATTAGACAAAACATCGCTGTTATGACCATTATGATTTACAGTAGGGAAGCTCTTTTAAAAGAAGGTTTCCAACTGGGATACTATTTCTTTTTTGTCATTGTTGTCATTAGTACTCTTATCAGAAAAAAGAATGAAAGCAATAAGAAAAAGAAAATCCTTTTGCTAGAAATATGTTGGTTGAGTTTGAATTTCCTACCAAATAGCTTGCTAATCCCGTAATTAATACCAGATTCAAATACTCTTACTCAACAATCTAAAATATAATGAAAGTTTTCTCCTTTTAATGTTGGTAAATTGTACATTTTAATGAACGTTTAATGTCATCCATGTGCAGTTCGAATTGCACAGATTTCCTTCATTACGTAGGTATTATCCTTGATGCAATTTTAGATATTTTTCATAGAAGAAATAACTATGTTTCGCTTTAATTATTCTTAACCTTTATTTTGCATGACTTTATCATCCTATTGTATTCGAGAAAATTCTCAGAACTGTTGTTTGCCATACTTCTGTTGACAGGTTATTCCTTTTTCAAGGGGAAGTGCATGGGAGCAACCTCCTCCAGATTTAGCATCTTACTTGTATAAGAATCGAATTGTCTACTTGGGAATGTCTCTAGTTCCATCGGTCACAGAGTTGATACTAGCAGAATTTCTTTATCTTCAGTATGAGGATGAAGAAAAACCAATTTACCTCTACGTAAATTCCACAGGGACAACTAAGGTTAACTATATTGCTTTATTTCATAGGGCTTCATGAATTTTACCTGTATTTTTAAATGTATGACTGAGACTTTTTGGTAATTCCTAATCTCTATTGACAAGATGCAGAGACATCGGAATTCCAAGTTGGGTGCAATTACCTTAGAGTGGCTTAGGGATGTTTACCTTTTCCATGATTGGTACCCCAATTATTATTTATTCCTTTCAAGGATTCTGCTTTTTTGAAGCTATCAATAGATGGATAGCTTTAGTGGTGTAGATGATAAACAACATTCAGATAACTTCCTCTCTTTTAGATTACTCTCCATTTGGACTTCATATTGGCACCAGAAGTGGAAGCATTTGTTGGATATGCACTTTGAAAATTTTGTGGTGTGAAAAAGGAGATATACACTTCGAAAATTTGTGGAAGTGACATCGGTAATCCGGAGTTCAAAAATCTGTGTTTCTCTTATGATGTGATTGTCGGCAATAGTGATATAAAACCTGGACTACCACGGCGTTTTTTATTTTGCTAGAAAGCACAATCAAACAAGCATGCCATATATTAATATTGTTATATTTTACTCGTACTGTACAAGCTAAGTGTGCAAATGACAGCACCCATGGATGAAAGAGATTTCTTAGCTGCTATGGGGCTTAGTAAATTGAGCCATTTTTTACTTAAGAAAATTTTGCGATAAATATTGAATAAGTTTTTAAGTTTTGTCCTTTTTTATTTTTTAACATTTTACTGATTGATACAGTGAGATTGTAATCTTTTATGTTGCACTGGTAAACATGTTGGTTCAGTTATTTCTAGAGTTTGTAACGCATTCACTAACTCCCCATCATTCCATAGGTTGATACATTTTGATTTAGACTTTCATCTTAGTTTATTAAAGCAGACACATGGAGTTCAAATATGTTGATTCTGGCTTTTCATAATAGTTTGCATTTCTTACAGGGTGGTGAGAAGTTGGGTTATGAGACAGAGGCTTTTGCAATATATGATGTTATGAGGTAAGAAATCTTTATGCTATCCTTATTATGTCATTTATGCTTTGTGATATTATGTGAGCGACATGTTTTGCATTATGTGATCTGTATAATGAAAGTCTTGTACACAAAAGTTTGGTTCTGGACTTTTGGCATGAGGATAAATTCTGTTTAACAACAAAGTGGCTTTGGTGGAAGGCTGCAGCTGAAAATTGAAAAATCTGAAGCACATGTGCTCTTTTCATGGTTATTTGTAAATCATGTCCCTGCACTTACAAGTAAAAGACTGGCTGCATTAATCATGAAAAAGTAGAGTTACAAGCAACATTTGCTGATGTAGAGTACAACATGTCCATAGATTTTTTTTTGTTTCTTTTTTAGTATGAGTGGATTTTGTTTATCAGCATAGTTGGTGCAAGCCAAATCACTTATCTTACCTAATACGTTCTGCAATCATGCTGGTTACAATTGGTTGGACACATTCTTGAAATTCATTTTGGGGACCGATTTAATACCTTAGAATTAGTAATCCAGATATGCATATCTGCGTTGTAGATTACATTAGAAGAGTTTGTGCATGTGAAGTAATAGTATGCCTCTCTATATCCATTTTTCATCTCTTTAAAATGTGCATTATTTTTGCCTTCCAACCATTACTGAACTAAGCTTTATTTTCCTCTTCAGGTATGTCAAGCCACCTATTTTTACACTCTGTGTTGGCAATGCTTGGGGAGAAGCTGCCTTACTTTTGGCTGCTGGTGCAAAAGGAAATCGTTCTGCCTTGCCCTCGTCCACAATTATGATGAAGCAGGTTGTTTTCAGCTCCTAATATCTGTTTTTCCAAAAATTGTTCTTGGTTCTCCATGTAGTTTTTCTTGCAAGGCAAGAAATAGTATTCTAGGATTATTATGATTCTGGTTCAGGGACATTGATTCCCATACAAGTTTGATTTATTCACATCTTTTATCTGTGTATATGCAGCCAATTGCAAGATTTCAGGGTCAAGCAACTGATGTCGAGCTTATGAGGAAAGAAGTAAAGAATGTAAAGGCGGAGTTGGTAATGTTATTGAACATTTAAGTTTCAGTTATCTCCCATTTTCAGAGCATGCTTACTTGTTGAACAAAAGGAAAATAAAAAAGGACTTTGTTTTGTTTGTGTGGATGTGTGAGGGAGTTGTTGCGTTACCGCTGTTAAATCTGAAGTTAAATTGTAGAGCCTCCTTTTGAAGAATGGAAAGGATGGCCGCCTATTTGAAAATTGGTGGGAATGGTTTATTGAGTCCACTGACTCAACCTTTTGCCTTTTCCTTCGTTTATATATATATAATTGTGTGTGTGTATTTATGTATGTATGTATCTATCTATATATTTTGTGCTTAGCTATACACAAAAAAATGGCTTCTATTCTCTTAATACCACTTCGTGTTATGTCAATTTCATACTTGAAAATGGTCCTTTTGTTTATTAGGAATTAGTACAAGTTGAGTCTGGATTCTGGAACTGATTTATGGGCTTAACCAACTACTAGGTTGGACCTGCATCCAGACATAACTTAATAAAGCCACTAACATTTTTGTTTTGTCTGTGTGTTGAAGGTTAAACTATACTCAAAGCATATAGGAAAATCACCTGAGCAGATTGAAGCAGACATAAGGCGTCCAAAGTATTTCAGTCCCAGTGAAGCAGTTGAATATGGAATTATCGATAAGGTACTTTCACTGGACGTATTAAATTAAATTCTATTTGTTGTTTAAGCATCATGTAAATATATATTCTCTTTATTTGCTGCAGGTTCTTTACAATGAGAGGAGCAGTGGTGATAGAGGAGTTGTTTCTGATCTGAAAAAGGCACAACTTATCTAATTTGTATAGCAACTTGTCAGGCAATTGTAACAAGGATTCAGGTAAAAGCATGGTTACTTGCAAGTCATGATGTTGTAAATTATGTCGTTGAACTGATTCCATATATGACAAAAGAAAATGGTCTTAACAGGTTCAGGGTAACAATCAGTAACTCGGGTAACCATCAGAACCACCCTTTTGTGGGGAATTCATCAAGAAGGCTATTCTTCTTTTTTGCCAACTCCTTTGATGCAAATTGTTAGTTCTGCTATATTATTCGCTGTTAAACAATTTGATTGCACTTGTAGTTAGTTTACTATATCAATACAAAGTCAGTTGGGACCATGAAATTTATCCAACCCCCTTGATATTTGAGCTACTCTAGTTTTCAATGGTATAGCACACCATTTTGTCCTGAGATAAGGGTTTCTTGCACTGGGTCAGATAACCAGCATCGCTTTAAGTGGAGTGATCGAAACATCTGTCTATGACTTCACTGTGTCAATGCTTCCAATCCTAATCATTCACCTCTTCTTGTTTACAAACTGGCGATCACTCGAATTTTCAACTCATAATTTGCCATTGCATGAGCATCCTTAGATTTCAGAATTGTAGTTGCTTGTTCTTTTCATACTCACTCCATTATAATCATTGCTCTTCCCTATTGTTTAGAGACGTGGAAAGAATGAAGTAGCTGGTTCGACTTTATGGTATTTTTACTTTACACCTTGCACCACTTCTTTTTGATTGTTCTTTTATAGTTGCTGGGTTTGTATTGATTGAGAATACGTATTGTGGGTTAGTTGTGTGATTGTTGCTTGTCTTTAATCCCCCACTACTTCATCATGTTCTTCTCCCTTCATCCCGTTGACACAAGTGTAAGAAGGAGATGATAAGTAACGGCTACGATAATGTGAACCACATATGCTTGCTCACCATTGCCAACAGTGTCCATCATTTTCATTGTGTTTAGGACCCATTAATAGAAAGGGTGATGTTGGTAGCCAGTGCATACCCATGGGAGTCTCTCAGCTAGAAACATCTTGAGAGTCATCTGTTTTGCGGTTTAATAAAAGAATCTTAATTGAATATGCACCTTTTTTTCCCTTGTCCGATTGTCAGACAGAATTGCACATGAAATGAAAAATGAAAGCACATTAACTGAGAAAACGCCTTAACCATTCCCTATTAAGGGCCGGGATACGGGAGCTCGGGAAAATATTCAATGCAACAGCGATATTATATTAATATTGATGACATGATAGTATCAATTAGTAACAAAATCTCAAATGCACAAAGTGAACTTCACTTGAATAATTATTAGCTTATATAAAATAAGAGTAGATTGTTATTGACTTATATAGACAGGAAGTTATTAGTTTGTATGAGGTCTGTTTTTTATTTGTTTATACATTATTAGTTGGTGATACCAAGTCACTAATACTGACGTGATATTATCGTTGTAATGAAAATTTTTTTCACGAGCTCAGACCTCTTTTAATGGCCATTAAAAGCTGTGACAAATGCTCTTAACTAAAGAAAATAAAAGTATTTACAAGACTTTTGTTTATAACAATACAAGCAAATTGGGTAAGACCTAAATTTTAATACGAGACTAAAAAATAATTTTTGAATATTGTATAGCTGAAACTTTGTGCTATATAGCTGCCAAATGGATGGCGAATATCACAAGTCACCTACCCCATTTGCAAAATGAATAGTTCTCTCTCTCTCTCTCTCTCTAGAAATTCCAAAAGAATACACGTTTACTTGACTGTCGACCACACCGAGATCGTTTGAAGTTGGGTCAAACATCAAAGAATAAAGCTCAAAACAATACAATCGCAGGGTAGGGTAAGATTGTGTTGTTAGGATTTGATTGTGTAATTCTCATCGTGCTTCTAAATGGAATTGAACTTGATCCTCTCAAATTCCACTCAATTTCAAAGGATTCAAACTTTTGTCAACTTCTAGATGTCAAATCATGTGTACTAGAGTTCAATCCATGCAAAAATGATGCCTTCAAATTCACATGTAACCGGATTCTAATCGTACAATTCTTCTTGTGTGATTGTATTTGACCGAACTTTACACTACTTGGAGTTTTCTTAGGTAACCACTAACCTACAGTTATCTTTAAACTTCCGTACTTAGTGGAAAATAAGCAAACAAATGTATACTCGCTTACTGTCTTATTCTCTGTCGCGAATTGGGATCGCTCGTCAATATCAAATCACTATCTTATTTATTAACCTAATCACTTTCGGTCATTGAATTTAAAGTGGATCCCATTATTAATTAGGATCCGCAATTAATACATTAAGTTTGCAAATAAAATTAATAAATTAAGTTTAAATAATATTTTTTTAATGGGTTATATAACGAAATATAGCAAACAATATTTTGAGTGCTTTCACCCCTAACATTATCCAGGCATTATAGACGCAAAGGAGGCTACGCTAACCTGATTTGACTGCCTACCTTCATTGCATTACCTGATTTGGCAGAGCTTTTATGGGTTATAACCTAACACTCCTCTTTGGTGCTGGTGGGTTCATCCACTTGTTAGCAGCCCATAGCAAATTAGCTGCCATTACAGTGCAGGACTCGTCAACTTCATCATTAAATAAGAGTTTTTATTATGAAAGGTGTACTATATGGGAATTGAATAACCCGAGATTTTTCTTTTCCAAGGACCACCAAAACAGTATAAATATTACTCTGTATTTCGGATGGGGGATGACATGGCTCAACGATAAGAGTCAAAGTCAAAAAGTTCGATAGGTAATGGGGGGATTAGCCGGAGAGATGGTTGTTGTTTTTTTTCTTGAGATTTAAAAAAATTGAAATAAAATATTAATTTGATTATATTTTTTTAAATAAAATATTAATTTGATTATATCGCAATTAATATCGTTCCAACAACGATATTATCTCTGCAGCCTTCACCTTTTAAAGTGTTGGTTATAATTGTTCTTTGATAAAAAAACAACGTTATTATAGTTATAACTGTCGAACTGATTGGGTGAACCAGGTCGTCACCTATTATATTATTAGATCTGAATTTTAAGTCTCAATCATATTATTTATTAAAAAAACTAATCCACCCTAAAATAAAATAAGAACACAAAAGTACTTACGAAATATATATATATACTAGTAATTGTCCGTACCTGAAGGCACTATGTTACTCGTAAAAAATTATAAATATTTGTTTATAAATAAAAATATATAATACAACGATCAAATTGATATTATTCAACCTGTATGCAAAATATATATAATCAAATCTGTATATAACAAAAATCACGTTACAACTACTGCAACATATTAATTCAAAAATATGAGAAAATATAATTATTATTGATCAAACATCCACGATTTTAAAATTTTTAATAAGTTTTATCTCAAATTTCAAAAAAAGTATAACTATTTATTTTTCTGTAAGTTTCTACCTAAAATTCATAATATTATCTTTGCACCATTTTTCCAATGTGAGTACGTGTAACTTTTGTAAGGAAAACATCCAAAAGTTTCATGCGAATTCTCGTATATGTAAAAAATTTTGTTGAAAAATTAATATCAATTTCTATTTGAGTTCAACTTAAATATTCGTAAAATTTAATCGAATTTAAATTTAAGCAATAATTTATACTTTATACTCGACAGTCAAATTCAGCTCAATTTAAGTCTTAATCATAATTATATCAAACCGAAAATTGAATTGAAGTTTGACTCAATTAACACTTCTATCTTAAACCTACAAACTAATTCTTATATATTTCCATTCACAGTGACACCATAATTTTTTTTAATTTAATTATTTTTTATTATTTTTACGATCAATTTCAATTTGACTTCAACTTGAATACTCGTAAAATTTAAGCAAAGTTAAGTTTAAGCAAGAAAATATATTTTATACTCAATAATCAAATTCAGCTCAATTTGAATTTTAATCATAATCACTTCAAACAGATAATCGAGTAAAATGAAAGGATTCTTGTAATTTTTGGGCAAGAAAAAAATTTAGAGGAGGAGTTTTGATCGTTTAATCAATAATTTTAAAACAATCTGAACCGTGAAAAACTCAAGACAAACAATACTAGTTCCCTTAGTATATAGATATATCACAAATTACATATATATTACTCGCCTATTATACCATTCGAATATTACATTATTTTTATTCAAATACAAAATATGACCTATATTATAGTCATTCGACTCGTTTTGACGCAAAAAACCTGTATTTAAGGTCCATTTGTTTATTTGAAATTTTTAAAAATAATCATAATTAACAATCTAATTAATGTGTAGTATGAGATAGAGAAAGAGTTATAAGAGAGATATGAGTCTTAGAATTGTAGAACGAATAAAAGTCTTGGTCAAAAAATTGGGAGGGGGGAGAGAAAATTTCGCATTATGACCGTCTGATCAATAATCTCTTCAAACGATCTGAGCTGCGAAAAACTCAAGACAAACAATCTAACTACTTTAATATATATATAATATGCACGAGTCATAAGCTTATAAAAAAAAAAAGAGCAATGCTATAGAGACCTTATTTGGGGACCTAATATGAAGACCTAATGATGTGGCGTCAATGCAACTATTAGATTAATTGTGAGTTCTAATATTAGATGGAGCTCATAACCAATCCAATGGTTATACATCATTAGGTCCTTAAATTAGGTCCCCAAATTAGGTTCAAATAACATTTCCCCAAAAAAAAAATGGAAAAAAGGTACACAAAAGTTTGGCAAACTTCATTTGTGACTCGAAAATGCTATTTTTTTGTATATATAATATTATATACATATATCTCTGTGTGGGGGTGTGTCTGTGTGTGTGTGAATAAACAAAGAATTCTAAGATTGTCTTACGGAGTCAATTACGGTGTCTGTTTGGACACATCTCCACTCTAATCCTAACTCCCACTAGAGTTCCCAAGTGCTTAGTGGAAGGAAAAAGGTGGCAAAATGCCCTGTTACTCTCAATGCATACTGGCAAAACCTCTCTATAAATATGGATTTCCACTTCTGAGCTTTCCATCCTGCAACTCTTCTCTCCTAGAATTGTTATAGAAATTGGTGTTGCCTTAAACATGGGTTTGGCACTTAGAAACTGCATCTCTCTCCTCTGTCTCATAGTGCTTTTGCCTGCACTGTGTTATAGCCAATACACTTATGTCTCCTCTAGAGCAACCTATTATGGTAGTCCTGATTGCTTAGGAACTCCTAGTATGCTCTCTCTCTCTCTCTCTCTCTCTCTCCTCTTTTTATTCTACATGCATGCATATCAGCATATGTAAATGTGTATGTAGGAGCTCTCTCTCTCTCTCTCTCTCTCCTCTTTTTATTCTACATGCATGCATATCAGCATATGTAAATGTGCATATAGGCTAATGATACATTTATCTATGTCAGCTGGAGCTTGCGGGTTTGGTGAATATGGGAAAACTGTGAATAATGCTGAAGTGACTGGAGTCTCTAGGCTTTACAGGAATGGAACTGGATGTGGTGCATGCTATCAGGTAAACCCCAAGCCACTTAGTTTTCATTCTGACATGAAAATCACAAGCAAAGTCGCACTAGTTGGTTTAGTGGTCGAATAAAGAGGACATAAACTCATACGTTCGAGTCTCCTCGTTGTATAAAACCCTAGTTTGACCGACTCATGTGATCTATTGATACTTCAGGTTAGGTGCAAGGTGCCACAGCATTGCAGCGATGAAGGGACGAAGGTGGTGGTGACAGACTACGGTGAAGGAGACCACACAGACTTTATCCTCAGTTTACGTGCCTACGCAAAACTGGCTCGTCCAAACATGGCCTTAGAGCTATTCTCATATGGGGTAGTTGATGTAGAATACAGAAGAATTCCTTGCCAATATGCAGGTTACAACCTCATGTTCAAAATCAATGAGCACAGCAAGTACCCTGAGTATCTGGCCATAGTGATGCTGTATCAAGGTGGTGTAAATGATGTCATAGCAGTCCAAGTCTGGCAGGTATAGTCCAATAAACAATTCTGCTACAACTGCTTATGGAAACTACTGCAAATAAACCATGTTGTTCATGAAAAAAAGGGGAAAAACTCTGATAGAAGTTTGTTCATTCATCAAATGAACTGAACTCGAGCTTAACTTCAAAGCTCATTTAATAAATAACCCAAGTCCAGCATGGTGCTTGTTCGGACCACTATGTAATAGATATTATGTAATCACACTAAATATTTTTTGTACATACTATGTCATATATGGTATTATGTACTATAATATATGGATAGGGAGGAGTCCAGTCTGATTTAGAACACAAGCCTAAATTTTGAGTTTCAACACAAGCTATTTGCTTAACCAGACAATTCGAGCAAAGTCCAAACTTAAACCAAAAACTGAAGAGCTGAACTTCATTAAGATATCAAAACTTGCCATGAGCTACAAGCCGAGCCGAGCCTAGCCTACACAATATTTGTGAGCAAACGAGCAGAACAATCTAGTGCTTGACTCGGTTCATTTCATTTGCACCCCCCACCAAGTCCTACCAAACAATCCTAAGGTGGTGGACAGAGGTAAGTTATGTCTCACTAAATTGGGTCCTTTTTCTTACTGATGCAGGAGGATTGCAAGGAGTGGAGGGCCATGCGTAACGCCTATGGTGCAGTATGGGACATGCCGAACCCACCGCTGGGTGCACTTACCTTGAGGTTTCAAGTGAGTGGCTATGGAGAAGTGAAGTGGGTGCAGCCAAGTAGTGTGATTCCAAGTGAATGGAAGGCTGGGGTTGCTTATGACACTGCCATTCAGCTTACTTAAAAGCTCCATTAAATCCCAATATCTACCTATGTAGCTAGGAGTTGAACTACAAATTATTTACTTCCTAGGAGTATTGTGTCTTTGATTTGGAAGCAGTGTTTGGGTTAGTGCTCTAGCTTTGCTCAATAAATGGTCAGATTGTACTTTGTTTAGTGAGGATAAATGAAGCTTTAGCTAAGATATTTTGGCTGCTGTTGAAGAAAATTATTAGATGCATATGAGATTAGAGTGGAAATGACATATAAAATAATTCGAGCAAACTTGAACGTACCGCCTTTTTCTGTTCTGCATAGTGACATCATTTCGGGAGTTAACCATTACAAAATGACTTCTCTCTTCTAGACTATGACCCAAGCTGGGTAGACTCTCAACTGATCGGATTTCGACCGATCCAAATTCGATGTAGAAACTCCGATCCAAACCTGAGCCATTTATCTTAAGGATTTCATTTCCAACGTCCATATCCGAATGTTCTAAAACTAGAAACTAATCTGATCTAGATGACTCAATTTCAACAATCAAATATGAATTTGAACTCAATTTGATCAAACCAATCACTCAAATTTATCACGCATTCATATCCATATAAATATAATTCAGACCAGGCTAGAATCGGATTGGATACTATTATATTCTAATCCGAATTCGTAAAACATGATATACCTTATCCGGATATCAAAAAAACAATTCATACCTAGTAATCGGATTCACATCCAAATCAAAATTTGATCCATTGGCAGGTTTTAACAGGAGTCTGTGCAGTGCACACAATACAATATACTATTATGCTACATGATTTCGGAGGGATGTAATGGACCATTGGACTGAATGTTTAGTCACCAATGTACAAATATACCCTGATGTAATGGGCCATTGGACTGAATGTTTAAAAAAAAGTGGCAATGTCAACATGGATCCATCCACTTGATTCTTAGCAGCTAATGTTATCGAGTTCAAGCTAATGCAAAGTAACCTCTATTTACAGATGATTATGCTCAGAAGCAAAAGTCAAAAGGTAGCCAACATCTATTCACAAAAGTGCATTACCCGATCCAACAGACAAGAAACAAAACTTCCAATCCTTTTTTCAGCCTCTGCTGTTTTATGCTTCTGCAAAATAAAGCTTGATCATGGAAATGATAACCATTGCCAAGTCTTCTTGATAAAGAGGGGGAGACATAAACTTCCTGCAAAAACCGAGCAAGTTACGTAAACTATCAGTTCATATTGTAAAAAGGACAGCCACCAAATAAGGAAACATACACAAGATTCCATATCATTCGGAATGTAAACAAGATTGGCTATTACCAGAAAATTAAAGTTAAATTAAAGAAATAAATAATGAACAAGATTGGCAACTTGTCAAACAATAGTAGACAATGCAATAGTTTAAGCCTATGCCAATCCATCCTTGCATAGTGCCATTTCACATCGGTCCATCAACACTAGATAATCTTCCTCTCTTCATATGAGAAAAAAACACAAATAACTATTCATAATTCTGACAATGGCGAAAATAATTAGACTACTGTATCCATACGTTGACAAAAAAGGATTTTCCTCCACTTTCTATTTTAATACAAGAGTTTCTGTTTTCTATCCAAAAAAAAACAGGATTTTCCTTAAAAGTGAAAAAAAATAGAGGAAGATCTCAAGGAAAGCAACATAAACTTCCACTATCGAGGAAGAAGAGCACAATAATATATGGTTTCTTCTTCTTCCGCATCATGTTCTACCGGATGAATTCCTTCTATATTTCTGTGGAAAAGAAGGGTTTACAAAGTCTACTACTCAACAATATAAAAGAAATTAGCCACGGGTCTCACACCCTCAGTAATATGTTCATAATGGACCTTGCATCCAACCAAGCCACCTCATAAAGAAAGAATATAAGGACCGTGTCTCCCTATCAAATGGCAATGCAAAAATTGTACAATGTCCTCACAGATAAAAACCAATCTAGTAGATGGGCTTGCGATCAGTATCAGACAGCTGCAGCCTAAGTTATGTCATGCCCAAGAGGCAAGATGCTCTCTCTCCCAAAATGAATATGTGGAGGTGCAAAAACTAAGTCAAATTAATCACTGGGAAATATGCATCAACAGACATATAGATACACGGTCAGAGGTTGCCTATGAAAATATGGTACGAGTGCCTGCATTGCTATATTTAAGTTTTTCTCTCATTAGACACCTCAGGATTGTTGTGCCATGTTTATGTTGATGAATATGGTGATAGTAATTGTGCTAGTATGCACATCTAGGTTTCAGTAAGTGCTATAAATAATTCCAAATGTTTAAACAATAAAGTTAGAATAACGAAGTCATCAAAAAGGAAACGCACATTGAGAAACCAAAAAATTCTTCTTCAGGATCCAAACTTCTTCTGCAGACACCCTAATACATCCTGCCCGTACACTGTGCAGAACCACAATAGCAGCTTTTCATCTTGATGTTACCGTTTGAATCACGAATCTGATCCACGGAATAATTGTAATGGTAAGTCAGCTCCTGTAAGGGAGGAATGTTCTCTGCAGCAAAGAGCATTATGTGGGGCATTCTTCTGTCTTCATTATCATAAAGGACATTCTGAGCATAAAGGTTAGGTGAGCAGCTGTGATTGATAAACCTCCCCACATTTCCATACTGTGCTGCATCAATGGTATAGCCGCCATCCTCCATAACCACGCACAAACTCGAGTGAGCATCAAGATTATGGGAACCGTCATTGTAGTTTTGCCCGATATCGAAAAGATATTCATCATTACCAATTCTTTGTTCAGCTTCCTTGTCTTCAAGAAGCTCTCCTGCATACTCACATATAAAACTTCCTGAAGGAATAAAAGCCAGTGATCTGACACCCCATCCCCTTGACTCAGTTTTGAAGATTTCCAGCTGAATATTAATACCATGCTGGCTGACTCTATTATAGCAAGAAGGAGGACACTTGCAAGAAGGACCACACTCATATACGAGGGGCTTAGCTTCAACAATAGCCCCACTATAGTTGTATGGAATCTCTCCTCCATTCTTGACTGCACACGAGCATTTCTGAGAATCAGAGCATCCACCCTTACAGTCACAACCCTTAGGAGTAATGGGGCAGTACCAATCACGATATCTCATCCTAGTAACATAATTGAACGGCGGGGGCTTACCACTGTCTATTGTGTTCACGGCACCTATAGGAAATGACTCTTTACCTCCTGATATATCATCAACGCAAAGGCCCTCCCGTATTTTATATTTGTTTGACTTCTTAACTTGTTGCCAAGCAAGCTCTGGTTGCCCAGCATTTCTCCTCAACTCAAACATAAAAACCAGCTTACCATGTGGCCCCGTCTCTGTCCAGTACTTTTCCACTGTGTAAAGGCCATCATAAACGTATGATTTAACTACCTTAGATCTTGCATCCAAGGAGTTAGAAGCTTTTGTTCCTTTAGATCCCCGAATCACCCGCACGGGATTCTTTACCGATATACTATTCTTCAAAGCCAAGTTTCCTCTTACAAGCTTCTGGTCTTCAGGTTCCTTATTCTTCCGTACTACATTTCCTCCTTGCCCAGAGTATATTAAGACATTGGCATTGTCCAGATCATCAGCATAAGCCCCCGAAGCAACAATACTAGTCGCAACAATTACTCCATCATGGTTCATGTAATCTATACCGCTCTGGTAAAGTCGGTGAACACCAATAATAGCAAGCTCCACCCTGTACTGAAATTCGTCACCTACTTCAACTCCTGGGACTGCTCCCAAAATTTGGCTGCTTGTGTTAACTTCTTTACGTTTCCGTTTGATGACACCTGCTGCTAGCAGATCAATCCTAAACTTCCCTTCTGTTTCTTTCCGCTTCAATTTTGTTTCCCGTCCTTGCCTTGACTTTGCTTCTTCTCCTTGCAAGAGCTTCCTAAATATAGCCTGGAATAGACGGAGAGTCTCTCTTACTCTGTCCCGCGCATCACCATGACTTGAACTATTGGGACCAAAAGGAGGCAGGCTCACCTCAACATCATTTGGCATCTGACCAACAGGATAATCTACAAGTTTTTCTTCATAATGGACAACAGAATCTTCTTCATCCCTGACAACCAATGTACCAGTACTTTCATAAGCAGCCTTAGCAGCAGTAACTGATTTCTCTTTCATAGATTTTCCACCTCCATGATGGGTTTCATAATTACTCCTGCTAACAAGTATTGACTTCGGTTGAGTGGTGAAACCATGCGTGTTTACTTTACCTCTACTCATAACACTGTCTGAAGTAGTCAAGGCCCCTTTCCCCTGCCTCCATCGACAAAATGGTGCAGCCATCAGACCTGTGATCTTCTTCCTCAGTTCCCCCCGTGAACCACTAGCATCCTCGTTACTCTTTCCAATTGCAGCTTTGTAGTTATTCCTTTGTTCAGGCACAATTCCTTTCAATCGATTCTTCTCAAAATAACCATCTCCAACATCCCTATACAATTCTTCAAAACCATTTTTCAATACCACTGTCTCTGATCCACGTTTCACACTAGCCTTCAATGTCTCTCTCGCTCTCGCTGGCCCATCTTTCAAACCACCCCTCAAAGTTTCTCCCACGGCCTCAATTTTGACATCATCCTTCAATGTCATTCCCACACCAAACCTTATTGCAACATCCAAACTCCTGTTCCTGGAATTAATCCTCAAACAATCTTCCGCAGCCGGCTGCGGAGCATTCCTACCACAAAATGGGGGGAAGTCACGAGTTGCTGAAACTCTTCTTCTGTAATACATACTCTTTGGGCTTGGGGCAGCTTCATTCCCAACTTTGCCATTACTGATCGGCCACTGTGGCGGTGACCATGATTTTGCACCACCCCCTTGAACCATTCTATCGGTAAAAGCACCAATTTCTAGCACAGGTTTCTCATCCACCGGACCCTCACTCTTCACCAAATCTGAACCTCCCAACTCAGTCGACTCCTTTGGCACAGAAGCCAAACCCTCCACCTCATTTGATTCCTTCTTGACCAAAACCTGACCGTCACTCCAATGCAATTCATTTGCCAATACCACTGCATTATTTTCCAATACCACTGCATTATTTTCCAAACTCTTTGTCAGTCCAATCCCCAGTGGCTTCACATCAGTGCCCAACTTTTCATTTTTAACCTCATTAACCATCCCAGCAGCAGCCAACACTTGCTCCCCAAAATCATCCAAGGCTTCATCCATTTCCTCCCGAGCTGGAAGTTTCACAACTTCGAGAGATTGGGACTCAACCATAATTCGGGAAGATTTCACACAATCAACCTCAACAACATTGCTCATCTTATTGTCACCCACCAGTACTGCATTTTCATGGGAATTCACATCTATTAATGATGCGTTTCGTCCACACCCGGGTGGAAAATCCCGAACGGCCGAGAACTTCCTCGACTTGAACATTGGCTGAAAACTGTTCAATGAAAACGGGTGATAGCCGTCATCCAATGGCCGTTTGTTTGAACTCCCATCATACAAAACCCCATTTGACAACGACATCATTCTCAACCAACAAACGAAAAAACTATACCACTGTTTGCTTGCCGAGAAAACTGACAGGAAAATTTAATAAACAAAAAATCAAATAACATACGGACGTAAAAACAGAACAGAGAAATGTAAAAATATCACTGAGTACAACAAAAAATGTAAAAGGAAGTAGGGTTTTCAGGTCACAACACAAACAAAGAAAATGCAAGTGCAGACGTACCTGATCAAAAGATGAGTTTGAACACGACCTTCAGAGTTGGTAATGGCGATCAATGCTTGCAAACTTACTAGGATATCCACTGTTTGGTTGCCGAGAAAACTGAAGAGAAAAATACGCAAAAAAATTTGAAAAATTCGAGCTCTAAACTGAATGATTCTGGAGACATTGTTCGAAAATATTTGACTCCATTGGAGGAGCTTCAAGTGGTGTGATCGAAAATTTAGGGATTTCGAAAGGTCTCAGCAACGGTTAACAGAGAGAGAGAGAGAGTGAGTGAGTGAGAGAAGAACGAGAATGGTTTGGGGCAGAAAATGGAAAGCAGAGTGAGAGATTTTCGGTTATTGCACTTTTGCCCTCCGGGTTTTGGGTATTGTGGTTTCTAGCACTTGGCGCGAAATGGACGGGCGACAGGTTTACGTTGGTTGTGGGATGTGATGGGGGTGGATGAGGGAAACGATGTCGTTTGATGTGGACAAATGATCAATATGTACGGATCTAGACCATCTAATCTCTTCAATTTCTCAGACGGTTAGGTAGGAGAAATGAAGATAAGACAAAAGAGTTGTGAGGCAGTGAATAATTTTATTTAAGAAATTAATTATAAATTAATTAATAGCAATAAGTTACTAATTAACTATCAATAAATGAAAAAGGACATCAAATTCCTACTATTGTTTTGTTAACCGTGATGATATCCAAAAATGGCATTAAAAGTAAATCAAATGTTATATAGCTAATGAGTTTTAAAAAGCGCCAACAGATAAGGTCGGTCTCTCGAGCTTATGGCTATACTCCCACCCTCAAATGAAAAATCAAAATTGTTCGTACGCATCCTCAGTTAAAAGAGTCTAGGTCACCCAAGAACGACCTCAAATGTATGAGCCTAAGTCGTCCATGCTACACCTCGAAGGAAATTATCATCTCTAACTAGGAATAAGTATTTGGACTGAGCTCATTTACTCATGAGTTAGCTAAAAGACCTGGAGGTCGTCCCAAAGCAGGGGGTCTTCTTCCAAATATATGAAAGACCACTATGTATCTAAACTTGAAGACAAGTCACAAGGCTGCCTCAGCATGTTTTAGAAAGTCACGTCACACCTAGTAATGTAGTCTCTAACGGCTCAATATTCCTTCAACAATATCCTAACAAACTTGAGAACCATGTGATGATGACATAGGAACCACCCCACTTAATGGTATAAATACAAGGGCCTTCTCCATGAAAAGACAGTTAGAAAAATCCCACGAATTGAGCAATGTAATCTTATCTTCTTTTCCAAGTAATATACAATTCCTCCAAGGACCATTAGAGTGAATTAGTCTAGTTCTTTAGCTGATGAACCATTATAACTTGTGTGTGTTCAGTCGCTAGATTGATCTTACCTTCTTCGTTCACTCTCACTCTACTACGCACAAGCCTTGAGTTCCTCAGCTTAAACATTCACCTCATTTTTTGAGTTTATAAATCATAAAATAATATATACGTTGAATTGAATTTTATACCTATCATATGTATAATGAGCATATCATTTTATTATTGAATAACAATATCGCGTGTTGACGTAACACCACCGATGTGTTGGGTATTTACTTGACTGGATGTGATTATTAATTTGAAAGCATTGCATCTTGTCTTATTTCTTATTGTAGTCAAGGTAAATTTTCAAAGCCTAAGCATATATTGGGTTCAAATTTGGTGAAGATTAAGGAAAATAAATATGCAACTTGTAAGTGGGTTTCGAGGAAAATAATTCAAGAAAAAATAAAAAACACTAATGAAATAATAAAAATGCAACATATATTGGGTCAATTTTTAAAGATCACATGTTACCATTTGAATTCTTGTCTCCAAATCTGGAGATTCTTGTCTTTTTTTTTTTCTAAACATCGAAATCTCTCATTTTTACTAACCACATCTTTTTAATCTTTAAAATTCAACCACATGGAGTCCATCAGAAGCAAACTTTCAAATTTAGTAAATTATCTTATAATTTTATTAATCTTGGGAGATACTAATTATGATAAGAAAGAGCGTATGAGCTTTTGGAAATTATCAAGTGAGACCCGGTGCTAGATTTGCAATGGAGCAAGAGTAATACTAAAAAAATTTAGGCATTATTCACAAATTTTGAAAATTTTATTTTTTCTTCGAATTTGTCCTTAATTTAAAAATTTTATGAATAATTTTATGTTTTGGAAAATAAGTGGGTCTCTTTGATTCAACAAATTTTTAGACTTAAATCTCTCATGCTATCTCACGTCTTTCTTTTCGATCTCTAAGTCTTGTTCTTTCATGTGCAATGACAAATTAAGTTATCGACCCACTCCTTCTCCTCTCCCCTCTTCCTCCTTAGTCGACAACAACAATCAAAGCCTTACAATTTTTTTAATCATCACTCACCATTTTCATGTGAGTCGTAATGAGTTCTGATGATTATCAACTCAATTCTTTTTGTAAATCAGGGTTGACCTCCAATTGATTTTCTTTTACATGTATTGAAAATAATTTTTTTCATAAAAATTTCGTCAACATTATGAATTTATTTTATTAACAAATTCTAGAGCTCTCCCTATTGCTAAAAAAATGTTGGCTTTACTCTTTCATAAATCCATATTACAATAGAACAACTGAGTGAGTTTAGTCCGGATGGTAGTTATCCTTTTGCCTCTTAGATCTATCCTTTTATTAGTAGTAAGGGGGGTAATAGATAGGTTTCATTATTCTTAGCGGCTAGGACAGAACTTTATTTTTTTTTAAGAAAGGGAGAAGAAGATGAAAATTGGTGGTTTAAGAACTTTGAGAAACGAAAATGATATCGTTATACGTGTCAGATATTAGAATATGACACGATTCGTTATCACGACAAAAATTAGAGAGTTTGAATATTTTTTAAATCACCTATTTTGTAAATGAGTGAATTCGACATTACACGACAAAACACGATTAATAAATTAATCGAGTATTGATAAAAGTAATTGTAAGAAATACACGACATAACTCGTTTAAATATCAGTTATATATGATTCATACACGACACGGACACAAATTAATAAACGAATTGAGTATAGATGAGATACTTTTTGACACAAACTTATAAAGATCCAAAACGAACTCGCCTCACACGACATGATTGACGTGCTTATAATAATTCACTTTCAAAACGATATCGTATTAACTTCCGTCAACCCACCGTTGTTCGAAAAGGCGGGAACGTCCCATCAAGCGATAGAGAGAGAGGACAGAAAAGGCGGGAACGTTAACAGTTTAACAAAACCCAGTATAAAATAATAACAAAACAAAATAAAATAAACTCTCTCTCTCTCTCTCAGTATTCACTATCTCTGCCAAACTCAAAAACTCTCCTCAAAAATGGCGGAAGACCCTTTTGCCTCAATCATCAAATACTGCAAACCCACCTCCTCCCAAGAATCTAAATTACAAAACTGCCCTTTCGCCCGCCAATTTGAGTTCTTCCTCGATGAAAATACGTCGCCGTTGTCGTCATCGGAGCCCAACGTGATTCCGGTGGAGGCTGCCGGAATTATCATGGAGTCTCTGCCGGACAGCCAAAATCCAACTCACGAAGATGAAGATGTCTTTCGAACCCCTCCTGAACACTCTCACTCTCAGCCTCTTTCCACCAGCTCCGAAGACCAGAGACCGGCGACTACCACTGCCGTCCGTCATCAAAACACCGGTGGCGAGAATCGTCTCGATACTGAGATTATAGATGTTGATGAAGGATGTACGGAAGCAGAGACGGCTGTGGATTTGCGTAAGGATTCTGATAATCTAGGGTTTTCAGATCCCAAGCTGACCCGGAGAATTGATAGCAGTGATGATGTTTCGGGTCGCGATTGCAGTAGAGTTCGTATTATTGATGAGGTTTTTGAAATGGAATTGGATAAATTCAGGGTATTGGATAGGGAATCGAGGGGGAATATTTCAAAAAAATTGAGGGTTTTTGAGGAAAATTCGGAACTGGAATGTCCAAATGTTCATCTAGGTGATACTGAGCCGATGATTGTTGACGACAGCCCGGATGGAATTGCTCAACCTGAAGTTAAATTAAGTTCTAAAGAAACCAGTGGAGGTCTAGGGTTGAATGAGGACACAATGAATGTGGATTTGCCTATGAAAGGACAACCTGAGGAAGGTGTAATGCTTGGCACTTGCAAAACAATGCGCAGTAATGGCAAGGGAGGTTTGGGTAGTAAAAGTATAGAAGATATTGACAAGTTCAAGTATGTTGGTTCTGCTGAGATTGATCAGTATAGGAAGGAGAAAGGTGACAGTGTTGGGGTCGGGGCAAGGCGTGAATTGCCATTTTCAATGAGAGAGCAAGAGAAGAAAGTGAGTGAGGAGAAAGGGTCTAGGGGTGACCCTGCGAAGAAGAAGGCATTGAACGATCTTTTGGATGCTTTGAGGATGGTAATAGGGGATGTGGAAGATGGTTCTGAGGGTGTGGATTTTTTGGAGACTGCTAAGAGATGTGGTATGATATTTCCTCGACCTAGATGGTGGCCACCGGAGGGGTTTGATGATTAGTTGATGGCTTAGAAAGAAAGGTTGGTTTTAGGATTTCTTGTTACTAGTGAAAATTTTGTTGCTGTTAGATGTTTCTATTTGAAACCTACTGTAGTGTGTATATAAATTATAAAGGTTAAAGTTGTGAAGTCTTGAGGCATTGGTAATTCCAAAGTCTACTCTTTTAGTTTGCATATGCACCTGAATGCCTAGATGAAGCTTGAAGTTGCATATGTTAGAGTATGGTGGCAAGCTTGTGTACAAAGTGAAGTCTACTGTAGTGTGTATATAGCTTGGCTTGATTCAATACTTTCTGTAGTAATCATGTTTGATGGTCATAGACACCAAATTTGCAACATAGTTCTTGCTTAGAATTCAGATCATCGATCACCAGTCGTGGCACGGCACTATCTCTTCATCACCGTCAAGGTTTTTCCGGCTGCCACTAGCTTCATAGTTCTTACAATGGAGTTCTTTGCTTCCCAGCGAAGCATTTGCACCACTCTTTTTGAATCTGTCACCAATTCAACAAATTAACGGGCTTGGCTTTGATTAAATGTACCTGCTTACCTGCTTGTTCCAATTTTAATGAGTTAGATGATCCCATGAATTTCATGTACATAGTCCAAGGATGGTGAATAGTAAGTAAAGAAATAACCAAGGTATTTGACATCGATGAAACTGTCAAATTATGAAACTTTCGCATTCGCCTAATCGAGCAGAACGCCACTCAGCAATCATCCTACAACTATAACTGGTCTCGCCCATAGTTATAATGTAGAACACACATAAGTTTTGTTGCATAATAAGACATCATAGCACCTAGAGATATAGGAACGGTTCACCATGTTATAACTCTTTCTTGTCACTATCAAAGTATATACTAGACAGGAAATCCAAACCAGCTGCATAACCTTCCAGGGGGAAAAAAAAAAGTCTTAGTTGAATACAAAAACTCCACAGATGACCTCTTCTGCATATTGAACTATATATTACAATCTTTTTGTCAAACTATGGCCCTATACAAAAAAAAAAAAAAAAAAAAAAAGAAAGAAAGAAAGAAAGAAAACCAGCCATATTCATACCTTGGCATTCCAAGTTTAACAAAGAGAAGGAGAAAAGGCAAACATTGCACCTCATTTTAGAAATCAGTATGTTTGGCATGTAAAATGTGTGGCACATCATGAATTATCGCAGAGGTGCTACCTAAATAGCCCAAGTAATGGAATCACATCTCAACATGCATTGTCAGGGATGGAGTCGATGGACAAGCTTTGGGTATAATGAGCTACTACTAGTGCTTGCTTGGGCGCCAAAACTGGAAGTTGGGATGAGAAGTTCTGCTTGTGGAAAGAAGCTATTGGATGGCACATCCAGCAGCAGATCCTGATCAGAATTCTCATCAACAAAATGGAAAGAGTCAAGCATGAGGGAGCTATTATCAGGAGGCACAGCGAATAGGCTTTTCGGACTGAAGCAGGAGCCATCGTTTTCTCCAAGTTCCTTGTGTTCATAGCTGGTTTTCATAATCACCCTCTTGGGACTCTTCATTATCGTCTTTGCTCCTGAAACGCATTTTCAATAAACTGATTCAAATTTATGTTATATTCAGCAGATACATTACACATACAAATACAATAGTAACAACTATTGTCTCATCTATTCATTCCAAAGAAATGTGGTTATTTTTTATAATAGGACCAAAGAAGGTGATTATGAGTGCATGAGAGTTCCCACTTCCCAAAGCACAACATTCTAAAGCCTGGAACTTAAATTGTGAAAACCATTAGCATGTTAATAACAATATTTGTCCTGCAGCATAGCAGAGCACCACACAAGCAACCCCGATGAGATATAGTTACCGACTTATATGGAAAGAGGACAAAGTAGAGCCATGATGATCCCTAATAATCACCTCGATAGGAGGACTGTAAGGCTAATAGAACTCTGGCTGTCACAACAGCAGATCACCATGCAAGTAACAATGTCATAAGTCTAGTAGGTGATACCAAAAGAAGAGATATGCTGAAATAAGAGGTAAGGAGAAATGGGCGGAGTGAACTGTGCTGGCAACAGGTGGTGTATGCATATAAGTGAATGAAATCTTATGGCTGATTGAAGAAAAGAAAAGGAGATATTTGACAAAAATCTTCCAAAAAATGCAGGGGAAAAGTGTTACAAGAAACTGCTCGGAGAACGTAAAGCAAAATTTGCTTTAGGGATCAATTTCTGATCAACAGTGGAAAGGAAAATTGCAGGAAAGATTGGTTTGCAGTTACATTTTAATGTATCTAATGTGGATCCTATGAAGTATGAGTTGTTCTATCAAACCCATCCCTCCAATTGGTATGGCCATATACTGGTTAGGTATGGGTCGGGGTTGAATGCCCATTTTGCAGAGCAGCAGTGAGGGTTAGACCAGAAGTGAGAGGGCAAGCGCACCACCTTTGAACGTGCCTAGGATTCAGAGCACCTTGAAAGTGTGTAACTTGCCCCAAAAAAGGCAAGAATGTATATAAGCTTATATAGAATATGTTCTAAAGTATGAGTATTTAGCATCTGATTATTGGTTGAACAATACATAACAGCTAAGTACAAGCAACTTCGGATTTTCTAACAGGTTATGTGTTCAAGCCCAGCCACTAACTTTCCAGGTCCTTTGTTGTAATCTACTAACTTAAGATATGAAAAATTGTTGAATTGGTATCAAGCATTGCAACCTGCACACTCAGAGCATGCCCATCGATCATGGTTGACGGATTGGGGTCCTCGCGGTATAAAACGCATTGAACTCAAAAGGAATGCTTGTCAACAAAAAAAGAAACACATATTCTGATCACTTACCACATGTCGGTATTCCCCAGCATTCTTTTTATACAGTCGAGACAAGCTACTTGGCACCAAAATTTGTGTACTCCACATTGTCGAAGCCGACAAATTACTTTTACTTGGACTACGCAGCCATACTTACGGGTTTTAAGGCATGTACACTAGATACAGCTAACACCCAGATACTTGCAGCATCCATATAACATAAATAGGGGGAAAAAACAAGGCAAGTCATTCTAAGGAAAAAAACAACGCAAGTCATTCTAAGGAAAAAAACAAGGAAAGTCATTTATAAATACGCACAAAAATCCCATAAGCTTATTTAAACTCCTTTTATTTGGTTTTTCATGCTTTCTTTTTCAATCATATTTTATAATAATTTTTTATTCAAACATTCGCTGAATTGTCATTTTCAACAGCAAATGTCAAAACAAACTAGAAGTCATCAAACTCATGTAAACAATGAAAAATTTGCCTAACCTGGAAACTTCTGATAGTGGAAATCTTGTGATCCCTTTGCATTTCCTGAATGACCAGCTGCAATGGCATTAAGTTCTCCATTGACTACAGATTCACCAGTGTTATTTCTACATGTCACATCCTACACTCAGAACAGAATTAGAATCAAAAAAATAAGTACATACATTCAAAGAGATATACCATAACTTTTCCAGAACATGATACTCAATTTTTACATAACTCAGTCAAACCTTGAGTAGATTATAGTGCTCCACCCATTTGGATTTTGTTGAATAGCATAAAGCAAGCCTCTTCAAAGTTTTACGGTCCTCAGTTTCCTTTCCTGATAAAGAGAAATCAAAAACACCTTCTGCAAGAAGTTTCTGGAAGGAGGATAGGTTCTCCTGGAATTGAGGGCTATCAAACATGCTTTTGAGGCTGTAGATGAGACATCAAAGGCCATTATCAGTGTTCCACAATACAATAGCTTCTTTGACACCCTTCACGTAAATGTAAAACAAAAGGGACCAAAAGCGAGAACCAGAATGTCTTATTACCATTTAGAGACAACACTGGAAGCGACACATATGAGTCTTTAGACCATCTATATGATTATCTTAGGGATTCCAATATTTATTGTCACTTCAATCTTATTGTTTCTTTATACATATGCGTGTGTGTACATATATATATATGTATGCCTCTACGGAGAGAGGGCTTAACTATTTCTGATTATTTCATTCCCAAATATGCCTTAGTTCTCTAAAATGCTATTATTGACTAAGCAGGTAACTTTAATTCCACATGAATACTAAACACCCTTCCACAAAAATAAGAGTTCAGTAATATAATTTCCCATGAAGGATGCAAATAATTTCTGTCCATCGAATTTTCCTTCTTGTTCACAGTTCCATAATAATGGACCAACAAATTGAACTGTATATTTCCAGTGCTTGACCATGGTAACTAGAAACTGAATATGAAGTACAAAAATAAAAACCTGTCCGGAAGTCTGCCAATATCAACAGAAGGTAAGTACTTCAGCAGTTGCTTTTGTTCATCATGTGTCAAATGACGAACAAACTCATCGAAGTTTAGAGCATCCTGCACAAAATATGGATACAGATCATGATTCATGACAAATACTCGAGATAAGCCAGCTCAATTGCAGCACCAAATTTGAAATTCAGGATCACCTCCTCCCTCCCTGAAAATAAGTAGGTACTTTGCAAAAAATTTAAAAAATCAAGATAATGAGTTAAGAGCAGATGCAAATGATTGCAAAGACGCTTGACAAAACAAAGGAGCCTGTGGTTTTCCCTTGTATAAAGTGCTCACAAGTAACTTACGAATCATTTACAATAATTCTTAAAGGTTGACATTCATTTTAGGTCCACAATCCACACGTTCAACACAAAAGTCTTGAACATTGAGGACATTTTCAAAATGTGGAGAACCACACTAGCTCGATTATTGGATGAAGACAATTTGCATTTCTCTTCCAATCATATCATCAAAGAAGTAGAAACAAGAAACTTACTTTTAGGTCTACATAACATAGCGGGGAGTTATAACTCCCCAGAATATGGAGTTTTTCATGCTGAGCCTTGTCCCTGCAATTACAGCAGAAGTATATCAAGTCAAAGACAAATAGTTATCTAGTGAAGCAAAGAATTCTCATAATTACAACAGAAGTATATAATCAGAAAGATAAAATACTTTCTGTTTGGAAAATCAGAAAGAATATTAGTTAGAGAAGAAAAGATTTCTCATATCTCCCGAACAATGGGTTTAGAGTTTCTGCAGATTCACACCAGTTCGTATAACCTTTTTCTCCAATCCAAAAGTCCATGTGACTATTCATACTTATACCATAACATATTCAAGGCGAACTGGTAACTCCTAGGCCCAACGTGCTGACTAAGCAACTCAGAACCACGGGATTCATATTGAAAATGTTTCTCGGATGTTCCTTTGCACTGTAGTGAAGACCTCGTATAGGTGTTGTGCAGCATAACAGGTGTGTTCGTAGTTGCACAGCATCTCAGATTTGTGTGGAGTTGCCCTATCAGGCACGTTGTATGACTCGTATCCATGTTTCCTTCTTACAGAAATAGCAACAATTCGTTGGAGATTTAATGCAAATACTACTTCTTTGAGCTAAATTTATTGAAGGAAGTACCTTTTAATTTGTTCTTGTTCCATTGCCTGTCCAGAACCCTTCTTGATTTTCCCCATCCCTGGACTTGGAAAGTTGACACCCTTGTTATTAATTTGCACGGGAAAGGTAGACAACCATGAATATGCCTCATTGGCGGGGTTTAGCTTGTTATCAACTGAAAGAGAGCTAACTTCAGATTCTTCTTCTCGAGCTATTGAACTCGGATGCCTAATAAGTACACTTCCATGTCCAATCTCAACAGATACCATTGGTTTATCACTCTCAAAAAGCAAATCCTCCTCAGAAGATCCAGAGAAGTATGACGACTGTTGTTCATGTAAGATGGTACATAAATCTTTAGTAAGTTTCTCAACTGGAGATGGCTTTGGACGACTGACACCAGTCCTCTTCTTCGATGGTACCATTGCATCCCATACAATGGATTGGGCTGGGCCTGAAAGGAGTCATGTATATTTAGAAACTCTATGAGTAAAATACATCAACGGAGCAGCTTTAAACTATGCCGTAGGAAGGATGAAAAACTAAGAACACCAAAATAAATAGGGAAAGAAGGAACTGAGGAAAACTGATGGAAACTAAAGATATTGAATACTCAATGTGAAATAAATTTGCTAAGCACTGATGGCGACGAAGAAAAAAACTTGCTATTATGACTTGCACATTCGAATTTAAACTGCAGTATAATCATCCCTCAGCGTATTCAATTGAATGGCCAATGTTCAAATCTTGACCCTTAATGATGAAAAATGTAGTCTATAGGGGTCTAAACAACAAAAGGGCATAAAGGGTGGGAATTGAGATTAAGGAGTATGGGCATTATGATACAAATAAATAAATGCCCCACAGACAGACCAACCTACCTGTCAAATCACTTGCATCTGCACTGCAAAACTGCACACAGCTCTCAGAGTTAGATATGGCAGAACCAGAACTCGATCTATTACTTGTATCTTCGTCTAGAACCTTCCTAAGACTCTGATTATAGTCAGGAGCAACCCCTCCAAGTACTGCATTTTCATGATTCTGCTTTCTTTTTAGCACCTTTGCCTCTTTATTCTTAACCGATATGCTTTTCACTCTTGAAACCCTGTAATCCTCAAATTCGTCAGGTTCTGCCCTAGAATGCAGTGGGGTATAGTTTGCAAGTGTTCCTTTTGTCCTCCAACGTGATCCACACGCATTGCAAAGGACTGGCTTCTCTGGTGGCCCATTACGCCAAAGAGGGGTGTCTGTAGCATAACTTGATTGTCAGCAAACTATACAGAATAATCAATTGTGGGAAAAATGACAAAAGATGTACAATACATAAGCATGGAATAACAAAGTGAAACTGCAATTTGAATCTTCGAATTGTCTCATTTAGAAGCAAAAATACATTCATGTACATACAGAGATGAGTAAAACATGGAAGAATGGAGAAGTGATGACATTAGGTACATATACATGTCACCACAAACGTATTTGGTCATCATATGCGTCTTCTCCATGACTCCACGAAGAAGATGGTTGGCATCAAACCACAATTTTTGAAATTGTTGGAGACATAGCCCATACCTCTGTATCAGAACACATTGGGGGTGCTAATAGTGCTCTCTGTACAACTCATACTCAGAGGTGTAAAATTTTAAGCATGGTTTGAGTCCAGTGATGACAGTTTAATTAGGCATAAAAGAAGAAGAGCTTAGGGAGCATCCAAGAGTCTCTCAATGGATAAATGAAGACAGGCAAGAACACAAAAGCGAGGAATATTTGAAAAGTTTCACTTGCAAGAATTTGTTAGAAAATATGACATATTCGATTAAAACAGAAAAAAAATTAGTAAGTTGTTAATTTGAATGTAAAGTGCGAACACTTCTTCCATTCTTTCGGAACCTTATATATCATTAGTTTATGGAACTGGTTTCCTCAATATAAATGAACCAAATGATGAGGTGAGACGAGGCAAGCAACCCCCAATGTGCTAGTCCTTGCTCCTCCTTCTAAGTTTAATGAATAAACAGAGTAGAAGTAACAGAAAAAAAGAGAGAACGGATGGTTAAGTATAGTGTTATGGTTAGTAATTAGAGAAGTTGCCAGAAGGCAACAGGGCTTAGCAACCACATCAGGCTGTAGCAAAAATGAATTTGTATAACCAAATTCAAATAGTTTGAATAAATCTTTCCCAGCTGAGTGAAGTTGCTGAAGTCATATCAACTTATAGAAATCCTTGAAGACAGGTGGTGGAATGGCAGCTATTATAACGAACACCAAATTTCAAAACAAGCAGCCAACTTCTTTCAGTATGAATGGTAATCCCTGACACAATTTAAACTGTTTAGTGCAAATGCAAAAGCACCTAAGCAACCAGTAGCAAGATAGATTGGAATATGATTGGTAAAGAACAACTTCCATTGAAAAAGAGATTAATTTAGAATGAGCATTGAAAGAGAGGTTAAATTAGAATGAGCTTGGACAACAATCAAGTGATGTCTCCCCTAACCATAAGCCATCAAAGAAGAATGAAAATAAGAGACAACCAAAATATAATCCAGAAAAGAACACTCGCCACTGTTGAAGATTGAAACGATGAATTAGAACAAACACCGGATTCATTTTTTTGGCAGTAATTTCTTGGCCTGCCTTCTCTCCTAGGGATAACAATATACAAACTAAATCTTAATAACACAATTGCCAGAGAAAGTACATTTTTTATAGGATCAGGAACTTTAGAAGATATGTAGCAGCAAGAAACCAAGGTTTGACTGTGTATTAGGATCGGGGGAAAGCAAAGGGGATCGATTATAGGTTCTGTCACTGCTCAATTATCAAACAGACCCCGAGCTACATTTCTCATTATCACATATGGTGATAGAGAGTCAAGAGGCACTAAACACCCACCCAAAAGGAAGAAAAAAGGCTGAAAAACTGCATTCGAAGACACAATTTCACAGACAAACTCAAACTCAGACTAGGATTGAAATTCAAAAACTCAAGGGCACTGGAAGATGTAAAGTTCCAATAACACAAACAAAAGAGCTCAAAAACAAACTGAGTAAAATTGATAACATCACATATGCCTCATTATCTTTCTTTGCCCAGGTAATCTCTTCGTTTTAGAAACAAAACTGCATGTGGGTGTTCCCTCCCATGATTGAATAACTAATCTAAGCATACGAAACAATTTACAAAATATTACAACAGTCCTTAAACGGTAGAGCAAAAATTAATATCCCATTTTCCTAAAATATTCAAAATTAGATGGAAAAGATGAATTCTAGAAACAAAAACTCACTTGTAACACCACAGTGATAGCAAGGTCCTTGCTTTCCCATGTCTCCCTAGTTTTTTTCTTTTCCTTAAATATCAAATGAGCAAAATTGCAAAGAAAATTGAAAGGAGAGAAGGGAAAAAAAACTAGTTCTTTGAGAAAAAGTAAAACAGAAATGTAAAATTATGAATACATATGTATGATTATTCTCTTCAACCCTTTTATGACATGTATGCTATTGGGCATAGAAGGCTTTTCAGCAAGAGACCCAGAGAGGTTCTGCAGAAAACACCAAAAACCCAAAAAGACCCATAGGAGTTCGTATCTAAAGTCCCAGAAAAACCACTGAAAATAGCCAAAATCAACGAGAAATGCAGGGATTGAGATGGGTTTTTTTTTTTTCAGTACAATCCACTGGAAAAAGAGAAGACCATTTGAGGAATCTAACAAATGGTAGAGAAAGGAAGGTGAAATGTGAAGGGGGTTGTGGTTGTCTATGACCTCTTCTTCTTGTATTGTATATGAAGTAAATGTTTCAGCTTTCTCTTTGCTTTATTTTGATGTTATTGTAATCTTTCAATTTCTTTTTATTATGTACTTAAAACAAAATTAATTTTATTTTTTTTAACTATTTATGGACTTAGAGAGCACAGGAACATTATTATTGCATCTATCTTGTTGACTACAGACTTTTCTTCTATATACCTCAATTTGTTAAACTCTTTTTTATTTTCATTCAAGGCAAGATAAAATTACGTTACTAAAAAATTAAATTTCGATATCATATTAAAACATAATATAAACTAAGAATAATTTTATTCTTATCAAAAAAAAAATTAATTTTACAAACTCAATTTGAGAAGATAATGACAGAATGGGAAGTTTGGAATCGATCTCAATATTTAAGAATTCATTTTAATTTTAATTTCTTTAAATTCTTAACAAATTCTTATTTAATGGAACTCAAACTCCCTAAGAAGATATAATCTAAATTTAACATTAATTCTGGTTTTGAAAAGCAGAAAATTGAGAAAAGAAGAAAAGAAAAGGCATAATAACCATATATATATAACAACATAAAATGAGAAGGAAACAAAGAGAGTTTGGCTTTTTTGTTGGGGGTGGTGGGTTGGTTCTCTCCGTAACTTCCTTTAGGTGTGCAGATAATGAAAAATATATTTAAAATATTATGTCTATGAGCATGACATGATGTTGATCAAAATAAGGGTAAATTATAATTTGATCCTTAAACTATGCACTCGATTTTATTTCGTCCTTTAAACTAGTAAATTTTTCATATTGTTCCTTCAACTACTTTGATTATTTTACATTGTCCAATCGTAAAAGTTCATTATCTTTTTGAACATAAATTATTGACGTATTGTGAAAAAAATTACATAGTTTGAGAGACAAAATAAAATAATTTTTCGTTAAATATGTAATAGACGTTAATAATTGGAGCAATGTGAAACTAATTACATAGTTAAGGGTATAATATAAAAAATATGATAGTTAAAGGGATAAAGTGAAAAGGAGTCATAATCAAGGGTACCAAAATATAATTTATCTTCAAAAAAGTCAAAATATTGAATACTTAACCAGTGAGGCTTTGTGAAAAAAAATTAATTTAGTGTCACGTGTGATGTGGGTATTGGTTGTCACAGTCACATTCCTCGCCATTGATCTGGTTAAATTGGAGTTGAATGTGGCTCCCACATGACGAGGCATGAATTCAACCATGACAAGGGGCCAGTTTAAACGTAGATTATCTATACCAGAAGTAAAGTATTCATGAGAGATAAAAATCTTTCATGACTTGACTCTAAGAGATTGTCAAGATTCGAATGTAAGACATCTCAATTTATAATTCATTTTTATTACCACTTGAGGTGCTTATGGATTGACCAATGTGTTCTTTATCATTGGACTAATCGTGATCCTGGTAGAGAAAAGAAATAAAAGAGAGAAAAAAAAAACCACTGTAGTATTGAAAAAAAAAAACAAAATATTGTAAAGAAAAATGCTATAGCAAAATGTTATGGATTTTTTTTAATTCATTGATGTGGTAACAGACTTGTACTTACCACATCACACTTTGTGAATTTTATTTTGTAAAATCTAAATATAAAGATACCAAATTTTTATTTTTTAATGGTGCTAAAAATTAATATGTAGATTAACCACCCCACATATTTGTCTCTCAGCACCACATAGTTATCTGTAGGAAACTCCACCGAACCTATGTCGGGGCCGAAGCGAAGGTCCCACCACGTGCTCTGGATGCTGAAGAGTGGATTTAATTTCAACGAGCTACCGTAGTTATGGAGACTCGAACCCAAACATTGAACAAGAAAATTTGAATTTTTACCCATTGGGCTAACAGATCATTGGTTTTTTTTTTCTTCAGATATATCAATTTTTGACACGATATATTAACATGAAAAACACAAATTAATGTCTTAAAATTGATAAACACAAATTCTTTATTGATGGGCTTTTGAATTAGTGGAGGTAGAGCCCGGAGAGTGTTGATGGGTGAAGAGCCCAAAAGTCATAGCAAGTGAGCAAGACTTCCACTATTTTGTGGATTTGAAAACTCACAAACGGGCCCACTCACTGTTATCATATCAATCCAACGGTTATCAAACTCATGAATGTCGTATTTGATGGATTAGTTCTTCTTCTTCCTCTCATTACCCTTTTAGTACTTGTCTCATTTATTAAGCTCTTATTAAGGGATTTATACCTTGTGACGGCTCTCATACTCACATACAAAAGTAATATAACCATCCATAAGCCTAATTGGGAGATTGTGTCAGCTATAGGCTTGTCAATCGTATTGAGTGAGGTGAATTCGTATTGAATATTAGCGATTTTGTATAAAAAAATACTATATTTTTATCCGAATCATTTATTAATTTCCGTCTAACGAATCATGATGTATTGGATTTGTATCGTGTATTAATCATGTATAATCGATATATACACGAGTATTATTTTATATTTTTTTTGGGTCTTATATCGTATATTTATTTTGATTGATTTTACTCATATTCAATTTATTTATTAATCGTATTGTGTTAACGGATCATATCATATTTTAACACTCCGAATCAAATGACAGAGGCCTTGGTTATCCTGACAAATGAGATTAAAAACATAAGCTAAAAGCGTTGATTGGTTATTATGAGAAATGAGACTATAAAAAGAGAAGCTAAAAGCGTATAAATTGATGAGACAAATGACCTATCTTGAGGACCATTGCACTTGTCTACTACTTACTTTTATTTCTTTCGACGATAAGGGGGTGTTTAGGCGTTTATACACACTTTAATTAATCTTTTTTTAATCTAGTCAAAATTAGGTCATTTATGTCTAATCTAAGGTATTTATGATAGATAAATCTCTCATGTCCTGACTCTAAATGGTTGTTAAAGTTCAAATTCAGGACGTCTGAATGTACAACTCATTCTTGTTACCACTAAGACTACCTTGAGATTTTTAGTACTTACTTGGACATACTTTGGAAAAGAACAAGAAGTAATTATTAGTTCAGCGCTAAGATGTAGAACTGGATCCTATATGGGTCAAGTTCAATCTGGAATTCTCTTTTTAATATTGCAATCCTTCTTAGTGAAAAATGACTCTACAGATTATGTAAGGGAATGCACTATGGGGACTCAATAAAAGACATTATTTGAGACTTAGGAAATGAAACTTCCATTCAACTATAGTCGAGAGGAAATAAGTCTCAGCAGACACTAAGGGGGAAGCTTAGAGACGGAATTCAAATATAAGAATAGAGGAGTACGTGGGGGGTGAAATAAACATAACTCTAGCAATATAGACCGGGTCTGCTTCCCATTCATTTATAAGGATGCTCTTCGGCTGGTCAATAGGGCACATCGCTTTCGCTTCTGTAATAGAGGCGCTGTAATAGGCGCGCTTGGCTAACGAATAAAAACCTTGGTCCGCTTTCATTGGTCTAGTCCGGTCATTGCTTATCTCTTTCTTCTCTATCGGTGAATTGGGGGAAAGAGTGCACCAATAAGGGGAGGTGAAAAAGCAAGAAATAGGGAAGTAGAATAGTTGGCACACGCTAGTCAATCCAGTACATACGTCGCTTTCGTTCTTTCCATTCTTTCAAATAAATTCCTCTCTTCCGGTAATACGTCCTCCAGCCCTTCCTGCTCATCTGGAAACTCTCGCAAAGTCTCATCCCGCTTGGATAGCGAAGTAAGCAATCAAAGGGCTGACATTAGCGAACACTCATAGCGTCCTTGCTTTCTCGATGGGCATGTTTGAATTGTGTTCCAAAAACAGATTTTTGTTTTCAAAACATTAAAAACTAAAGAGATGCTATTTTGTTAGAAATTTTCAAAAACAGTTTTTAAAAAAAAGTGAAAACTAAGATAAAAAATCAGAGAATACCTACATGATGTTTTCTATATTTTCAAGCCAAAATAGAAAATACGGGAAACAACACAACCATTAATGAGGTCTCCCTTTTGAACCTCTTTATAGCAGCAAAACATGTCCTAGTATAAAAGATTTTTTTTTTTGCCTCTCTCTCCACGACTTTCTCTCTCTTTGACTTTCTCTTTCTCTTTCTCCATTTTGGCAAAACTAGACGATAACGCGCACACACACACACAACGTTTTCTTCGGCGGCTGAAGATCGTCTTCTCCGTCGACTGAGAGCTCTTCGATGATTGAGAGCTTCTGACTTGGATTTATTTTTTCAGATTTGGGTTTTTTTTCTCCGACGGGTTTGAAGGGTTCTTCTTCAGCAACTAGGTTCATCTTCTCCGTCATGTACCAAAGGTTGTGCACGTTGGATCTTGGATTTTGGGTTTGACTTCTCCATCGTCGTCTCCGGCAACACAGTTCAGTCAATGACTAGATTTTTTTTTTTGCATTTTATCAAGTTTAATATATAATTTTTTTTATATGAAATCGTCAATCCAAACAGGTTTTACTATTTTCTATTTTGTGAAACTGTTTTTGGAATCATCTAATCAAACAAGTTCTTCGTCTCAGAAACACTTTTCTATAACTCTTCTTAAAAACTATTTTCGAATACTATTTTTTGAGATGCAATTTAAACATGCCCTAAAATTTTTATACATTCAACATCATCCTGATTAGTGGATGAAATTCAATATAAAGTCTTAACATAGACACTTCTGGCATTAACAGTAAGAAAACCGAGAAATGTTATCCTTATCAAAATTTTCATTTCAAATGATATAACACGATCTTTTATCATCAAATAAGTGGATCTCATTAATATTGAATGATAAAAATTGTGTTACGTCATTTGTAATGGATAATTTAGTAAAAATATTTAGTAAGTATATCATTACTTAAGTAAACGTAAGTCAAGTCAACCGTGAAGCCACTTAAGCGGTTACCCATTTGGGAAGGGGCCATTTTTTTAACTAAGTAATTATAAATATAACAACACTTTTTTTTTTTTTTGATTTTGTTTTAAGTTTTATCCTTTAAAATATCGAAAGTAACTCGTATTTTATATGCTATTTTATATATTTTTTATTTCACAAACTAAGAAATTCATCTCAACTCTTAGCCTATTACGAACATTTAATTAATTCAATTAAATTTTTCATCATGAAAAAAAAATTCAATCACATCTTCTTGATATTCTCTATTTAAATTTAAGAAATAGTTTGAAAACCTCAACCACCCGAGGTTGTGAATTTTTTTCTCAAACCACTTTGATTCGGTAAAAAACTCGCGATAGACCGACTGTTCACGCTTTTTATTTTTTTACACCACGCCACCAAACTCTGCTCCTATATTAGATTCTGAATTGCCCAAGTTGGTATAAAGACAGGGGCGGCCTAAGGTCAAGTGGGGTTCTAGGCAAAATTTTCATATGAGACTCTATTAATATTTTATTTTTAATTATTATAATTTTTTATGTTTTAAAAAATTATTTTTTATTTTTTAAAAAAATTTAAAATATTGATCAAGTTTTTATACTCAAGTTTTGATGATAATTTTTTTTTAATAGATAATATTGTTAATTCATTCACTCTTAGTTGATTATAAATAAAATTTCATCAATTTAAGTTTTCAACAAGTAACTTAATAATAGAATATGTAAGTAAAAAATAATTTTAAGATAACAAAGAATCATTATTTACCCATGAGTAATGTGCACGCATGCAGTATAAAACTTTAATAACATAGACAATTTAAGTATAAATTATTTAGACTGAAAATTTATATTAAGACAAAAAAAGAACCAATTTTATAGATTTTCACCACATGAAATAATGAATATAAATTTTTTATGTGAGTGAGTGAAATACAACTATGAACACACCCAAAATATTTAGAAAAATTTAAATCAAAGCTCACACGAAGGAGTAATTTTGGACCCAAAAAAATTAGATATTGATTTGAACTATAAAAAATGTGAGCCCTAAAAATTTGAATCATATCTAAAATACAAAAAATAAAAATAAAAAGACTATTATAATAAAATGGTAAATGTTATGGAGGCCTCTAAAATTTGGGCTTAACCAAGTAGAGAATAATTTTAGACCTAATAAAATTAGATACTGATTTGAATTAATAAAATTTGGGCCCTAAAATTTTTAATCATATCTAAAATATAAAATAAAACATAAAAAATTAGACATACTATACTAAAGGATAAATATTATGGGGATGTCTAAAATTTGGGGCCTAGACAAGGACCGGCCCTCTACCGCCCTGTACAAAGCTTTTGGTTGCTGATGTCAATCTCGAGAATGTTGAGTCTTTACTATACTTCTCAGAAGCTTCATGGAAGATCTTTTTTTGGGGGGTTAAATTACATCGACACCCCTTGAATTTTGTCACTAAAACCCCATCATGTACGACATATTACAACGACACCCCTTGTCAGTCCTAGTCAACTAACACATCTAAAGGAAGTTTTAAAAAGACTATTTTCCCTTTATTCAAAATAAATAAAATCAACCTAGACTAAACCCAATACCAGACTCGACTCAACCCGAAACCCATACCAGACCCGACTCTTATTTTGCCTTTGTATCTATCCCTCTATCTCTCTCCACTCCACTGCCCACCACCGACCCCTCTCTCTCTGTATTCTATCGCTAACTGCCCACCACCTTAGAATCTCTCTCCTCTATCTCACTCTACTGCCCACCAGCGATCTCTCTCTCTTTTTCTTTCTCTCTGTGTGTGTTCTATTACTAACCGCCCCTTAGTGGCTAGGTAAACAGTGGCGATGAGAGGAGGGTGGTGATGGCTGGATAAATGGTGGTGATGAGAGGAGGAAGGTGGTGGCTGGGTAAACAGTGGTGAAAGGAAGTTTTTGACAGAAAGTTAAGGTTAGTGAATGCTCAGATTTCAGGGGAATTCGATTTTAGGGATTTGGGTTTGGGTGTAGTAGAGAAAAGAGAGGAAATCCAAACCTGTGATGGGTGACGGTGATGGTATGTCTAATGGATCTTGACGACAAGGTTACTATAGGCTACACGCGCACATACTTTAAAAGGTCTTAATGTAAATTTTTAAACGTGAGGGCCTATCTATTCAAGTAATATCTCACCGGACACTTCCACTTTTCCACTTAAATCACTTTTTAAGTGGTCGTGTCTCTGTCTGTTCAAAAAAAAAAAAGTGAAAAATCTCAAGGTTACTTTTTTCTCTTTTACATGGAAGATACGTCACCTCTTCTGGTTAAGAAGAATGACCATGTCTATATATCTGTTCACAAGTCGGTCTCTCCCATGCAGATCCAACATCCTTTTCTAATTGGGTATAGTATACCCAATTCCCACTTATAACCGTGCATAAAACTAGAACCAGAAAGATGATACGTTGAGCTGAGGCATCTTGCACCGCCACTAATAAACCTCCTCCTTGTCTTCCTCAAAAATCTCCAAGTTGGTATCATCTTTCAAGTTGATTCTGATGATCATCTTATGTTGGAGTTGGTCTTTTTCCTATTCATTGCCGTTGTCACCTTCCTCTTCCTGTTCACTTCCATCAAACTCCGACTCACCGTCAGAGCCACAGCCGGTGCCATTCATCTGGGAGCCCGGGACTTCTCTTTTCCGGTGGCTATCTTATTACTATGCTCAATCTTCTTGTCACCACAGCATTTTTGGGTTGGCTATCCCATCATCTTCTCCATCTCCACCTGGTATGCTTCGGTTTTCAATCTGGTTAAGCGGTTTTTCATCTGGTTTTACCACACCCTCCAAGAACTTCCTACTCTCATCGTGACTTGCTTCATCCAAGAACAAGACGAACACCCAGAACAGGAACTGCCTGTGGGTGTGGTTGAAGTTTGAGTCAGCCTAAGTTGAAGAGTAGCCCCGGCAAGTGGCTCATGTTCGAGAATAAACACACACACAAACAAATATGTGTGTATTAATGTGTGTATAAGTGGTTGCTTGGCGTGAAATTACTTAAGAGATTGCAATTGTGTGTTGGTGTTCTAAATTACTTCCAAACTTTTTTTTTTAATGGTTCTATTTGTGTTTTTTTGTATACTGCAATTGCTATTTTTATATGTTAGTTATAAAATTTGGAAAAGTAATTTGTGTAATATAAATGACATTGAACGTGTGAACCTTTATTTTTCTAATTTTTTGAAATAGTTATGAAAAAATAAGAAAGTCAAGGTTACAATTATCACCTCCTACATTAAAAAAAAAAACGGTGATTTTCTAAGTTGTGGCTATCAGTGCCATAATAGAGATAGAAGATTTTTAGCTATTGGGATTGTGAATAATAGATCTCGTAACTGGATATAGGTGATTAGTAGATGATTAATAGATGATTAATAATTTGATTGTGTTTATAGAAAAAAACATTTTTGATTAATGCTAAAATTATCATGAACGCTTTCAAAAGATAATTCAATTAAAAATGACTATAATAAGCCTCACTTTTCTGTATGACAATGTAATTAGTCTTATTTTTATTATTTTTAGAATTAAGTTTGAGTTTGTTCAAATTTATGTTTTTTTATTATTATTTTTTTCAATCGTAAAATAGGTGATCGAAATTTAATGGAAAAAAAAAACAAAAGGAGATGAAAATGTGATCAAACGGTAAATACTCCTAAACCAGATGAAAATGTGATTTGCAAAGAGCCCAAAAGTCATAGCAATTGAGCAAGTCTTTCATTCTTATGGTGTACGTCGCTTTAGTAGACCTTGTCATCGGATGTTATGTACTCGGTTATAGTTGTAAAAAATCATCCAACGACGCGTAATTGCTGACTTGTGGTATCAGTCCTAATAAGAAAACACCAAATAAGTATAGTAAGGGCGGAGTCGAGATTTCCTCACTCGGGGACTAAAAAGTGGTATAATAAGACATTTTTATTTAATGTGAATTATTCAATAAGATCGTTAATATTAAATTTTTACATGCTCTAATTAACCTCACACGGAATAATGTAATTATTATTTTTAATAAAATGAATAAAATTAATTGAAACTTGATGGGTCAAGCCCAAATGGCCCAATCTATATAAAAAACCCAATTCAAATAAGCCAAGAAAGCCCAAAGAAGAGTCCAATCCATTACCCAAGCCCAAGCCCACTAAAGAGAAAATTCTAGAGAATGTTAGATAAGAATTTGAATGTTAGATTTGTATGTTAGATTTGAATGTTAGATAGGTATTATTTAATTTGTGTGGTTCGGATTGATTCACGTTGTACGGCTAGGATTGATTCCCTACTACTATAAATAGACCACCCATTTGGGTATTCTATCATCAAGAAAGAAGCAAAGCTTCTAAGAGTGAGTTTAAGAGAGAGTTCTCTTGAGATTCTTAGTATGCTCTGTGGTTGCAGTTTAGACTGATCTGCCACATCAGAAAAGATTTCTAGAGATTGAGAGTGTAAGTTGTGAGCTTACTATTGAGTGTTTGTTTCTCTCTCTCTCTCCCTCTCAAGCATTGTAAAACTCTCCGGAGTACCATCATGATTGATCAATAAAACATCCAGGCCCCTGTCGCCGTTCGAAGAGTGGACGTAGGTCATCCGAGACCGAACCACTATAAATCTCTTGTGTTAATCTCCTTATTTACAGTTTCGCCATTGATTGCCTATTAATTGCTTATTAATTATACTCGTACACATACTTGACTGTTGATCTTGCACGAAGACCAATTTGTGCATCATCAGTTTGGCGCCGTCTGTGGGAAACGACTAGTTTTCCTACTCTCATCCAATCCATGGCAATCACTACCCGATCAATGAGCCAACAACCGGGAGAAAACAACCAGACTCACCGGGAGGAGGTCTCCCCTCCCATCGTGCCTGGGGAACCTTCTACTGTTACTCCCGCTACTGGACAACAACAACTCTTGCAGACCACACAACTGCTCCAAGGAGGCGTCACCTCACCCTGTGGGAAGAGCCCCACTCACCCCAACAGGAGAGGAACAACAACCTAATCATCCAGGGCACCAAGCAGCACCCTGCCATGGAGGCCTCGCCAGAGCGCCCGAAGGCCACACCAGGGTGCCCCTCGCCCAGTAGTCCCTCCTCAGCGTACAGGGAACTCACGTGTTCCCCCTCCTCATGTACCTGCGTAGGAGGACGAGAGAGAATGCCAACGACTCTCATACAGCTTACAGTCTGAACATGATCTAGCAACAAACAAGGTAGACAAAAGGCGATCATCGCCGGGCGTTCAGCAGCAGGCGCCCAATCTCAGGCGTCCAGCAGTAGTGGATGCCGACGAAGGGTCTCGCCCCCTCTCACTAGGCACTCAACAGCAGGTGCCCAGCACCAGACGCCCAATCTCAGGCGTCCAGCAGTAGGCGCCCTGCCTCAGGGCAAAACAACAGCCACCTATGGGCATTCAAAGCCAAAAATGTAAAGGAAGAAAGCCAAAGAGGAGTGCGGGACACACCTTGTAAGCCTCTGCTACAGCAGCCATCTACCGACACTATACGTAGCTCGGCCTCTACGACTATGCTCTCGCGCAAATAGTCACCTCTGCCACAGCAGCCATCTACCGACACTATACGTAGTTCAGCCTCAGCTCATGCGGCCCTCTCTCAAGACGCCCACAGCTCTAACTTTGCTCTCATGCAAACAACCTGTCTCTCTCCAGGTAATCATATTAGATATTTTAATGTTGGGATAACATTGTTCTTGCCAGGTACACTTTTGAAACTCAAGTCGTCTACACTTGAACCCCAACTCCTACAACAATACAACAGTCTAAAGACAACATAGTCTGTCAAGCAAAAAATACAAAGAGTCACACCCCTACTGACCCTCACTGTCTCCACTCACGTAATCACCGTCGTCATCAGACTCAGGGGCCTCGTAAGGCTTGAGGTCAGAGAGATCATTATAAGGATATGATACTGATGCCCTCCTCCTCAGCTCCTCATAGCCATCAACAAAAGCACTAGCCCTAGCTCTCTCAGCGGCATCCCTCTGAGCCTCCGCTCTGACAGCTCTCTCAAGTGCAACTCGAAGGTCAGTCTCAAGCTGAATAACCTTCGTCTGTGACAGCCTCAACTGCTCAGCAGCACTCTCTCGTGTCTGCCGCTCGAGCTCAAGCTGCTTGTCGGCATCCTCTCGCGCCTGTAGAGCTAGCCCCACAGCATTCTCCCGCGCCTGCCGCTCTTGCCAAAGCTGATCCTCGGCAGTCTCACGTGCCTGCCTCTCAGCTGCTCGACCTTGGACTACATCCCTGATAGTCAGAGTATGATTGAAGAGGTAAGGCAAAGTAGCAGCCACCTGTTGACATTCAAAAGCGAAACAAAGAGAGATGAAAAACTAAGCCCGGGTATGCCGAAGAAAGCCATATACAAAGAAGGAATGTAAGACATACCAGAGCAAAGCCTTCCACGGCGGCGTCGACCACTCCCTGTGGACCTAGGGAGGCTATCTCTCGAGCCTCAGCGCCGGTCACGAAGGTACAGAATCTTTCCTTTGCCAACTCCACGTTACTAAGCATGGACGATGAGGCACCGCCCTGAGAAATAAGCAGACCCTTTGCCCTAGTAAAGCATAGAGTCGGAACCTCGGCCTCAACGGCGCTAGGACCGCCCCTCGGAGGTGACGGAATATCAGCTAGAGGGGAAGGAGGAGCATCGCCTGGCTCTGCCTCCGCAGGGCCATCCAAGCTAGCGGCGTCTGTCCTCGCCCTCTTGAGGGCAGGAGGAGAAGGAGAAGGAACTGTCCTGGAGACATACACTTCTTCCACAAAAGATCTGACAATTGGAGGGCCTAAAGAAAACAGTGTAAGCCAATGGATCCTACTACACGGACTATTCAAAGAGACTAGTCGATGGTCAAAATACCTTTCTTCTTCGGTCTCAAGGAAGCTGTGGAACAGCCAACTGCTGACATGATCTCGGAGTGCTCCCTGCATGGGCTGTTCAGGACCATCTCAAGTAGACTCTTCTGGTCCTCAGTAAGGGTTGGCGGAGCTGCAAGAAAACAATCATCGTAAGGATAGGCACATGGTTACACTTGATAATCAAAGCAAAAGTCAAAAGTTAGAATCCTTACCTTGCTTAGTTTTTGGAATCGTACTCCAACTGGTAGGCACCCTGTCGCGATCGGACTCGGAGGCCCACTCGCCTCCAATAAAAAAGAACTTCTTCTTCCAATTATGGTAATTGGAGGTGAGCCCAGTAATAAACTTCTTCCTCCCTAACCTCGGGGAAAATCGGTACCACCCCTGGTGTGAAACGGGGTTTTCCAGAAGTATATAGGTAACCAAGAATTCCTCGAACGGGGGAGGAGCACTAGATCCGTGGGTCAACCGCCACAGTGCAAAGAAAGCTAATAAAACTCGCCAGCCATTCGGAGCCAGCTTCCCAGGAACTAAGGAAAGACGCTCAAAGACCCGACATATAGGTCCGGGAATCGGGAATCTCAGACCCGCCTCCAAGGCCCCCTCATAAAGCACTATGTCATCCGAAGAGTCGCAGCAAGCTGACTCATCAGCCTCCGCATGACGGCACAGTACCGAGGGAGGAATACGGTACAAGGAAATCAACTCCAAAATATCCTCGTCATACTTAAAATAGCTAAAGAGAGTTGCTACCTCGGAAAGACTGCCTCCGTCATCAATCGGACCTTCTTCAGGATCCTTGGCAGTCTCCTGCTCGTCTGGGTAAAAATTCATCAAGAGAAAAAATTACACTCTGATCAAAAAAGAATACCCGTACCCATGAAAGAGAAAAGAAAGTACCGAGAACCTACCTTGAGAGCCAGGACCATCCGTGGCGTTGATCGGTCGCTTCCTAGACTTGATAGGAGGAGACTGAACCATGCCATGGGCGCCGCCCAGTGCATCCTGGACACCTCCTGAAGTACTTGTAGCACCACCCAGTCCAAAACGGACATTCTCGGCGTCACCTGGAGACCCACTCTGCCGCTCACTCAGGCGCAGCGTCCCTTTAAATACGCCAAAAGGATTATTTGAAATCCTCGTACTCGCGCCTGTCCCCCCACAGATGGTACCAAAGGGTCTCTCATGGGTCACCGGCACTGCGCCAAAGCCACCGCGAGAACAGGCGCCAAAATGGCCGAAGCCCAAAGGGGAGCCGCCCACAGGATTTGCGTCTGCCCATCCATTCCCACCGCCTGCGCCACGAAGCACACCATCTGGGCTGCCACAATGGGCGCCGCCCACTTGTCCTTCGGCCTGAGCGCCGCCCGCTTCGCCTCTGTCGCCAACAGTGTCGCCTAGCAAGCCTCTATCGGCATGAGTGCCGCCGGCCAAGCTCCCTTCCCCATGGGAACCTTCAACGCGAAGACCCTTACGGATGAATGAGCCTCTAGTCCTCATTGATACTTGGATAGTGGAGGAAGGAAGAATGAATAAATGAAGTAGCCTTGAAGCCTCTTAAAAAGAGAGGGAAGCTCCTCCACATGCAAATAAAAAAAAAAAATATATATATATATATATATATATATATATAAAAAGGGCCAGCCGCCCATGTGGGCGGCGCCCAAAGAAAAAAAAAAAAAAAAAAAAGAAGAAAGGGCCAGTCGCCCAGCTCTCCCTCTCCCAGCTGTACCCGAGCAGCTTACCAGACCTCTGCACTGTTCTCAAACAGGCAATCTATCTCCAGCTTAGCGGCTCTCTCAAGGGTCGCCAAAAAGCTTGGCCTCTGCACTGTTCTCAAACAGGCAGCCTATCTCTAGCTTAGCGGCTCTCTCGCGGGTCGCCAAAAAAGCTTGACATATATCTGCTCTGCTCTTAAGCAGCAGCCTACCTCTGCACTGCTCTCAAGCAGGTAGCCTACCTACCTCCGCACTGTTATGCCGGTCAGCCGAAAATTCGAGTTTAACCAAATGCCCTCCTCTCCAAGTTTCATTGGACACAGGGCATTGGGGGGCAAATGATGGGTCAAGCCCAAATGGCCCAATCTATATAAAAAACCCAATTCAAATAAGCCAAGAAAGCCCAAAGAAGAGTCCAATCCATTACCCAAGCCCAAGCCCACTAAAGAGAAAATTCTAGAGAATGTTAGATAAGAATTTGAATGTTAGATTTGTATGTTAGATTTGAATGTTAGATAGGTATTATTTAATTTGTGTGGTTCGGATTGATTCACGTTGTACGGCTAGGATTGATTCCCTACTACTATAAATAGACCACCCATTTGGGTATTCTATCATCAAGAAAGAAGCAAAGCTTCTAAGAGTGAGTTTAAGAGAGAGTTCTCTTGAGATTCTTAGTATGCTCTGTGGTTGCAGTTTAGACTGATCTGCCACATCAGAAAAGATTTCTAGAGATTGAGAGTGTAAGTTGTGAGCTTACTATTGAGTGTTTGTTTCTCTCTCTCTCTCCCTCTCAAGCATTGTAAAACTCTCCGGAGTACCATCATGATTGATCAATAAAACATCCAGGCCCCTGTCGCCGTTCGAAGAGTGGACGTAGGTCATCCGAGACCGAACCACTATAAATCTCTTGTGTTAATCTCCTTATTTACAGTTTCGCCATTGATTGCCTATTAATTGCTTATTAATTATACTCGTACACATACTTGACTGTTGATCTTGCACGAAGACCAATTTGTGCATCATCAAAACTAGTTGAATTATTAAATGCAAAAGTCAAACTAATTGCACCATTCATAATTTAAAATAGTGTAAAATTTATAGATTTGTACAATATCAAAATTTAACGATTTAAGTAAAATGTAACAATAATAATAGTTTATTCAATGTGGTCAGATCAATAGTCGATAGGATAAAATAAAATCAAGATTATAATTTAATGTAAAAATTATAATTATAAAAATGTTACATGATAAAATCATTATCAATATTATTAAAAATATCTTTTTCCATATAAACAATTAAACTATCAGTAATCCATTGACCTGTCGTCTTTTGGTTAAGCAACCTGGTCTTTAATAACATTTATTCTCCCATTCCGTGTAGTCAAGAGGATTGGATGTCTGGACTGTGGCAACTTAGCGAATAGCGATGCTATCTTAAGTAATTGGAAATTGATGGTGTGAAAAAATGAGAAGCGTGACGTGGATAAGCTGATGAGTTCTTGGTGATAATGAAGGGATGATGAGCTCTGTGTGTGTTAAAGCAAATAAAGAAGGCGCAAGAATTTATAGTGATTTGTCAAGCTGATGAACTAAGTTAGTCAACTCTAATGAAGAGCTCTTGTTCCTTAATGGTGTATTGCTTGAGAAAGAAAATAAATATAGTGCACGTGCGTATTGCCTATTCTCTAGGCTTGTAAGGGTTGGGGAATTCTCTTTGAGACAACGTATTGACTAGCTTATTATACACACGTTATCATTGTTATCCAACAGATTTGTCAAAAAATATTTGGAAAATATTTGACTGTTATAGACTCTTATCCACAAGCATGATGTGGCTTTTGAAAGGCATTAACTTGTTGCCCAAGGTAGGGTTTTGGAGGGACTCTAGGCGACTCCACTATCCCCGTGGCGACACGTGGAAGGGTTAGCCGTTGTGAAGGTTAAAGAGCCGCCGAGGGGTACGCCGAGAGGAAGTGGCTCGGGAAGCCGGGTATGCTACCTGATCCCCTGCATTTATGGTGGTACGACAGCGTATTTATGACGACAAGACAGCATATTTATGGCGACGTGAGTGACCCGGACAGCCATTAATGCAATCGCCTGCATCCTCGAGACGCGAAGTCTGCAGGTCGTTGTCAGCCAGCATTTATGATTAGGATGCCGAGTACACGGGCTCGGCATCTACCGAGGTTTCGTTCCGCCGAGCATTGAATGTCCAAGACGTGGTTCTGGGATCTCGGAGTTGGCCACAAATGATCGGCTCATTGCCGAATGCTCATCGTAAACTCTCGGCATGGAGCCGAACACTCACCCTATCGCCCGGGCATTAAAAGCGTGGTGGCTGGAGCTAAAAAACACTCATTACGCCTAGATAAAAGGGTCGAGTATTGGACGTCGTGATGGGACTTAAAGTCATAGCACTCATTGCCTTTTCAGGTATAAATACCTCGAAAAATGGATAGCAAAGGTACGCAATATCAAAACACTGATTTTATAAAGCTTATGCCTTGAACCTCTGACTAATTTAATCTTCGGATGGGATAAGCCGGGTTCACACCTGGCCCCCTTTTTCTGATTCTATGGATTGTTGCAGGTTCATCAGACGGATAACCGCTACCTCACATTGTTGCAGGAAATATCCCGTGCAAGCTGGCGCCGTTTGTGGGAAATTTCATTTTGTACGAACTTTTCCCTGTGTGGTGGTTACGTCATGGTAAACACGCGATCGCAAGGCGATGGGGGAGGGAGTTTGCGCTTGATAAATGCGAATGCTACCCATCTCCCAACGGTCACGGAATCAGGTCCATTGGACCAGTCGGAAGAGAGTGGGCGTCCTTCCCAGCAGACATTCCCCGGGGACCAGGACCTTGGGGGGCAAGGACTTTCGGCCCGAGATATTGTGGAAATAGTGGAGAGACGAATGAAAAAACGCATCAAGCGATTGGAAAGAGATAATGTGAAAGTCCGACTGCGGCTTGACGAGTTCGAGCGGTCTTCCGGTCCCAATCGGCGAGGTAGTGGAGAAACTGGGGATCGGAGTGTTAGTCGGGGCACCCCCAGGGGAGCAAGACAAGGGACCCCCGGGAGAAAGACGTATGGGCGTACTATGGAGAGGCGCGATCCCCGAAGCCGGGGAAAACCAGCCCCCGAGGAGCGGTCAGTGCGCAGGTACCATGAGTCTGACCTGTCCCGATGGGACCTCCGGAGGGGGATTCCGGCAGATGCGTTAGAGTCCCAGGGAGAGTCCACGGCGCGGGGACCGTGGAAGCAGCAACCCCAAGGGGATGTCCGCGGACGTCTTGACAACATACGCCGTGCTCAGGAACTAGACGAGGACGAGGAAATCCGCTCTCCGTTTGTGCGAGCAATCCGCGACGCGGAGATGCCGAAAAAGTTTACCGTTCCTCGATTCAAAGTGTATGATGGGAGGACAGGTCATTTGAGACAATATAAGCAGTTGATGTCCATTTACGATACGAATCCGAAGGTGCTATGCCGAGTCTTCCCGATGAGTCTCGGCGATACGGCCATGAAGTGGTATGAAAGCCTCCTCCCCGAGAGCATCAGCTCCTGGAGACAATAGTTAGGGCTCTTCGTGGCTCGGTTCATCACAAGCAGTAAGAAACCAAAAGACATCGGGGCATTGCTTATCCTTAAGAGGAATGGCGGAGAGTCCCTCCGACAGTATGCAATCCGGTACTGGGAGGAGGTGAACGAGGTGGAATCATGCTCGGAAAAGATGGCCGCAGCATCATTCCGGTTGGGGCTGTCCCGAGACACCGATCTCTATTGATCGTTGACAAAGAAGGCCCCGGGAGATATGAGGGATTTGATGGCTCGGATAAACAAATACGCCAGGCTGGATGAGGAAATCACGGGTGCCGAGCCAAGGGCTTCAACCCCGAGGAGAAGGGACAGAGAGCCACCCACTCGAAGGGCGGCGCCTGTGCCGCCGAACCGTCCGTCCTTTCAGGGAGTGAATACGACCTTCAGGGAGCCTATCTACAGGATGCTAAACAAAATAAAAGATGAGCCCTTCTTCAGGTGGCCGCCCAGGATGATAGGGGACCCATCCACGAGGAACCCGGCGGCCCGTTGTTCCTATCATAAAGACATAGGGCATCGCACCGAAGATTGCAGAAGCTATAAGTCCTTCCTCGAACAGCTGGTGCGCGAAGGGCACCTGGGAGAGTTCATAGATAGACGACCCTCGGGAGTCCCGGCGGTGAGGGATGCCGAGGTCCAGGAAGAGCAGGTGCCCATGATCGACGTCATACACACTTGTACGGTGGAAAGACCGACCTATAATGTACTGAGGGCCGAGCTGAGGAAGGTGTCCCAGGCCATGAAGGTGGAGGAAAGCAGACGGGGAGAGAAGGCGCCTAAGAGACCCCGGTGTGATGCCGAGGGTATCCAATTCTCTAATGCCGACCTTGACGGATTAGTGCTCCCCCATGAAGACGCGTTGGTGATCACTTTGCGGGTGCACAAGTATAACGTCAAACGAATCTTGGTGGACTCAGACAGCTCATCCGAGGTTCTTTACGATGACCTCTTCCGCAAGATGGGTTTCACCCAGAAAGATCTAAAACCGGTGAGAACTCCCTTGATAGGGTTCAACGGTTCTAGTGCCCTCCCCCTCGGTAAAATCACCCTTACAGTTCGGGTCGGGATCGTTGCTATCCCAGTGGAATTCGTGGTGATAGATTCGGATTCGCCATACAATGCCATCATGGGCAGGACATGGTTGCACGCCTTGAGAGCCATACACTCCTCATATCATCAGAAAATCAAGTTCCCTACCCCGGAAGGAATCATGGAGATTAGGGGGGACCAGGCCTCGTCAAAACACTGTTTCTATGCGGCGATGAAGACCGGGGTCAGTAGCAGGTCCCGGGAACGCGACCCGGAGGCGGTGTTGGCTAAATAGCAATTACAGTCCGGTCGGCCAGGGGTGGACGAACCCTTCACAGAGCCGGCCGACCGTTCCACGGAGGCATTGGTCAAAATCTTCCTAGATCCTGACGACGAGGAAAGGTATTTCCTTATAGGGGCGTCGCTGAATGATGCCGAGAAATCTGAGATGATCTCATTCCTGCAAAGCAATTCCGACGTCTTCGCCTGGACACAAGCCGAAATGACAGGGATAAGTCCGTAAGTGATCACTCATCGATTCCATGTGGACCCTTCCTATAAACCCGTAAGGCAGAAGGCCCATAGAACGGCTCCCCACCATACGAAGGCCGTGGATGAGGAGGTGAACAGGCTGTTGGAAGTAGGTTCCATCCGGGAGGTGCAGTTCCCGGAGTGGCTGTCTAACACTGTGTGCGCCAAGAAGAAGGAAGGAAAATGGCGTGTGTGCGTGGACTTCACGGATTTGAACAAGGCATGCCCCAAAGATGAGTATCCATTGCCAAAAGTGGATCAGTTGGTGGATGCTACCGCAGGCCACCAGCGGATCGCCTTTTTAGACGCTCGGGCGGGCTACCATCAGATCCCCCTACATGAGGCAGACCAGGAAAAAACGGCATTCATCACACCCTGAGGGATCTACTGTTACACGGTGATGCCGTTTGGGCTAAAGAACGCTGGCGCCACTTACCAGCGGCTGATGAACAGGATGTTCAAACATTTACTCGGCGTCACTATGGAGGTCTATATCGATGATATGTTAGTCAAAACCAAGGAGAGTTTCGACCACCTCAGGGATCTCGGGAACACGTTTTCCGTACTCCGCAGTTACGGCCTTAAGCTCAATGCGTCGAAGTGTGCCTTCGGAGTAAGCTCCAGAAAATTCTTGGGATATCTGGTCACTCATAGAGGCATCGAAGCCAATCCTCAACAAATACAGGCGGTGCAGAATATACAAGCGCCGAAGACCACCAAGGAAGTCCAAAAACTGACCGGCATGTTGGCCGCTCTCAACCGTTTCATCTCTAAATCTTCCGATAGGTGCAAACCGTTCTTCACTATACTGAAAGGAGCTGCAAAGGGCTCTTGGAACGAGGAGTGTGGCCGAGCGTTAGAAGGAATCAAAGAGTACTTGAAATGCCCTCCGACGTTGTCCGTGCCGACCACTAGGGAGGTACTCAAGCTCTATTTATCAGTTTCAGAAGGATCTGTGAGTGGGGCGCTTGTCAGAGAAAGTGAAGGGGCCCAGAAGCCGGTGTATTTCGTAAGCAAAACCCTACTTGATGCCGAGACAAGGTACTTACCAATGGAAAAGCTGGTTCTAGCGTTGATAGTTTCGGCACGGAAACTTCGGCATTATTTCCAGGCCCACGCCATAGAAGTTCTTACGGATCGGCCGCTCAAGCCTATCCTTCACAAAGGCGACCTTACGGGGAGAATCGCCAAGTGGGCTGTGGAGCTTGGCGAGTTCGACATAAAGTATAAACCCCGTACTTCGGTCAAAGGGCAGGTCCTCGCCGACTTCATTGCCGAGTTTTCTGCGTCCGAGCCCCCACCCGAGGCGCGGGTGTTCGAAGAGGACATCTGGAGCCTTCATGTGGATGGATCCTCGAACGCAAGGGGGGCAGGGGTAGGCGTGGTGCTATCCAGCTCAGGAGGTTTCCTAATAGAGCGAGCTATCAGATTGATGTTCAAGGCATCTAATAATGAGGCCGAGTACGAGGCCTTGTTGGCAGGACTCGACATAGCACATTCTGTCGGGATTCGACACCTCCACGTCTTCTGCGATTCGCAACTGGTGGTCAATCAGATCAACGGTGATTTCGAGGTCCGGGACAGTAGGATGAAGGCATATCACAAAAAGGCGAAAGCAAGGATGAGAAAGTTGGAAAAAGTGGAAGTCTCCCAGGTCCCTAGGGATCGCAATACTCATGCCGATGCTTTAGCCTGTTTAGCATCGGCATTAGCCACGAAAATAACTCGGCGCATCATAGTCGAAAATCGGGAGTCGCCGAGCGTAGAGGAAACGGATGGCGAGAACGTGTTGCCAATCCAGCCACAAATGTCTTCGGGTTGGATGGAACCCATAGCCAATTACCTGGCGGAAGGAATTCTCCCCGAGGACGTGAAAGAAGCCAGAAAGGTCAAACTCAAAGCTCCTAGGTACTGGATATCTGCCGACCATCAGCTGTACAAGAGATCCTTCTCCGGGCCAAACCTGCTTTGCGTCCCCGAGGATAAGGTTGAGCCCCTGCTTTATGAAATCCATGAAGGGGTGTGCGGGAGCCACACGGGGGGGAGATCCCTAGCGCACCGGGCAATGACTCAAGGATACTGGTGGCCATACATGCAGAAAGACGCCAAGAGCTACGTTCGGAAGTGCGATTAAATGTCAGAAGTTTGCCCCGATCATCAGGCAACCGGCGGGGGATTTGAACTTGTTAACGAGTCCTTGGCCGTTCTCCCAATGGGGGATCGACATTGTGGGACCACTCCCGAAAACCCCTTTGGGAAAGAAATTTCTGCTGGTAGCTACCGATTACTTCACCAAGTGGATCGAGGCTGAACCCTTGAGCCGTATTCGGGACACAGAAACAAAGAAGTTCGTTTGGCAGAATATAATCACTCGGTTCGGCATCCCCCGAGCAATTATCTCAGATAACGGAACTCAGTTCAACAGCGGCCCCTTCAGAGAATTCTGTTCGGGATTTGGGATACGTAATTTCTATTCCACGCCGGCCTATCCCCAAAGTAATGGGCAAGCGGAGGTTTCCAACAAAACGGTGCTAGCTGGGATAAAGAAGAGACTCGAGAAGGCAAAAGGTAGATGGACCGAGGAACTTCTCAATGTCCTATGGGCCTACAGGACCACACCGAGGACATCAACAGGAGAAACGCCCCATGCCATGACATATGGTGTTGAAGCTGTTATACCATTGGAAGTAGGGCTCCCGACAATACGAAGCCAGGCGTTCGAGTTGGGAAACAACGATCAAATGCTCGCCAAAGACCTTGACCTTGCCGAAGAGAGGAGGGAGCTAGCATCCATCAGGATAGCAAAGTACCAATCTGAACTTTCAAGACAACACCGGAGGAAGGTCCGCACAAGGACCTACCAGGTGGGGGACCTAGTCTTACGAAAAGCAATGGGTGCATCTCGGAACCCCGCGGATGGAAAGCTCGGCCCTAACTGGGAAGGCCCTTATAAAGTGATTACTGTGGGGGGCACAGGGGCATACAGATTGCAGGATTTGGATGGAAACGATGTAATCCGACCTTGGAATGTATCAAATCTGAAAAAATATTACAATTAAAGGTTGCAGCTCTTGTTTATCGAATACACACGAGCAAAGCGCTCGGTCGTTTGGGGTACGGCCCCGAGAGATGTCAGACTCCAGCCTTGGAGCAACGCTCTCAAAATAAACACGAGCCAAGCGCTCGGTCGTTTGGGGTACGGCCCCGAGAGGTGTCAGACTCCAGCCTTGGAGCAACGCTCTCAAAATAAACACGAGCAAACACTCGGTCGTTTGGGGTACGGCCCCGAGAGGTGTCAGACTCCAGCCTTGGAGCAACGCTCTCAAAATAAACACGAGCCAAGCACTCAGTCGTTTGGGGTACGGCCCCGAGAGGTGTCAGACTCCAGCCTTGGAGCAACGCTCTCAAAATAAACACGAGCCAAGCGCTCGGTCGTTTGGAGTACGGCCCCGAGATGTGTTACTTTGAATTAAAATAGCATGAAAACAAACAACTTGCATTACATAGCAAAAAGGTCAAAACAGGGACTTTGCGTCCCCTAGAGCATACAAAAAAAAGAGACATGAGAACAAGATACCAACAGAAGGAAACTCCCGGGTCCCTAAGAGGTTGAGGGATCTTCACCACCAAGTCCGGCATCTCCCCTCGGCGGATCTCCGACCCCCAAGATTTCGTCAAGTTCAGTATCAGGCATCCCCGTAAGGATGGGGTTCGGAGGGGGAGGAAGATCGAGAGGCGAGGGCTGGTCAGAACCATCACTAAGTGTGATGGGTTCGCTTCGGCATTCAGTACCAGCCATCCCTTCGCCTACACCACCTTGACCATGCTCGGGCTGCTCATTCTCCTCGGGAAGTGTGCTCTCGGAGGGCTCGGCTCTGTTCCAGATGCACATTACTGTCGCCGGGCCCTCCAAGAGCACACTTCCCGAGGAGAATGAGCAGCCCGAGCATGGTCAAGGTGGTGTAGGCGAAGGGATGGCTGGTACTGAATGCCGAAGCGAACCCATCACACTTAGTGATGGTTCTGACCAGCCCTCGCCTCTCGATCTTCCTCCCCCTCCGAACCCCATCCTTACGGGGATGCCTGATACTGAACTTGACGAAATCTTGGGGGTCGGAGATCCGCTGAGGGGAGATGCCGGACTTGGTGGTGAAGATCCCTCAACCCCTTAGGGACCCGGGAGTTTCCTTCTGTTGGTATCTTGTTCTCATGTCTCTTTTTTTTGTATGCTCTAGGGGACGCAAAGTCCCTGTTTTGACCTTTTTGCTATGTAATGCAAGTTGTTTGTTTTCATGCTATTTTAATTCAAAGTAACACATCTCGGGGCCGTACTCCAAACGACCGAGCGTTTGGCTCGTGTTTATTTTGAGAGCGTTGCTCCAAGGCTGGAGTCTGACACCTCTCGGGGCCGTACCCCAAACGACTGAGCGCTTGGCTCGTGTTTATTTTGAGAGCGTTGCTCCAAGGCTGGAGTCTGACACCTCTCGGGGCCGTACCCCAAACGACCGAGCGCTTGACTCGTGTTTATTTTGAGAGCGTTGCTCCAAGGCTGGAGTCTGACACCTCTCGGGGCCGTACCCCAAACGACCGAGTGTTTGCTCGTGTTTATTTTGAGAGCGTTGCTCCAAGGCTGGAGTCTGACACCTCTCGGGGCCGTACCCCAAACGACCGAGCGCTTGGCTCGTGTTTATTTTGAGAGCGTTGCTCCAAGGCTGGAGTCTGACATCTCTCGGGGCCGTACCCCAAACGACCGAGCGCTTTGCTCGTGTGTATTCGATAAACAAGAGCTGCAACCTTTAATTGTAATATTTTTTCAGATTTGATACATTCCAAGGTCGGATTACATCGTTTCCATCCAAATCCTGCAATCTGTATGCCCCTGTGCCCCCCACAGTAATCACTTTATAAGGGCCTTCCCAGTTAGGGCCGAGCTTTCCATCCGCGGGGTTCCGAGATGCACCCATTGCTTTTCGTAAGACTAGGTCCCCCACCTGGTAGGTCCTTGTGCGGACCTTCCTCCGGTGTTGTCTTGAAAGTTCAGATTGGTACTTTGACATCCTGATGGATGCTAGCTCCCTCCTCTCTTCGGCAAGGTCAAGGTCTTTGGCGAGCATTTGATCGTTGTTTCCCAACTCGAACGCCTGGCTTCGTATTGTCGGGAGCCCTACTTCCAATGGTATAACAGCTTCAACGCCATATGTCATGGCATAGGGCGTTTCTCCTGTTGATGTCCTCGGTGTGGTCCTGTAGGCCCATAGGACATTGAGAAGTTCCTCGGTCCATCTACCTTTTGCCTTCTCGAGTCTCTTCTTTATCCCAGCTAGCACCGTTTTGTTGGAAACCTCCGCTTGCCCATTGCTTTGGGGATAGGCCGGCGTGGAATAAAAATTACGTATCCCAAATCCCGAACAGAATTCTCTGAAGGGGCCGCTGTTGAACTGAGTTCCGTTATCTGAGATAATTGCTCGGGGGATGCCGAACCGAGTGATTATATTCTGCCAAACGAACTTCTTTGTTTCTGTGTCCCGAATACGGCTCAAGGGTTCAGCCTCGATCCACTTGGTGAAGTAATCGGTAGCTACCAGCAGGAATTTCTTTCCCAAAGGGGTTTTCGGGAGTGGTCCCACAATGTCGATCCCCCATTGGGAGAACGGCCAAGGACTCGTTAACAAGTTCAAATCCCCCGCCGGTTGCCTGATGATCGGGGCAAACTTCTGACATTTAATCGCACTTCCGAACGTAGCTCTTGGCGTCTTTCTGCATGTATGGCCACCAGTATCCTTGAGTCATTGCCCGGTGCGCTAGGGATCTCCCCCCCGTGTGGCTCCCGCACACCCCTTCATGGATTTCATAAAGCACGGGCTCAACCTTATCCTCGGGGACGCAAAACAGGTTTGGCCCGGAGAAGGATCTCTTGTACAGCTGATGGTCGGCAGATATCCAGTACCTAGGAGCTTTGAGTTTGACCTTTCTGGCTTCTTTCACGTCCTCGGGGAGAATTCCTTCCGCCAGGTAATTGGCTATGGGTTCCATCCAACCCGAAGACATTTGTGGCTGGATTGGCAACACGTTCTCGTAATCCGTTTCCTCTACGCTCGGCGACTCCCGATTTTCGACTATGATGCGCTGAGTTATTTTCGTGGCTAATGCCGATGCTAAACAGGCTAAAGCATCGGCATGAGTATTGCGATCCCTAGGGACCTGGGAGACTTCCACTTTTTCCAACTTTCCCATCCTTGCTTTCGCCTTTTTGTGATATGCCTTCATCCTACTGTCCCGGACCTCGAAATCACCGTTGATCTGATTGACCACCAGTTGCGAATCGCAGAAGACGTGGAGGTGCCGAATCCCGACATAATGTGCTATGTCGAGTCCTGCCAACAAGGCCTCGTACTCGGCCTCATTATTAGATGTCTTGAACATCAATCTGATAGCTCGCTCTATTAGGAAACCTCCTGAGCTGGATAGCACCACGCCTACCCCGCGCTCAGAAGAAGCCGATTGTCTCCATAAGAATGGTCGACAGACATGTCGGCCGCAAACTGAAACGTTCCAGCAACAGTGAAGGCGACGTCGACGGATCGGAGGATGGAGTCTGCCTCCAAGACGGGGTGCCCGCTTCTGGTATCCGCCCGGGCGACCCACTCGGCGGAAGTGGATGCGCCCGGGGTGTCATGACGGCGCTTCTGGCGGCGCTCTTCCGAAGGCTCGGGGTCCCGAACCCTACTCTCCATCTGCCGGTCACCCGAAGGAGGGACTTGGCGGTTGGGAGGCTGTTCTCTCGGTATGATGATAGGATCCCCCGAGGGACGAGGACGTGTATGCGGGGGCGGTTCTCGGCGGGGCGATGCCGACGGATGAATGGTGGGAACGGCTGCCGCCGATGACCCGGTGTCCCCCGAGAGCCTGGCTCTCCTGGCTGCGGCCGCTTCCATCGACGCGGCGGTGATTGCTGGTGGGTTAAACATGTCGTCAGGGATGGTCTGTGCAGAAGGAGTCCCTTCGGAGTCTCGGTCGGGATCCGCCTCGAGGTTTTCCTCTTCCTCCGATGAAAGGTCTTGCCAAAGCCGGGGATCGAAAGGCGGAGGGACCTGAGAAAATCGGCTGTAGGTCGGGTGATAGCCGAGGAGTGTGTGCGCTGCTCGGGAGTACTCGTTGTTGGGTTCGGAAGACCAGACCTTCAACAAATCATCAAATTGGACTTGGGACCTCAGAGGCTGAGCGGCGTCAAGTCGGTACCCCTCTGCAAGATAAAGAATAATGGTAAGGCTAAGGACAATTGGGTGAACTAAACAAAAGAGGATGGGCAAAAACACACCTTCATCTCTCGGCACTTTGGGACAGTACAACCCGTCATACTCGGGCCCTTCTCCTTTCTCCCAACTCCCGCTGAGCATGACCAGGTCGTCCAGATACCCCTTGTCCGAGTCGGGCATGTGAGTGACCAAATACATGGAGGTGTCCCGGGCCTGGAGGTAATACCTGCCCCCGGCTACCAACCTAAGGTCGTAGCAAAACAATATTTCATCTACTCCTAAGTTTACTTCCAGCCGAGCGTTCAAGGCGACTACGCCCATCACTATCCTAAAAAAATTTACCCCACACTGGAGGGGGAACAGCCTAAGTTGCATCATCATTCTCAGCAGAAGGGGGTGGAGAGGAAAAGTCACTCCCCCTTCCATGATGGCCTTGGTCCAGAAAGGCATCATCTCTACACTACCCATGTCCCGTCTGTGGTATTGGGGGTCAAAAGGGAACGTGAAAACGCGCTCGGGGATTCGATATTTAACTCTAAAGGCGTCGATGTTGTCCTTGTTTACTTCCGTTCTCCTCGGCCTACGGTTATCCCTAGTGGGCGCTCGCACTACTCTCCTACGACTACGATTGGTGGATGTTTCCTCACCTCTCCTACGGTTACGCCTAGCAGGTGTCCCTTCTATTCCTCTAGGGGGTCTGGCCATCGAGGGGATCTTAAGAGATAAAACAGAAGAAATGAAGAAGGAGAGAAAAGGATTCAGCAAGAGGAATTACTTACAGTTTCTTCAAAAGGAGGTCTCGGGAGATGAGGAATACGCTCGGGGCTTGATTGAAGAAGGAAGATGCAAGATTTGCGAAAAGTCCTGACTCAGGCGAGGCCTCTCCTATTTATAGTCCACTAGGAGCAGGAATCGAAGAGGCAATATCATCATTAGTGGATTTGAAAAAGGCAGCGTGAGACGTGCAAGTAACCGCCGTAAACCGAAAGGCGCGTCTGACAAAGCCTCCAACCTCCTTGCGACAGCTGTCCCACGCGACAAGCATAATGGAGGCTGGGGGCAGTTGGAGGGACTCTAGGCGACTCCACTATCCCCGTGGCGACACGTGGAAGGGTTAGCCGTCGTGAAGGTTAAAGAGCCGCCGAGGGGTACGCCGAGAGGAAGTGGCTCGGGAAGCCGGGTATGCTACCTGATCCCCTGCATTTATGGCGGTACGACAGCTTATTTATGACGACAAGATAGCATATTTATGGCAACGTGAGTGACCCGGACAGCCATTAATGCAATCGCCTGCATCCTCGAGACGCGAAGTCTGCAGATCGTTGTCAGCCAGCATTTATGATTAGGATGCCGAGTACACGGGCTCGGCATCTACCGAGGTTTCGTTCCGCCGAGCATTGAATGTCCAAGACGTGGTTCTGGGATCTCGGAGTTGGCCTCAAATGATCGGCTCATTGCCGAATGCTCATCGTAAACTCTCGGCATGGAGCCGAACACTCACCCTATCGCCCAGGCATTAAAAGCGTGGTGGCTGGAGCTAAAAAACACTCATTACGCCTAGATAAAAGGGTCGAGTATTGGACGTCGTGATGGGACTTAAAGTCATAGCACTCATTGCCTTTTCAGGTATAAATACCCCAAAAAATGGATAGCAAAGGTACGCAATATCAAAACACTGATTTTATAAAGCTTATGCCTTGAACCTCTGACTAATTTAATCTTCGGAGGGGATAAGCCGGGTTCACACCTGGCCCCCTTTTTCTGATTCTGTGGATTGTTGCAGGTTCATCAGACGGATAACCGCTACCTCACATTGTTGTAGGAAATATCCCGTGTAGGTTTCATGGGGAAAATCCTCTTTTACACCTTCCCCTTCCCCTATCTTCTATGATGTTTGTTGTCTTCTGGAGTCATACTGCCTGCTTGGTTAGTTGGTGCCAACCTATTGGCATGAGCTACACTGTTTTCTACTTTGAGCTACGTGTTTTTTTGGTATCAACAAAAACCAATGGACTACCACAACCAGTATGCATATAAGGTAGCACTTTAACTAGAATGACACTCCACAGCTATCGACAGTCCAACGGGTGTATGTGGCAGCAGAGAAAATATTCATTGTAATGTTGACACAACATTACAACCGCCAAGTCATGTTGCCATCCAACAAGGAAATCACAAAAGGACAAAGTAAATCCCACTAATTCAATGTATTAGTTATTGATAATTATTAAACTAATAGTGTTTATTTTGTTCAGTTGTATTTTTTTATTAGATGGTGACACTACGACGATGATGTAGTATTGATTTGCGGGTTTTTATTGATAATTATTAGGGTAAACCACATAAATGACCACTGAACTTTGCTGTTTGTTTTAAATTGCACCCTAAACTGTCAATTTTTTAATTTTACCCCCTGAACTATTTAAATCATTTTAATTAACATCTTCCGTTAGATTTCAGTGTTAAATGGGGATAAAACCCTAACGGCAATTACAGAAGGCATATATTGAAGGGCATTTTTGGCATTTCACCTATTGTGTAAGAGTTTAGGCACCAAAATTCCCTTTCATTACCTAATGCTCTGTTTATTACCTGATGTTTAGCTTCTATGTTATGTCCAGTTGAGAGAGAAAGAAAATCAAGCCATGGATGTTTACTACCACTGTGGGAGAAGAGCAGTGATGAAGTATTTGACTGTGGGAAGTATTTTACTCCCTGAACTATTTAAATCGTTTTAATTAACATCTTCCGTTAGATTTCAGCGTTAAATAGGGATAAAACCCTAACGGCAATTGCAGAAGGCATATATTGAAGGGCATTTTTGGCATTTCACCTATTGTGTAAGAGTTTAGGCACCAAAATTCCCTCTCATTACCTGATGCTCTGTTTATTACCTGATGCTCAGCTTCTATGTTCAGTCTAGTTGAGAGAGAGAGAGAGAGAAAATCAAGTCATAGATGTTTACTGTCACTATAGGAGAAGAGCATTGATGAAGATGTCCTGAACAGATATTAATCCAGGCAGGAGGTTCTTTTTTTGCTACATGTCCATGGTAAGTTTCTAACATGTACAGGCTGAACTGAAACCAAGTCATGGATGTTTACTGCCACTAAGGTTCTTCTCTTGTAGGTAATTTACATATTCTAACATACATAACATGATCGTGTACTTGTAAAATGGGGGTTGCGGGTTCTTCGACTGGTACGACCCTCCTATGTGTCCTCGTGCGAATAGGATTTTTGGACTGAAGCAGGAGCCATCGTTTTCTCCAAGTTCCTTGTGTTCATAGCTGGCTTTCATAATCACCCTCTTGGGACTCTTCATTATCGTCTTTGCTCCTGAAACGCATTTTCAATAAACTGATTCAAATTTATGTTATATTCAGCAGATACATTACACATACAACTACAAGAGTAGTAACAACTATAAGGAAAGAGGATAAAGTAGAGCCATGATGATCCCTAATAATCACCTTGATAGGAGGACTATGAGGCTAATAGAACTCTGGGTTTCACAACAGCAGGGCACCATGCAAGTAACAATGTCGTAAGTCTAGTAGGTGATACCAAAAGATGAGAGTATGCTGAAATAAGAGGTAAGGAGAAAAGGGCAGAGTGAACTGTGCTGGCAACAGGTGGTGTATGCATATAAGTGAATGAAATCTTATGGCTGATTGAAGAAAATAACAGGAGATATTTGATAAAAATCTTCCAAAAAATGCAGGGGAAAAGTGTTACAAGAAAATGCTCAGAGAATGTAAAGCGAAATTTGCTTTAGGGATCAATTTCTGTTCAGCAGTGGAAAGGAAAATTGCAGGAAAGATTGGTTTGCAGTTACATTTTAATGTATCTAATGTGGATCCTATGAAGTATGAGTTGTTCTATCGAACCCATCCCTCCAATTCGTATGGCCATATACTGGTTAGGTATGGGTCGGGGTTGAATGCCCATTTTGCAGAGCATCAGTGAGGGTTAGACCAGAAGTGAGAGGGCAAGCGCACCACCTATGAAAGTACCTAGGATTCAGAGCACCTTGAAAGTGTGTAACTTGCCCCAAAAAAAGCAAGCGTGTATATAAGCTTATAGAGAATATGTTCTATAGTATGAGTATTTAGCATCTGATTATTGGTTGAACAATACATAATAGCTAAGCACAAGCTACTTTGGATTTTCTAACAGGTTATGTGTTCAAGCCCATCCACTAACTTTCCAGGTCCTTTGTTGTAATCTACTACCTTAAGATATGAAAATTTGTTGAATTGGTATCAAGCATTGCAACCTGCAGACTCAGAGCGTGCCCATCAATCATGGTGGACGGATTGGGGTCCTCGCGGTATAAAACGCATTGAACTCAAGAGGAATGCTTGTCAACAAAAAAAGAACCACATATTCTGATCACTTACCACATATGTCGGTATTCCCCAGAATTCTTTATTTATACAGTCGAGACAAGCTACTTGGCACCAAAATTTGTGTACTCCACATTGTCGAAGCCGACAAATTACTTTTACTTGGACTACTCAGCCATACTTATGGGTTTTAAGGCATGTACACTAGATACAGCTAACACCCAGATACTTTCAGCATCCATATAACATAAATAGGTGAAAAAAACAAGGCAAGTCATTCTAAGGAAAAAAACAAGGCAAGCAACGCACAAAATCCCATAAGCTTATTTTAAGCTCCTTTTATTTGGTTTTTCATGCTTTCTTTTTCAATAATATTTTATAATAATTTTTTATTGAAACATTCGCTGAATTTTCATCTTCAACAGCAAATGTCTAAACGAACTAGAAGTCATCAAACTCAGGTAAACAAAGAAAAATTTGGCTAACCTGGATACTTCTGATATTGGAAATCTTGTGATCCCTTTGCATTTACTGCATGACCAGATGCAATGGCATTAAGTTCTCCATTGACTACAGATTCACCAGTGTTATTTCTACATGTCACATCCTACACTCGGTACAGAATTAGAATCAAAAAAATAAGTACATACATTCAAAGAGATACACCATAACTTTTCCAGAATATGATACTCAAGTTTTACATAACTCAGTCAAACCTTGAGTAGATTATAGTGCTCCACCCATCTGGATTTTGTTGAATAGCATAAAGCAAGCCTCTTCAAAGTTTTACAGTCCTCAGTTTCCTTTCCTGATAAAGAGAAATCAAAAACACCTTCTGCAAGAAGTTTCTGGAAGGAGGATAGGTTCTCCTGGAATTGAAGGCTATCAAACAAGCCATTGAGGCTGTAGATGAGACATCAAAGACCATTATCAGTGTTGCACAATACAATAGCTTCTTTGACACCCTTCACATAAATGTAAAACAAAAGGGACCAAGAGTGAGAACCAGAATGTCTTATAACCATTTAGAGACAACACTGAAAGCGACACATGAGTCTTTAGAGCATCTATATGATTATCTTAGGGATTCCAATATTTATTGTCACTTCAATCTTATTGTTTCTTTATACATATGCGTGTGTGTACATATATATGTATGCCTCTACAGAGAGAGGACTTAACTATTTCTGACTATTTCATTCCCAAATATGCCTTAGTTCTCTAAAATGCTATTATTGACTAAGCAGGTAACTTTAATTCCACATGAATAATAATGGACCAACAAATTGAACTGTATATTTCCAGTGCTTGACCATGGTAACTAGAAACTGAATATGAAATACAAAAATACAAACGTGTCAGGAAGTCTGCCAATATCAACAGAAGGTAAGTACTTCAGCAGTTGCTTTTGTTCATCATGTGTCAAATGACGAACAAACTCGTCGCAGTTTAGAGCATCCTGCACAAAATATGGATACAGATCATGATTCATGACAAATACTCGAGATAAGCCAGCTCAATTGCAGCACCAAATTTGAAATTCAGGATGACCCCCTCCCTGAAAATAAGTAGGTACGTTGCAAAAAATTTAAAAAATCAAGATAATGAGTTAAGAGCAGATGCAAATGATTGCAAAGACGCTTGACAAAACAAAGGAGCCTATGTGGTTTTCCCTTGAATAAAGTGCTCACAAGTAACTTGCGAATCATTTACAATAATTCTTAAAGGTTGACATTCATTTTAGGTCCACAATCCACACTTTCAACACAAAAGTCTTGAACATTGAGGACATTTTCAAAATGTGGAGAATTGCGGTTCATCATGTGGAGAACCGCACTAGCTCGATTATTGGATGAAGACAATTTGCATTTCTCTTCCAATCATATCATCAAAGAAGTAGAAACAAGAAACTTACTTTTAGGTCTACATAACATAGCGGGGAGTTATAACTTCCCAGAATATGGAGTTTTTCATGCTGAGCCTTGTCCCTGCAATTACAGCAGAAGTATATCAAGTCAAAGACAAATAGTTATATAGTGAAGCAAAGAATTCTCATAATTACAACAGAAGTATATAATCAGAAAGATAAAATACTTTCTGTTTGGAAAATCAGAAAGAATATTAGTTAGAGAAGAAAAGATTTCTCATATCTCCCGAACAATGGGTTTAGAGTTTCTGCAGATTCACACCAGTTCGTATAACCTTTTTCTCCAATCCAAAAGTCCATGTGACTATTCATACTTATACCATAACATATTCAAGGCGAACTGGTAACTCCTAGGCCCAACGTGCTGACTAAGCAACACAGAACCACGGGATTCATATTGAAAATGTTTCTCGGATGTTCCTTTGCACTGTAGTGAAGACCTCGTATAGGTGTTGTGCAGCATAACAGGTGTGTTCGTAGTTGCACAGCATCTCAGATTTGTGTGGAGTTGCCCTATCAGGCATGTTGTATGACTCGTATCCATGTTTCCTTCTTACAGAAATAGCAACAATTCGTTGGAGATTTAATGCAAATACTACTTCTTTGAGCTAAATTTATTGAAGGAAGTACCTTTTAATTTGTTCTTGTTCCATTGCCTGTCCAGAACCCTTCTTGATTTTCCCCATCCCTGGACTTCGAAAGTTGACACCCTTGTTATTAATTTGCACGGGAAAGGTAGACAACCATGAAGATGCCTCATTGGCGGGGTGTAGCTTGTTATCAACTGAAAGAGAGCTAACTTCAGATTCTTCGTCTCGAGCTATTGAACTCGGATGCCTAATAAGTACACTTCCATGTCCAATCTCAATAGATACCATTGGTTTATCACTCTCAAAGAGCAAATCCTCCTCAGAAGATCCAGAGAAGTATGACGACTGTTGTTCATGTAAGATGGTACATAAATCTTTAGTAAGTTTCTCAACTGGAGATGGCTTTGGACGACTGACACCAGTCCTCTTCTTCGATGGTACCATTGCATCCCATACAATGGATTGGGCTGGGCCTGAAAGGAGTCAGGTATATTTAGAAACTCTATGAGTAAAATACATCAACGGAGCAGCTTTAAACTATGCCGTAGGAAGGATGAAAAACTAAGAACACCAAAATAAATAGGGAAAGAAGGAACCGAGGAAAACTGATGGAAACTAAAGATATTGAATACTCAATGTGAAATAAATTTGCTAAGCACAGATGGTGACGAAGAAAAAAACTTGCTATTATGACTTGCACAATCGAATTTAAACTGCAGTATAATCATCCCTCAGCATATTCAATTGAATGGCCAATGTTCAAATCTTGACCCTTAATGATGAAAAATGTAGTCTATAGGGGTCTAAGCAACCTACCAGTCAAATCACTTGCATCTGCACTGCAAAACTGCACACAGCTCTCAGAGTTAGATATGGCAGAACCAGAACTCGATTTATTACTTGTATCTTCATCTAGAACCTTCCTAAGACTCTGATTATAGTCAGGAGCAACCCCTCCAAGTACTGCATTTTCATGATTCTGCTTTCTTTTTAGCACCTTTGCCTCTTTGTTCTTAACCGATATGCTTTTCACTCTTGAAACCCTGTAATCCTCAAATTCGTCAGGTTCTGCCCTAGAATGCAGTGGGGTATAGTTTGCAAGTGTTCCTTTTGTCCTCCAACGTGATCCACATGCATTGCAAAGGACTGGCTTCTCTGGTGGCCCATTACGCCAAAGAGGGGTGTCTGTAGCATAACTTGATTGTCATCAAACTATACAGAATAATCAATTGTGGGAAAAATGACAAAAGATGTACAATACATAAGCATGGAATAACAAAGTGAAACTGCAATTTGAATCTTCGAATTGTCTCATTTAGAAGCAAAAATACATTCATGTACATACAGAGATGAGTCAAACATGGAAGAATGGAGAAGTGATGACATTAGGTACATATATGCATGTCACCACAAACGTATTTGGTCATCATATGCGTCTTCTCCATCACTCCACGAAGAAGATGGTTGGCATCAAACCACAAGATTTGAAATTGTTGGAGACATAGCCCATACCTCTGTATCAGAACACATTGGGGGTGCTAATAGTGCTCTCTGTACAACTCATACTCAGAGGTGTAAAATTTTAAGCATGGTTTGAGTCCAGTGATGACAGTTTAATTAGGCATAAAAGAAGAAGAGCTTAGGGAGCATCCAAGAGTCTCTCAATGGATAAATGAAGACAGACAAGAACACAAAAGCGAGGAATATTTGAAAAGTTTCACTTGCAAGATATGGTAATTCTTAACACAATTTAAACTGTTTAGTGCAAATGCAAAAGCACCTAAGCAACCAGTAGCAAGATAGATTGGAATATGATTGGTAAAGAACAGCTTCCATTGAAAAAGAGATTAATTTAGAATGAGCACTGAATGAGAGGTTAAGTTAGAATGAGCTTGGACAACAATCAAGTGATGTCTCCCCTAACCATAAGCCATCAAAGAAGAATGAAAATAAGAGACAACCAAAATATAATCCAGAAAAGAACACTCGCCACTGTTGAAGATTGAGAAGATGAATTAGAACAAACACCGGATTCATTTTTTTGGCAGTAATTTCTTGGCCTGCCTTCTCTCCTAGGGATAACAATATAAGAACTAAATCTTAATAACACAATTGCCAGAGAAAGTACATTTTTTATAGGATCAGGAACTTTAGAAGAAATGTAGCAGCAAGAAACCAAGGTTTGACTGTGTATTAGGATCGGGGAAAGGCAAAGGGGATCGATTATAGGTTCTGTCGCTGTTCAATTATCAAACAGACCCCGAGCTACATTTCTCATTATCACATGTGGTGATAGAGAGTCAAAGGGCACTAAACACCCACCCAATAGGAAGAAAAAAGGCTGAAAAACTGCATTCGAAGACACAATTTCACAGACAAACTCAAACTCAGACTAGGATTGAAATTCAAAAACTCAAGGGCACTGGAAGATGTGTAAAGTTCCAATAACACAAACAAAAGAGCTCAAAAACAAACTGTGATAACATCACATATGCCTCATTATCTTTCTTTGCCCAGGTAATCTCTACCTTAAACGGTAGAGCAAAAATTAATATCCCATTTTCCTAGAATATTCAAAATTAGATGGAAAAGATGAATTCTAGAAACAAAAACTCACTTGTAACACCACGGTGATAGCAAGGTCCTTGCTTTCCCATGTCTCCCTAGTTTTTTTCTTTTCCTTAAATCTCAAATGAGCAAAATTGCAAAGAAAATTGAAAGGAGAGAAGGGAAAAAAAACTAGTTCTTTGAGAAAAAGTAAAACAAAAATGTAAAATTATGAATACATATGTATGATTATTCTCTTCAACCCTTTTATGACATGTATGCTATTGGGCATAGAAGGCTTTTCAGCAAGAGACCCAGAGAGGTTCTGCAGAAAACACCAAAAACCCAAAAAGACCCATAGGAGTTCGTATCTAAAGTCCCACAAAAACCACTGAAAATAGCCAAAATCAACGAGAAATGCAGGGATTGAGATGGGTTTTTTTTTTTTTTTCCAGTACAATCCACTGGAAAAAGAGAAGACCATTTGAGGAATCTAACAAATGGTAGAGAAAGGAAGGTGAAATGTGAAGGGGGTTGTGGTTGTCTATGACCTCTTCTTCTTGTATTGTGTATGAAGTAAATGTTTCAGCTTTCTCTTTGCTTTATTTTGATGTTATTGTAATCTTTCAATTTCTTTTTATTATGTACTTAAAACAAAATTATTTTTATTTTTTTTAACTATTTATGGACTTAGAGAGCAGAGGAACATTATTCTTGCATCTATCTTGTTGACTACAGACTTTTCTTCTATGTACCTCAATTTGTTAAACCCTTTTTTCTTTTTATTCAAGGCAATATAAAACTAAGTTAATAAAAAATTAAATTTCGATATCATATTAAAACATAACATAAACTAAGAATAATTTTTTTCTTATAAAAAAAATTAAATTTAAAAACTCAATTTGAGAAGATAATGACAGAATGGGAAGTTTGAAATCGATCTCAATATTAAAGAATTTATTTTAATTTTAATTTCTTTAAATTCTTAACAAATTCTTATTTAATGGAACTCAATAATGTGATTTTATACTAATTTAAAATTATGAACCTCTAATTTTTCAAACTCCTTAAGAAGATATAATCTAAAGTTAACATTAATTCTGGTTTTGAAAAGCAGAAAATTGAGAAAAGAAGAAAAGAAAAGGCATAATAACCATATATATATAACAACATAAAAGGAGAAGGAAACAAAGAGAGTTTGGCCTTTTTGTTGGGGGTGGTGGGTTGGTTCTCTCCGTAACTTCCTTTAGGTGTGCAGATAATGAAAAATATATTTAAAATATTATGTCTATGAGCATGACATGATGTTGATCAAAATAAGGGTAAATTATAATTTGATCCTTAAACTATGCACTCGATTTTATTTCGTCCTTTAAACTAGTAAATTTTTCATATTGTTCCTTCAACTACTTTGATTATTTTACACTGTCCAATCGTAAAAGTTCATTATCTTTTTGAACATAAATTATTGACGTATCGTGAAAAAAATTACATAGTTTGAGAGACAAAATAAAATAATTTTTCGTTAAATATGTAATAGACGTTAATAATTGGAGCAATGTGAAACTAATTACATAGTTAAGGGTATAATATAAAAAATATGATAGTTAAAGGGATAAAGTGAAAAGGAGTCATAATCAAGGGTACCAAAATATAATTTATCTTCAAAAAAGTCAAAATATTGAATACTTAACCAGTGAGGCTTTGTGAAAAAAAATTAATTTAGTGTCACGTGTGATGTGGGTATTGGTTGTCACAGTCACATTCCTCGCCATTGATCTGGTTAAATTGGAGTTGAATGTGGCTCCCACATGACGAGGCATGAATTCAACCATGACAAGGGGCCAGTTAGTCTGTGACCAGTTACCATTGTTTGTTTTTTTTTTTCCCTCGATCGGGGTGTTTGGATCAATTTAAATATAAATTATTTATACCAGGAGTAGAGTATTTATGAGGGATAAAAATCTCTCATAACTTGACCCTAAGAGATTATAAAGATTCGAATGTAAGACATCTGAATTTATAATTCATCTTTATTATCAGTTGAGCTATTTTTGAGTTGACCAATGTGTTCTTTATCATTGGACTAATTATAGGGGTGAAACTCGGACGGGTTGAGAGGTCAACCCTAGCCCAACCCTAGGTATATAATCTTCAACCCTAACCCTATCTCAACCTTAGATACTTAACTCGAGAACTGCACGAGTTTAATTCGGGCGGGTTCGGGTTGAATTCAGATTACTTAATTCGGGCTGATTTCGAGTTAAAAATTGGATTGGGCTTGAGTTACATAATTCGAGTTGATTTTTTGAAGTGTAAATTTGATTTTTTGAAGTGTAGATCTGATTTTTTGAAGTGATTTGAGATGAAAGGCGAGACGCAGATGAAAAGAGAGGGAGGAGTGATGAGTGAGAGAGGAATTTGGGAATGATGTAAGCGCAGAGGTGAAGACTTGAAGTGAAGTGAAAGTCTGGAATTGAAGAGTGAAGATAAATACTAACTCTAATTAAATATATTGATGTATATTCGGGTTCAACCCGACAGTCCGAGGCCTCAACTCGAGACTTGCCCATATTCAATTCAGGTTTGAGTTTTTTTGCCCAGGCCCAACCCAAGTATTAAAAATTCTAATTCAAACCCTGTTTTTTTCGGGTTGAATTCAGGTTGGCTCGCTCAAGTTACATCCCTAACTAATCGTGATACTGGTAGAAGAGAAAAGAAAATAAATAAATAAATAAGGAAAAAAATAAATTAAAAAACCACTGTAGTATTGAAAAAAAAAAAAAGAGAACAAAATATTGTAAAGGAAAATGCGATAGCAAATTGTTATGGATTTTTTTTTTTTTAAATTCATTGATGTGGTAACAGACTTGTACTTACCACATTACACTTTGTGAATTTTATTTTGCAAAATCTAAATATAGAGATATCAATTTTTTTTTTTTGTGTGTTTAAAATAGATATGCAGATAGATCACTCCACATATTCGCCAGAGAGCATTGCCCCTCAGCACCACACAGCTATCTGCAGGAGACTTCACAACACCTACGTCGGGGCTGAAATTAAGGTCTCATCATGTGCTCTGAGCGCTGAAGAATGTGTAACCCTAACGAACTATCGTAGCTATGGAGACTTGAATCCAAACATTAAGCGAGAAAATCCAATTTTTTACCCACCGGGCTAACAGATCATTGGTTTTATTTTTTCCAGAGATATTAATTTTCGACACAATATATTAACAAGAAAAACACAAATTAATGTCTTAAATTTGATAAACACAAATTCTTTATTGATGGGCTTTTGAATTAGTGGAGGTAGAGCCTGGAGAGTGTTGATGGGTGAAGAGCCCAAAAGTCATAGCAAGTGAGCAAGACTTCCACTATTTTGTGGATTTGAAAACTCACCTACGGGCCCACTCACTGTTATCATATCAATCCAACGGTTATCAGACTCATGAATGTTGTATTTGATGGATTAGTCCTTCTTCTTCCTCTCATTTCCCTTTTAGTGCTGTCTCGTTTATTAAGCTCTTGTTAAGGGATTTATACCTTGTGACTGCTCACATACTCTCATACAAAAATAATTTTGTTATTTGTGGTATTTTAAATATAGTAAAATCACTTATTAAAATTTTTGATATTGTGTAACTTAGAATAAAACAGTAACAGTTAAATACGAAACAGTTACACAGAATACAGAAACAGTTATAGAAGAATTAACGAAACAGTTACCCGTTACTGTTTGTCAAACCAATATAAATACTAACTCAGTTGCAAAACAGGAACTGTTATTGAAGTTTAGGTAGATCAAGGCTAGTGTTTGACACTATATCCTTAAGATAGATTTTGCCCCCACACATTATGCTTATGGAATATCGAGCGTCTGCCTCCCATGATACAATGATCTTTACACGAGTAAAAGTAGCATTCCAATCTACCCGTCCAGCGAACCAAAAAATCTGTTGTGTACTCTCCAAAATGCAGACTGCCTTAATGTCGAAATGCAATGCACTAATATCTAGCTTAACTCTATACATGAACTGATGAATAAATGAATGCAAAATGATAATGAGAATCTGGGTATTTATAGACATTCTGGTGACTTTTCGAACAACCACCATGCTAAAAGATACAACCCATAAGATACAACTTGTGTAACTGTTCTCTATGAACAGACACAACTCAATTTCGGACTTGAGGGAAGCAACAAATCTGAACCAGTGCGATCCAACGGATATCGAAAATTAATTTCAATTTAGAAATTCTCGCCCAATTAATTAAACTAATTTTCTCCAAAAAGATAAGGTTTGGACCACCCACACCCACACCCGAGCCCTGCCGGGTTGGGCGGGCGTTAGAACCGAAGGCAATTAGACACTCGCTCTGCTCATAAAACTGTGGTACCTCTTGGGGCCCAATCTCATAGAACAAATTTGGCCTATATATGCCCATGTAGAACTTCTTCCTCAACCAATGTGAGATTGGTGTCAAATCCCACATTACACAACCTCTATTTTCACATTTCAAGAGGGTCACTTTGGAGCCTATTTTCTCATTCATTTCTTACTCGTTTTGAGCAAGTGAATATTCTACATTATTCTCCTCACGAAGTAGAATACAAACCCACGAAAGTTTACTCGAAACAACGAACGAGTCCCATTTTAATTTAAGCTCAAAGTCAACCAAAAATTCAGTTTTTACACTTTAAAAAACTGTTTTAGTCTAACAAATATAACCACACATAATCCTAAGTGAGAAATTGGGTCAGGTGTAGGCTTGTCAAGCATCTCAGATGAGGTGAGTTTGTATCGGGTCTTAGTGAATTCGTGTAAAAAATGACTCTACTCATATCCAATTCGTTTATTAATTTTGTCTAACGAATCATTACATATCGGGTTCGTGTCGTATTAATCGTGTCTAATTGGTATCTACACGAGTCGTATCATGCATTTTTTTTTTGGTCTTATGTCGTATATTTATTTTGATTAACTTTACTTATATTCGATTCATTTATTAATCGAATTGTGTTATCAAATCATGTCATATTTTCAAGCCCAAATCAAAAGACAGAGGCCTGGGTTATTCTGAGAAATGAGATTAAAAACAGAAGCTAAAAGCGTTGATTGGTTATTATTAGAAATGAGACTATAAAAAGAGAAGCTAAAAGCGTTTACATTGATGAGACAGAGGCTGCATCTGACCAAGGGATGTGCTGCAATCCTTTAAAAATAAATGACCCATCTTGAGGACCACTGCACTTGTCTACTACTTACTTTTATTTTTTTTTTACCGTCAGGAGTGTCCAGGCATTTACACACACTTCACTAATCCTCTTCTAGTTTGGTCAAAAATATGTCATTTACGTTTAGACTATGGTATTTATGAGGGATAAATCTCTTATTGTCTGATCCTAAAGGATTGCCAAAATTCAAACTCAGAACGTCTAAATTTACAACTCATTCCCTATTACCACATAGACTACCTTGAGATTTTTAGTATTTACTTGGACATACTTTGGAAAAGAACAAAAAGTAAGGGCATGTTTGAATTGTGTTCCAAAAACAGGTTTTTATTCTCAAAACACTAAAAACTAAAAAAATGTTGTTTGGTTAGAAATTTCTAAAAACAGTTTTTTAAAAAAAGTGGGAAGTGAGATAAAAAATCAAAAAACACCCAAATAATGTTCTCTATGTTTTTAAGCCAAAATAGAAAACACAGGAAACAACACAACCATTAATGAGGTATCCCCTTCGAACCTCCTTGTAGCAGCAAAACATGTCCTAATATATAAGATTGAATTTTTTTGCTTGTCTCCCTCCACGACTTTCTTTCTCTCTTTGACTTTCTCTCTCTCCACTTCGGCGAAACCAGACGAGAACACACACAGTGTATTCTCTGGCAACTGAAGATCATCTTCTCCGTTTACTGAGAGCTTCAGATTTAGATTTATTTTTTCAAATCTGGGTTTTATTTTTTCAGATCTGGGTTTTTTTTCTCTGACAGGTTTGAAGGGTTCTTCTCCGACAATTAGGTTCGTCTTCTCCGTCATGTACCAGAGGCTATGTATGATGGTTCCTAGATTTTGAGTTTTGAGTTTCGGGTTTTGGATTTTGGGTTCGTCTTCCCAGTCATGTACCAAAGCCGTCATCGCGTACCAGAGGCAATGAAACTGTTCATGTTCAATCGTTGGATTTTGGGTTCGTCTCTAGCAACACAGTTCAGTCGATGGCTAGAATTTTTTTTTTTTTTTGCATTTTATCAAGTTTAATATATTAAAATATTTTTATATGAAACCGTCAATCCAAACATGTTTTACTATTTTCTATTTTTGTGGAACTGTTTTTGAAATCATCTAACTAAAAAAGTTCTTCGTCTCAGAAATATTTTTTTAAAACTCTTCTCAAAAACTATTTTCAGATACTATGTTTTAATGATACAACCCAAACATGCCCTAAATTTGTTATACATTCAACATCATCCTCTGATTAGTGGATGGAATTCAATTTAAAGTCTTAACATAGACACTTCTGGAATTAAGAGTAAAAGAATCGAGAAATGCTGGGCTTATTAAATTTCTCATCCCAAATGACGTGACATGATCTTCATTATCAGATAAGTGAGTCACATTAATATTGAATGATAAAGATCATATCATGTCATTTGGATGAGAAATTTAGTAAAAATATTTAGTAAATATAACATTATTAAGAAAACATACGCGCAAGTTAAGTCAACTCAAATGTGAAACCACTTACCCAATAAAAAAAAAAACTCAAATGTGAAGCCACTTACCCAAAAAAAAAAAAAAAACACTCAAATGTGAAGCCACTTAAGCTGTTACCCAAATGGGATGGGGCCCATTTTTTTAAATAAGTAATTATAAATATAACACTTTTTTTTTGATTTTGTTTTAAGTTTCATCCTTTAAAATATCGAAAGTAACCCGTATTTTATATGCTATTTTTTATATTTTTTATTTCACAAATAGGGTTGTTGATCAAAATGAGCTATTTGAGCTTGAACTTGACTTGAACTCGGCTCGGATTCAGCTCGTTCAGGCTCGGTTCGTTTTTTAAACGAATCCGAATTTGAACAAATTTTTAGACTCGTTTAGAAAACCAGCCCTACAAGCTCGGCTCAAAATCGACAAGTTCGACTCGTTTATGTGCAAATACTCAGGCTCAGCTCGGGCTTAACTTGTTTTTAACTCGTTCAGGCTCGGCTCATTTCCTAAACGAGCTGAACTTGAACAATTTTTCAGGCTCGATTAAGAAATAAGCTTTTCAAGCTCGGCTTGAGCTCGTTCGACTAACAACCCTAATTACGAACCTTCAATTAATTTTCAAGGAAAATCCTCGTAGTTTATTATATATTTAAGGACACTCCCTCTATTATCAAAAACATCACTTAACACCACTTCTAGTTTATATTTAAACATCACTAACACCCCCTACCATTAAACTACCATTTCTAACAAAAAAAAATTCATTTAAAATACCAAAAATGCCTCTACATAAACATCAAGTAATTTTTCTACATAAAATTTTATAAAAATTCGAGCCGATTAAAATTTTTTTTCTACATAAAATTCGAGCCTATTAAAATTTATTTTTTACCTATTAAAATTTGAGCCGATTTGAACTCTACCCGAGTTGTTAGCGCCAATTAAAATTCGCTTTCGAGTCGATTAAAATTTATATTTTTTTACTTATTAAAATTCATGTCAATTAAAATCGATTTATTAAAATTTGAGTAAATTAAAATTTATATTTTTTATGTATTAAAATTTGGGCTGATTAAAATTCAATACGAGTTGATTAAAATTTGATTTGAGTAGATTAAAAATAATTTTTAATTGGCTCAAATAGAATTTTAATTAGCCCAAATTTTAATAAAAATATGATTTTAATCACTTCAAATTTTAATATGTAAAAAAATAAATTTTAATTAGTCTGATGAAGTTTGTCCTGAAATATATCATGGATAATTTAGTAAAATTACATTCTAGTTAATATTTTTAATCTGATATGGAGTGTCAGTGAAGATTCAGAAACATAGAAAAAATATATTTAAAAATATGATAAATTAGAGGGAGTGTCGTCAAAATTTTCCCTTACACTTTTCATCACGAATATCACGAATAATAGATGCGTTATGAATCATAGATGCCTTTATTTTATTATTAACTTCAAAAGCATCTTTGAGTCAAAAAAATCAAATCAAATCAATCACGCCTTCAAAGTCTCAACGAGTCAATGTGAATTTGAGAAATAGTTTAAAACAACCGAGATGGAAAAGGTAAAGTTTGTGTAAATGGTGTGGTTGCTGACTCAGTCTTGAGACTTTTCAGAAGCTTCATGGAAGATCCCTCAACTCGTCTAGTTAAGAAGAATTACCCATGTCTAGGGCTCTTAATCAAACTGAACTACTCGAGTTTGGCTTGAGTTCGGCTCGAGTTCGGCTAGTTCAGGCTCGGTTCGTTTTCTAAACAAGCTCAAACTTGAACAAGTTTTTAGGCTCGTTTAGAAAACAAGCCCTACAAACTCGGCTCAAATTCAACAGGCTCGGCTCATTTATGTGCAAATACTCGATCTCAGCTCGGGCTCGACTTGTTTTTAGCTCGTTCAGGCGAAAACGAGCCGAGCTTGAACAATTTTTTAAACTCGATTAAGAAATAAGCTTTTCAAGCTCGGCTCAAACTCGACTCGAACTCGTTCGACTAACAGCCCTACTCATGTCTATATATCTGTTAACAAGTCAGTCTCTCCCATGCAGATCCAACATCCTTCTTCTCTATACAGTTACAGTATACCCACTTCCCACTTATAACTGTGCATAAAAGTAGAACCAGAAAGATGAATCTCTACATTGAGCTGAGGCATCTTGCACCGCCACTACTAAACCTCCTCCTTGTCTTCCTCCAAAATCTCCAAGTTGGTAACATCTTCCAAGTTGATTATGATGATCATCTTATGTTGAAGTTGGTCTTTTTCCTTTTCATTGCCGTTGTCACCTTCCTCTTCCTCTTCACATCCATCAAACTCCGGCTCACCATCAGAGCCACCGCCGGTGCCATACTGCCATTCATCTGGGAGCCGAGGACTTCTCTTTTCCGGTGGCTATCTTATTACTATGCTCAATCTTCTTGTCACCACAGCATTTTTGGGTTGGCTATCCCATCATCTTCTCCATCTCCACCTGGTATGCTTCGGTTTTCAATCTGGTTAAGCGGTTTTTCATCTGGTTTTACAACACCCTCCAAGAACTTCCTACTCTCATCGTGACTTGCTTCATCCAAGAACAAGACGAACACCTAGAACAGGAACCACCTGTGGGTCTGGTTGAAGATTGAGTCAGCCTAAGTTGAAGAGTAGCCCCGGCAAGTGACTCATATCAGTTAATATGTGTGTATAAGTAGTGTGTGTGTGGCCTGTCGCCTGTGTATAGTGTGTAAGCTACCAGACATTTGCTGATAATGAATCGAAGAACTTGTTATCTGGAGCTTTATAGTATCTGATCATCAGTGATCATATCAGTTAATTAATATTGTTGATAATGAATTGAAGAACTTGTTAATCCACTTTGTCGTGGAGTATTTGAATTAATAAAATGTAGAAATCATTAATTTTTTTTTTTTTTGCTCATGAAAAAAGGGGTGGGGGCAAGGAAGAGCGCCCAGCGACCACCCCGTTAGGCCCTCACCGGTGGGATCATAAGGCTCCTGACCGCGCTTGGAGCACCTCTCGGGACCAGACCTAAATTTCGGCCATACGATGTAAAATACTTCATGGCATGACCTTTGTCTGTCTACCCCAGGCAAATTTTGAATATACATATATAATTATGCATAAATTACACACATCATGTAATGAAAGTTTTCTTCGACGTTACTTCTTCAAGTACAATTGGAGATGGGATGAAAGGACAAAACCGTGATGGAATGTGGCGGAAAAAGGTCAAATGTGGTGAGGGCCCACAAATGTCGACCTGTCTGCCACAGTGCCATGCCACAAACTCATCATTAAATTTTCCATGTCGTTTTGTTAGCTTTAAAGTTTAGCTCAAAATAGAATAAAAGGCAAGTTTTGGAAGTGTTTTTCAATCCAATAGCTGTGATGTTTTATCCTAAAAGCACCACGATGTTCAAATACAAAAATGGTCTTGGAGCAACTTGAAAATGAGAAACCTAAATTGGTACCATATTTCAAAGTCCAACACGCAGGAGTTTCATTTTTTCTGCTGAGATGTTGACACAATGCGAATTAAAAAGATTAATATTTTATATGGAATCAACATTTAAGCTGAGCCTCAATTATTTGGTAGGAAGGGAAGAAAGATTCGAATGGACATTGCATTTGATTGTGTATACAACAAAAGATAGAGAGAGAAAAGTAAAATTCTTACCCATAAACTTAGAGCATCTCCGGATCTTACACTTTTTTTGTACCTAAATTTAAATTTTGGTAAAAATAATTTAAAACACTTCTCTAATGAAGTAAAACTTTTTTTTAAACCCAAATTAAAGAAGACTTAAATCTATACTCAAATTTTTAATGGTGAGACTTTACCATTTTTTAAAAATTTAATGATTATATTTTACTCTTATTTAATTTTAAGTTTCTCTTTCGTTAAATTTAAATTTATCTAGGTGTCTATACTAAATTAAGTTTTTTATTTTTACTTAAATTTAGATAAATGTGGCGGACAAGAGGTCAAGAGGTCTGTTACTGAAAAGTGTTATCTCTGGAAAGTGGCGGACAAGAGGTCAAATGTGGTTATTCTTGGGTCAGTCTTTCGGCTCGTACAGTTAACACTCCTAAATTTTCACGGCACCTCCTCCTCTATAATTGAACTCACTCATTCAATGATTCTTTTTATTTAAGATGTAAATTTAAATTACAAATTTGAGTTACATAATATTACTCTTAAAACATATCCAAACAATTTTAAGGAATTATGGATTATTTCGTGAAAGCCCCCCAATAATAATTAATTATGACCTCAAGGGGTTGTTTGGTATGGGGGTTTGGGGGGGGGGGGGGGGTTTGGAACATGGGTTAGGGTATAAACCCCCTTAAACCCATGTTTGGCAAGTATGAAGTATGAATAGGATTTGAAACCCGGTCCGGTCATGACCCGGTCATGAAACCCAAGGGGAGTGGGTTTCACATGTGGGTTAATGAGTTTAAAGTACAAATGACATTTATACCCCTATATATCCTATATACCCCATATATACAAATTAGTTAAGGGGTACAATAGTCATTTATATACAAATATATTATCATAATAATCATATATCTCTGCGCATACCAAACATGGGTATGAACAACATTGAATGTTGAATCCCATATTTGATTCTCATATTTGGGTCAAACCCGGGTTTGGACAATCCAATCTAAACCCCTCCCAAAAAACATATCAAACAGGCCCTAAAAGTCATAACCAATACTTGTACACGTGCGAGTGATTGCACAGAACTTCAGTTGCTTTTGTGAACCCAAAAGTAGTATTGTTAATCAAATCGAATTATTTGAGTTTGCCTTGGGTTCGATTTATTTTTGGTTCATTCAAGTTTTGCTAGTTTTTTAAACAGGCCAAACTTGAGCAATTTTTTAAGCTCATTTAGAAAACAAGTTCGACATGTTCGGCTTGAATTCAACATACTCGAGTTCGGCTAATAGTGGATTCGTTTAGGCTCGACTTATTTTTTAAACGAATCAAACTTGAATAATTTTTTTAAACACAATTAAAAAAATAATTTTTTTAAGATAATTTGGAAGTAGGCCTCGCTTTTTGGAGATGCTCCTAATAGACATTGAGTAATGCTATGTAACCCAAATCTGTAACCCCAAATTTGCATCTAAAATGAAGGGGAACCATTGGATCAGTGGGTCTCATTTAAAAAAGTTGATATGACCTACTCATCTAATGATTCCCCTTCATTTGGGATACAAATTTGGGTTGCAAGTTTGAGTTACATAGTATTTCTTTTTTTGTTTTTGGGGTTCGTTTGGTTGTCGTATTAAAAATGAATGGATTAAATATAATAATTCAGTCTAATACAATACAGATGGACAAAAAACAAGAATAAATAGGGTATTAGAATAATACGTAATTTTATCTAGTGTTTAGCAATGCACAACATAAACGTTGGATAATAGTTATTTAATACAATCAGTTGTTTGGTTAGAGAATTATTTCATCGTATTAGTGTTGAATTAACAAAAATACTCTCTATCAGTGTTTGTAACATTGATGATAACTTGATTTTATCAGTTGGGGTTATAATAATAAATGTGCAGAATAATACGTTTGAGTTGGATTATAATACCACCTCTTTTGGTCATATTAAAATATCTCCATAATACAGGTCTATCGTATAAAAAAATATACGATTAGTATACATTTTTTAAATTAATACGGTATCAAATTTGTTTACCAAACAAAATATTAAAATCGATTAAATAAAAAATAGTACAATCTAATATTTAATCCCCACATAATTCGATAAACTTGCATTTTTCCGCAAACTTACAGATTTTCTACGCCAGTATTTGACTTTTTGATTAGATTCCGTTGTCTAAATGGTGTGCCTTACAGGTGCGTTTGGATAATTGGCAAGGATAGGAAATGATATGACTTTTTGTTTCCTAACCCATCCCACCCAAACCCATTCGGCCACTTAATTGGATGGGTTATGTTTGCTATCCAATCCAAACCATTGTTTGGCAAAGAACAATTCAATTTCATGGGATCCACGAACTTTGATATTTATTTTTGTAAATATTTACCATTTTACCCATTGACATATCCAATCCAATGCAATCCTTTGTTTGGATTTCTCACTTAACCTACAGACATCTACAATTTACCATGATATTTATACATAAAAAAATATACTTAAATCTATTTAATTAACTTACCAGCACAATTATACAATGTAATAAACATTTATTTTGGCGTTCAATCAATTGTCGCCAAATACAACGCCAATATAAAATTATAAGTGAAGCATGATCACCAATATGGGTCCCAGTACATTTAATTATAATCAAAACTCCCCCATCAAACATGCTAAAAAATGAATAGCTGAAATTATACATATAAAATTGTATTCAGGTGTTGCCTTATACAAAAATACCCCAAAAAATAAGACAACCTAATTACAATTCTACCACAGTAATAAGTAAAATCAATGTTGCCTTATATAATACGTACAAAATGAAGGCAACATTAATTAACTTGAATCTAAAAGACATAATATTTATCAGCAAATTGGGCTTAATTCGTAAACTACATAGTAGATGGTTTCAATGTCCAGTTTTTCTTGGTTTTGTTATGAACAAAGTTTTCCATTGCTTAGCATACCTATCAAAGCATTAACCGCCACAAAACACAACAAAGCTTATCAGTTTGGATTGATGGGTTAACCTACCAAGATGAAATATTTCTCACATCATATTTATATATAAAAAATATATACATTAATATATTTAATTAAATTGACAACACCTTCATAAACTGTAATAAATAAAACATGGGTATAATGAACCATTGCCTTATATACAAAAATACACCAAATTTATTCAATAAAACCTGCTAAGTGAGATCAACTTCTTGAACTAAATTTATTCAATACAAGACTTCTACAACATGAGGTGCTAATTGAGGTGCAAGATACATAATAGAGATTTTTACATGACTATGGTGAATGAAATTATAAGAGATGTTAGTGTGAGCTAATTTAATCAATAGACCAACATGATTAAGAGCATCCGAACCAACAGGGTGAGGACCCAATTCAGTCAAGGCCTTAACATGCTTTAGGGCTTCTTCAGTTCTTCCTCAGAGATACCCCTATTACCTGCCTACTCTGTCGTGAGTGGCATCGGAAGAACTTTGAGACCTAATTCTCATACCAAGTATAACTAAGCAAGCACCTAATAGTCAAAAATTACCCAAAAAAATTAGAATTTTGATCCAACTACAACCACCACCAAGAGAAAAAGACGGATGTTGTACTCTGAAAGAGGGAAATCATATGGCTTTGGAGACAGAAAAATGGGAGGGAATGGTTGGCAGAAGCAGATTTGGATCCCTTGGTGAGCCAGATCTCTTCTTCGTTTGGTCTAGAGAAGAGGAGAGAGAGAGAGAGAGAAAAAAAAACTTAGATGCTTACCTTCGAACAGCTTCTCCTTCGCTTTCGTCGTCGCCTTCACAGGAGTTCTCAACCCAGAAGAATGACTTGAAACGATAGTGAGAAAAGATGTTTGAACGTTATTTGAGAAAGGAGAAGGATAAATATGTCATTACCCACGAAAACCCGTCGACTGGGATTGAAACCCACGGTGAAGGTGGGTTAATTTTAACCCATCTTAAATTCTAGGGAAAATTTCATCCACACCCCTTGTAAATAGGTCTAACTTTAATGACATCCTTTACCCTCTTACCACGACAAACCGTTACTGGCAACTAAAAAAGTGATGATGTTATCTTGTTTTTCTTCAAAAATACCAATTTTATCTCTTTTTTCTTCACACAACTTCTCATGCACCTTCGTCTCCACAACACCACCACTTCGGCATCATCACAGACCAGCTAAATTAAATACACAACATTCTTTTTTTTTTTTTCCAAATACCAAATAATTGGTGAAGATATTATTATATTTAACGAAAATCCAAATTAGAGTTGAAAGCCTGAAAGCCCATATGAAAACTAAATCAAATTAGGGACTGATGTAGCAGCAAACACTCAATCCAACAAATTCTTTTTTTTTTTTTAAATCAGAAAATTTTATTTGAAATAATCAAAGAATTACAAGAAGCAAAAAGAAAATCCTTATACACACCATCAATTTAATGGCTTTAATCCTTCAAAACATATCAAAAAACAAAAACTTTACTTCCAAAGCAAGACCATGCACTGCAACCCCTGCACCACCTGTTTTCTATCATTTATCATAAAAAATGACCACATTTTTAACTCTTGCAATAGGCAACCTCCTTGAACCTGCATCAATAACAATTTTACCATCTTCGGCAGTGAACTAGAGCAAGAAAAATCTGAAGAACAACGATCCCTCACAGCCTTGTTAGCCAAGCTATCAGCCACCCCATTCGCTTGTCTATACACATGAAAAAGCTGCCAATCCATTCTCCCCAAAATCTCCTTGATCTTCACCAAAAAACCAAAACAGGGCCATGAACACTCCAGCCCATCTCTAACAATATTAACAAGTACCATCGAATCAGATTCAACCATAAATTTGTACCCAATTAAACCATATTGTTCAATTAGGCACAAACCATCCAACAAAGCTCTGAATTCAGCCACCCATGCCCAATCTACACGCACACGCATAGTCGACTACCAGTTTTCACATGCCCACCACCACAACCCTTGCATCATGGCCCATCACAAAACCCCTAAATTAATTTGATCTTTTTTTGCTCCTATCTCAACACAGCTGAAAGGGTTTGCTGGAGAGAGAGAGAGAGAGAGAGAGAGAGATGTTAAGAACACTCAGAAGAATCTTAGCACACAAAATGAAAAGTAGTTTTATTGATAACAAACTGCAGGCATATATAGCCTTTTACAAAGAGATAAAATTGAAATAACAATCCACGTTTACAACATCCTACAACGTGGTAACAAATTAAAAGGAATTCGTCAAAACACTAACCACTAGTTCCTAAAGACTAGGACTTATTAACAAACTGAAATACCTAAAAGATCGGATCTAACATTCCCTCCCTTAAACTGTATGCCGAATGCATTCAGTTTATATTAGGAACTTCACACACGCCCAGCAAACTACGAAGCTTCAAAAACACCTCCAACCTGAGCGGCTTTGTCAGCTACCTGGTCTTGAGTATTACAATGTCTTAAATCAACCACACCATCTCTTACCAATTCACGAAGAAAATGAAACCTGATGTCAATGTGCTTGCTTCTTCCATGAAGAACAGGATTCTTGGAAATTTTTATGGTTGAACTGTCATCACACAAAATTGTAGTACATTTCTCCTGTACGTAACCAAGCTTTGTTAAAACTCTTCTTAACCAAACACACTGACAAGCACATGAGGCAGCTGCAATGTATTCGGCTTTAATGGTGGATAAGCTAACCACAGGCTGTTTTTTGGATGACCATGACACCGCTCCAGAACTAAATATGAATACACACCCCGTTGTACTCTTCCGATCATCTAGATCTCTAGCAAAATCACTATCTGAGTAAGCTGTGAGTTGCTTACAGTCTCCTTTCTTGTAGAAAATCCCCAGATCAGTCGTTCCTTTCAAATATCTTAGCAACCTCTTCGCTGCCAACCAGTGTTGCTCTGTAGGACACGACATGAACCTGCTGATAAGACTCACACCATACATCAAATCAGGTTTGGTTGCAGTTAAGTACATGAGACTGCCAACCACCTGCTTGAACAAACTTGCATCAACCTTAGCTCCCTTCTCATCCTTTGACAATCTGCAACCTGGAACTATGGGGTTCTTCACCAAATTGCTTCTGTCCATGCCAAATCTTTCTAAAACTTCATGAGCATATTTTCTTTGACACACATAAATCCCATCAGAATGTTGTAGTACTTCAATCCCCAGAAAATAACTCATTTTTCCCAAGTCAGACATGTCAAATTCTAACATCATCGACTTCTTAAACTCTTCACACATGCTTTTGTCATTCCCAGTAAAAATTAAATCATCAACATAAAGACTGACAATTAAGAGCTTACCTCCTTCCTTCGACTTCGTGAATATGGTGTGTTCATAATGGCATTTTTCGAAGCCCTCTTTAGCAAAGTAGCCTTCAATTTTGCTGTACCAAGCTCGTGGAGCTTGTTTAAGGCCATACAACGCCTTATTCAGCTTGTAAACCTTGTGTTCCTCGCCCTTCTTCTCATATCCTTGAGGCTGTTGGACATACACTTCCTCACTAAGCTCACCATGCAAAAATGCGCTCTTTACATCAAGCTGGAAAATATTCCAACCTTCTTGAGCTGCTAGAGCAATTACCAAACGTATGGTATCTAGTCTTGCAACTGGAGCATAAACTTCTGTGTAATCAATCCCATATTGTTGTGCATATCCCTTTGCCACAATTCTAGCCTTGCACTTGTCTATCTCACCATTTTCATTGAGTTTTGTTTTAAAAACCCATTTAACTCCAATAGTCTTCACTCCTTCAGGTAGAACAGTCAGGTCCCATGTTTTATTACGTTCAATGGCCTCAATCTCTGCATTCATGGCATCTCTCCATTTCTTGCTCTTCACAGCTTCCTCGAAAGTAATGGGATCAGCTTTTGTGAGAACCGCCATGGCACTCAAATCTTCTTCTTTTGACAAACCTTCTACGGTTTCATAATCGTGCATCCAACGTGGAACTCGTCTTGCCCTCCCTTGAACTGGACCCGAGGAGTTCTCATCATGTGACTCATTGGAAGGTGAGCTAGTGCCACTTGAACCAGCTCCATTTGTGCCATTTGAACCAGCTTCTTCATTTTGAACTGGACCCCGAGGAGTTCTCATCATGTGACTCACTAGAAGGTGAGCTAGTGCCACTTGAACCAGCTCCATTTGTGCCATTTGAACTAGCTTCTTCATTTTCGTTAGCCTCTGCCCCAAATTCCCCTTCATTCTCGGCTGCATCTCCTTCTTCTTCACTATCACCTCACTCTAACACATCCGAAGCCATTTCTTCCCTGTTCATGTTCCAATTCCATCCCTCATTCTCCTCAAAAACAACATCCCTACTAACAATTATTTTCTTAGAAACCGAATCAAACAATCTATAAGCTTTCGACTCATCGCTTACTCCCAATAAAACACATTGAAAGTTTTTGTCATCTAACTTGATTCTTTTCTGGTCTGGTACGTGCACATGAGCCAAGCACCCAAAAACCCTGAAATATTCTACTGTAGGCTTTATACCACTCCATGCTTAATCTGGAGTTCTATTTTGCACTGCTAAAGTAGGGCACCTGTTGAGGACATGCACGCACCATCTCACAGCTTCTGGCCAAAAAACCTTTGGAACCTGCTTCTCAGTGAGCATACAACGCACCAAATTCATCACAATCCTATTCTTCCTCTCAGCAACTCCGTTTTGCTGAGGAGTATAGGCTGCGGTTAATTGCCTGGTTATGTCATTTGTCTTGCAAAACTCCCCAAACTCATCTGAGGTAAACTCACCACCTCTATCAGTCCTCAAACATTTAAGGTAGGCACCTGCTTCCTTTTCAACATAAGCCTTATAACTTCTAAACATGGTAAAAACCTCTGATTTTTCATGCAAGAAGTAAATCCAAGTCTTACAACTAAAATCATCGATAAAACTCAAGAGATACCTCTTGTTGCTGTTTGATGCAGGCTTTATAGGACCACATATATCGGCATGCACCAGCTCCAGCTTCTGTGACGCCCTCCAAAGACTTTTTTTTGGAATGGATTCCCTGTGCTGCTTTCCAACCAAACACGATGTGCATAACTTTGCAGGTGTTTTAAGTGAAGGCAAACCACTGACCATCTTTTTATATTGAAGGGTTCTCAACCCTTTGAAGCTCAAGTGTCCGAATCTACAGTGCCACAAATAACTCTCATCTTCTGTCACGGCTTGAAAACAGGTAGTAGCTTTAGGCATCATTGCTGCAAGCACAACAAACATCCTGTTCGCGCTCATCTCGGACTGAATAATTAGACCCTTATTAGGATGAAAAACTTTGCACTTCCCCTGTTGAATTAGAATTGCCACACCTTTTTCTTGAAGCTGCCCCATACTTAACAGGTTATTTTTCAACTCAGGAATGTAATAAACCTCAGAAATTACCTGAGTGAATCCATTCACTTGCATTCGAATGTTTCCTTTCCCCATAACTGCCATCCTTGAGTTGTTGCCTAGTTTCACAGTTTGCCTGAATTGAACATCCAAATCCGAAAACCATTCTTTATTCCCACTCATATGATTACTACATCCTAAATCGAGGAACCAGACCGCTTCTCTCTGAGCATGGTTAAGCTCTACATAGGACATTAATAGCAGCTCTTCTCCTTCGTCTAGTTCAGCATAGTTGGCTCCATTCTCCCAACTAGGACACTCATACTGGAAGTGTCCTAATTTGTGACACTTAAAGCACTCGATAGTAGCCTTGTTGAAAGGTTGTCTGCCACGACCTCTTCCTCTTCCTCTGAACACCCCTCGACCTCTTCCTCTGCTAGTGTTGTCTTCATGAGTCACCTTGAGAACCTGCTCCTCTCCACGATCGCCATTCATTCTTTGTTCATGGACTAGCAAACTGCTCTGCAGCTCGTCAATGGTCATTGTGTTCAAGTCATTGGATTCTTCAATGGAGCAAACCACATAATCAAATTTTGAGGTCATGGACCTCAAAACTTTCTCATTGATAATGGTTTGGCTCATTGTCTCACCATGAGCCTTCATTTTGTAGGCTATAGTGAGAGTACGAGCAAAGAAATTATCAACAGTCTCACCCTCCTTCATGTGGAGAGTCTCAAAGTCCCTCCGAAGTGCTTGCAACTGTGCCCTCTTCACCTTGGTAGAGCCTTGGTATTTCTGTTTCATTGAGTCCCAAATACCCTTTGATGTGTCTTTGTCAAGTATAGTCTCCAAGATATTCCGGTCTATAGCTTGAAAAAGGTAGTTCTTTACCTTTAAGTCCTTCAGCTTCTGCCCCTCGATCATTTTGCGTTGTGCTTCTTCCTGGTTCTCGACCCCTTGTGTCACCACCCCCGAAATCCCATTCTCTATGAGATCCCAATATTCCTTGGAACGAAGAAAGTTCTCCATCAACATCGCCCAATGATCGTAATGTCCGTCAAATTTGGGAATGGCCGGCTGCACAAAACCACCACTATTGCTTTCCGCCATTGTGCTTGACTCCCTTACTCTGAAAGAAAACTGCAGTTTCTTTCCACACACACTCACAATCAGGCCCCTGTGATGGTGCTCTGATACCAAATGTTAAGAACACTCAGAAGAATCTTAGCACACAAAATGAAAAGTAGTTTTATTGATAACAAACTGCAGGCATATATAGCCTTTTACAAAGAGATAAAATTGAAATAACAACCCACGTTTACAACATCCTAAAACGTGGTAACAAACTAAAAGGAATTCGTCAAAACACTAACCACTAGTTCCTAAAGACTAGGACTTATTAACAAACTGAAATACCTAAAAGATCGGATCTAACAAGAGAAACCAAACACAACCCATTTCGGTCTTCTCTCTTCAAAATCAACTATGTTAAAGACCAGAATCTAATACATATACCATGAGACGAAAGTGTTGAAGATCGCTTGGTGAGAATTACACGAAGATCACCATTTTCGCCTTCGAAGATGCGGATCAAAACTGCGACTCTGTTGGATCTCAATCTTTCAGATTGGTTAGCAATTGGGTTTGTCGCAGATTCGGTATTCGAATCGAATTCTTTGGGAAACAACTTATCTGATGTGTCTCGAGTTGTTGGGTCTTCATTGGAATTCTTGTTTTTGGTGTCGTTTAGAGGGTGAAGAGGCTTGTAGAGACTAAGCTGTTGCGCTAAGTCTTTCAACCCCTGGGATCCTCCGTGGTAGTTACTGGAACCCATCAGCTATTGGAGAGAGAGAGAGATATTTTCTTTGGGGAATATGATCATGGACTGAATATATATACAAAGTTTAAGGGTAAAATGGTAAAAGAAGAATTTCCGTCACGTCCGTTACTCGACCAAGACTGACAAGGGGTGTCAGTAAAATTTCAGAATCGATAAGGAGTGTCATTGAAGTTCGACCTATCTACAGGGGGTGTGGATGAAATTTTCTCAAAATTCTATTGCAGCATCCCGGTCAAAGTTTGACTCAAGATTTTATATCCCAACCCAATAATCAGTTCTCAATCAAACAATATAGGGAGAATTACACTCAGATCCCTTGAGATTTGTCACTTAATCACTCAGACCCCTGACATTTGAAATATTACACACAAATCCCCTAAAAAATCATAATTAGTATATAATTATATTGTCTACTGGAATTTAATTTGGTTGTTTAAACGACTAAATTAAAATACCAAACTACCTCAATTAAAGCTAAAAGATATTATGTCCATTACAGTTTGACCAATTATTTAATTTTTTAGTTTTATTCTAATAGATAATATAATTATATACTAACTATGATTTTTTTTTTTTAAAAACTAGATTTTTTTTTTTAAATTTATTTCAAATGTTCTATTATGAATGACTTAGACACATTGTTTGATTTTTTTTTATTTTATTCAAATAGATAGTATAATTGTATACTAATTACGATTTTTTAAGAAAAAATTAAATTTTTATTTTTAATTTATTTCAATAAATGATACAATAGAATATGAATTTTTGTTGTAAAATTTAAAATATTTGACATTCTATCTTTGATTGGAGTATTTTTGGTCTAAGTATAATATTTTAAACTTAAAGGGTCCAAGTATTAAATACCTACAAACTTCAGGGAGTCAAAGTATAATTTATTGACGGATATATTTATAGTAAGGGTCTAAGTGTTACGCGCGTATAAACTTTAGGGGATCTGTATATAATATTTCAAATGTCAGGGAGTCTGAGTAATTAAGTGAGAAGTTCTAGGTGTAATTTATATTTATTTGCGCCACTTTATGTAACGAAGCTTCATGGAAGATGTCTACTCATCCTGGTTATGAAGATCCACTCTCTATATACATGTCTATGCTAAGAAATCTGCCTTACCATGCATGTTCAGAAATCAGTCTATACATATCCCATTTCTCCCTTTTAACTGTGCATAAACCTAGAACCAGAAAGATGAATCTTCACGTTGACCTGAGGCATCTAGTACCACCACTACTAAACCTCCTCCTTGTCTTCCTCCAATATCTCCAAGTTGTTAACATCTTCCAAGTTGATTCTGATGATCATCTTATGTTGAAGTTGGTCTTTTTCCTATTCATTGCCGTTGTCACCTTCCTCTTCCTCTTCACTTCCATCAAACTCCGACTCACCGTCAGAGCCACCGCCGGTGCCATTCATCTGGGAGCCCGGGACTTCTCTTTTCCGGTGGCTATCTTATTACTATGCTCACTCTTCTTGTCACCCCAGCATTTTTGGGTTGGCTATCCCATCATCTTCTCCATCTCCACCTGGTTTGGTTCGGTTTTCAATCTGGTTAAGCGGTTTTTCATCTGGTTTTACCACACCCTCCAAGAACTTCCTACTGTCATCGTGACTTGCTTCATCCAAGAACAAGACGAACACGCAGAACAGAAACTGCCTGTGGCTGTGGTTGAAGTTTGAGTCAGCCTAAGTTGAAGAGTAGCCCAGGCAAGTGACTCATGTTCTAAATTATTATTGGGGGGCTTTTTCTTTAAAATTGTTTGGATATGTTTTAAAGTGATTAGATATCTTCAAATTGCTGTAGCTTGGCGTGAAATTACTTAAGAGATTGCAATTGTGTGTTTGGCGTTCTAAATTACTTGCAAACTTTTTTTTTAATGGTTCTCTTTGTGTTTTTTGGTAAACTGCAATTGCTATTTTTATGTGTTAGTTATAAAATTTGGAAAAATAATTTGCGTAATATATATGACACTAGGCATTTGGCAGGAAACTCTTTGGGTTTTCTCTATTTCATTTGACAAATTTTCAAATTTGTTGTTATCGATTAAAGTGATATGAAATAAAATTGATATTTTAGGATGTAATGTGAGAAATTTTATAGTTGAAGGTGTAAAATAAAATAAGGGTAATAGTTCAAAGGGATAAAATGTAATTTACTCAATATATTTTTACTAAAAAAACGATAGTTCGATAAGTAAATTGAAGATTATAATATTTTTAGTGAAAAATTACAAAAATACCATGGAAGGTTAAGGTGGTAAAGTGTAATTTACTTAATATATTTTTACCAAAAAAAAGATAGTTCGATAAGTAAATTGAAGATTATAATATTTTAGTAAAATTGAACGTGTGAACCATTATTTTTCTAATTTTTTGAAATAGTTACGAAAAAATAAGAAAGTCAAGGTTAGAATTATGACCTCCTACATTAAAAAAAAATGGTGATTTTCTAAGTTGTGACTATTAGTGCCACAATAGAGATAGAACATTTTTAGCTATTGGGATTGTGAATAATAGATCTCGTAACTGAATATAGATGATTAATAATTTGATTGTGTTTATAGAAAAAAATATTTTTGATTAATACTAAAATTATCGTGAATGCTTTCAAAAGATAACTCAATTAAAAATGACTATAATTAGCCTCAATTTTTGGAATGGCAATGTAATTAGTCTTATTTTTATTATTTTTAGAATTAAGTTTGAGTTTGTTCAAATTTATGTTTTTTTATTATTATTTTTTTCAATCATAAAATAGGTGATCGAAATTTAATGAAAAAAAAAGGAGATTCAATCATGTATAGTGAACATACGGAAGATAATATCGAACCACATAAATATTGGTATTGATTTTTGGATATTTTTATTTTATTTATTTATTATTCTTACCAATCTAATTACTACAAAAATCCAATAATATTTAAAAAATCGTTTGGTCCTCTTGAGAATAAAATCTTGATTTCTTCCCTAAATTGATTCTTTTGTATTCAATGAATTTGTATGACTTAATTACGATGCAACGGATAAAAAAATTAAAAAAATAGTAAGTTCTACTTTTAAAAGTGATAAACTCAACTAAAAAAAGAATGAGTAAATTCAAATAATAGTAAGTAAATCTAAAAAGTGAGTGTAACCCCAAAATTAATAAGTTTCACTCAAAAATAATATAAATACTTAAATAATTATTGATATGATACAAATTTTTCTCCCATTCCGTGTAGTCAAGAGGATGTGAGGGATTAATGAGATCTAGGCTTCGAACTTTGTTAGAAGCAAAAAAGTTTTTTTTTGTGTTAGTATAAAAGCCCAATTCATTCTCTCTCTCCCCTCTCTGAATCTGATTTTGCCTCTCCATCGTGACCTCTCGTTTGTCTCTCTCTCTCTCTCTCTCTCTCACGAAACCGAAAGCCGGCTGAGAAGGTCTTCTTGCGACGGCTCTCCATCTCTTTGAAGCCATCTCTGCTCAACATCTCTCTCTTAAGTTCTCCTTCCAAAGCCATTGCCCTCTTAAAGGTAATATCTAATCTATATGCTATGTATACATAATCTAGGTATATATATGCAAAAATATACACAGATCTATGGTCTATTTTTGCAAATCTATGGTTTATTTTTACAGATCCAGGTTCCTTATTAATCTCGATTCTACTTTTTTTTCCCAGATCTGGAGTATCTGTGTGTGCTTATGTGCTTGCGCGTGTGTCTGATCTGATTGTTTTTTGTGTGTGTGTGTGTGTGGGTCACTGTTTGTGTGTCTGTGTGTGGATGTGTTTTTGTGTTGTGTGTGGATTACAAATGTGCATCTATGGATGATGAATTGAAATGGTGGAATTCGTGTGACACTTTTGAGTGGTTTTTTGTGAAATCGTGACGAGTGGTGGTTTTTGTGGTTGAGAGAGTGGATTGGCCAGTTCTTGGGGAAATAGAATTTACTAACAATTGCATCAGTTGAATTTGCAGAATTTCATCAACTGAATTTGCAGAATTTGAGATGAAGCTGAATTTCATCAACTGCCTAAGGATCTAGTGGTGGTGGTGCTGGGTTTTTTTACTGCAATGCTGGTTGCTGGGTTATTGCTGTGGTGATGTTGGTGTGCTACATGCTTGAAGACATCAGATTTGTCTTTCTTTTGGGTGCTCTACTCACAGGGACAGATCTGAGAGCTTATTTTGTTGTATGACATATTATAAAGTTAATATTAAGGATATAACTTGAAGTGGTTATAAATATGTTTTTTATTTTTATTTTCATTTTCATAATTTAGTAAATATAAATGACTCTCAAACATGTTTTATGTTTTTATTGTTTACCATAAAACAAAACAAAATTTGTCTCTATTTTTTTATTTTTTAAAAACACGAAAACAAAAACGTTATCAAACGCACCATAAGTAATTAAAAACTGATGGTGTGAAAATTTGAGTAACATGAGGTGGATGAGCTAATTTTTTTTATTTTTTTTTTTTAGGGGAGAAGGGGTAAAGGAAGGGGGAAGGAGAATTGAACCCTTAACCTTAAAAAGGCAAAGCCTTTACAAGTCAAGAAATATCATTGGACCAAAGGTCCATTGGTGGATGGGTGGATGAGCTAATGAGCTATTGGTAATAATGAGGTGATGGTGAATTGTGTGTGTTTTAAAGCAGATAAAGAAGGCACAAGAATTTATAGTGGTTTGTCCAACTGATGAATTGGGTTAATCTACTCTAATGAAGGGCTCTTGTTCCTTGGCGGTGTATTACTTGAGGAAGAAGATGAGTATAGTATGTGTATTGCCGATTCTCTTGGCTTCTAAGGGTTGGGAATTCTCTTTGAGACAGCGTATTGGCTAGCTTTTTATACATACGTTATCATTGTTATTCAAGAGATTTGTCAGAAAATATTTGGGGAATATTTGGCTGTTAGAAGCTCTTATCCACAAGCGTGACGTGGCCTTTGAAAGGCGGTAACTTTGTTGCCCAAGGCAGGGTTTCATGGGGAAAGTCATATTTTACCCTTCTGATATTTTCTATGATGTTTGTCGTCTTCTTAAGTCATATTGTCGGTTTGGTTAGTTGGTGTCGACCCGTTGACATGAGCTACATTATCCTCTACTCTTGAGTTACATATTTTTCTGGTATCAACAGAAATCAATGGACTACCACAACCAGTATGCATATAATGTAGCACTTTAACTAGAATGACACTCGACAACTATCGACAGTCCAAGGGGTGTATGTCGCAGTGGAGAAAATATTCATCGTAACGTTGACACAATATTACAACCGCTAAGTGATGTTGCCATCCAACACAAAAGGGCAAAGTAAATCCCACTAATCCAATGTATTGGTTATTGATAATTATTAAAATAATAGTGTTTATTTTGTTCACTTATATTTTTTATTGGATGGTAACACCACGACGAAGATTTAGTATTGATTTACGGGTTTTTTATTGATAACTATTAAAATACAAGTGAAAGGTTTGCGGGTTTTCGCCTAGCCCTTCTTGTTAATACATTCCACAAGGGTTAAATAAGGTCTGAAATCAAAGTTCCAAGTTCTCAGTCAGTGGAGAGGCAAATTGGACAACACCAAATTCACCCTTAGATTCACCCTTAGCTCTCTCATTTTTCACCCTGTACACTCACTGTGGATTTCTGTACAACAAAAGATTGTGTTTTGTAGGTCGTAGTGAAACAAGGGAATGAAATGACCATTATGTAGGAATGCTGATTCTAATATTTCGTATGTACTTAATCTCACCAATGTAGGATTTGTCATTACTTAATATTTGATGGTATTATCTATTCCTAATTACAATCACCGGTCGTTAAGGATGGCAATAGACCGGGGCGGGGGGAGTAGTCTCCACCCCTGTTAGTGAGGAAAATTTTAATTCCAGTCTTCGCCCTACGGGTAAATTTTGATCTCTGCCCCCGTCCCCGTTCATATCAATTAATTTCTATAATTTTAAGAAAAAATTGAAAAAAAAATTATAAAATCTCACAAATGGTTCAGCAAGAAGGATGAAATCCCATTATATAACAAATGGATTAAAAAAAAAAAAGAGAAAGTAAAGTGTCTTTTTTGGTAAAAATAAGAGTGTGTGGGTGAGTGGAGTTTGTGATATTGTATATATGTATTAATAAGTGGGTGGGGTTTGTATTTTTGTGATATTATGAATATGTATTATATATAAAAATATATGCATATCACGGGTTTAGCGGGGCGGGGCAGAGATGAGTTTCAATCCATCCCCGCCTCCATCCCTACACGAGTTTATACAGATATCTTCATATACGTCTACCGTTCAATATGTATGGTTTATTTCCGATTCAAATGGAGTTAGTTTGGACAAATACCCGTTTTTCCCCGGTCTACTGTCATCCCTACTGTCGCCACCATCACCTCCATCACCCCACCACCAACCAGGGTAGGGGTCAGGTTAGAGCCCGAGTCCAAGTTCGAGGTTGGGGTCGAGGCCGAGGTCTAGGGTCAAGTCCGTGTCCAGGGTTCGGGATTTGGGTTCGGGGACAAGTCTGGGCTCAGGGGTTGGGTCCGAGTTTGGGGTCTTGGTCCGTGTTCGAGGTCGAGTCCAGTTCTGAGGTTTGGGTTCAGGGTCCGAGTCCGAGTCCGAGGTTAGGTTCGGAGTCAGTTCTGCGTCAGGTCAAGTCAAGTCCGGGTCCGGATCTAAGGTCTAGGGTCAAGTCTGGTTTGGGGTTGAGTCTGAGTCTAGGGTCCGGGTTCGAATCCAAGGTCTAGGGTCGTGCCCGGATCTAGGTTCAGGTGATGGGTCAAAGGTCAGGTCTGAGTCTGAGGTCGAATCTAAGTCCAGGATCAGAGGTCGTGTACGGATCCGAGTCCGAGTCTAATAATTATCCAAATACTTGAGTGAATTTTCAATTCTATTCCTGCACTTAATCATAATTGTTATCAAACATTAAAATGATAATATACATTTCATTTCATTCCTATGTACATTCCATTCTCACTTTCATTCTATTATCATGTAAAAATATTATCACGTACCAAACACAACAAGGGATGTACAGTGAGGGCTCAAAATTATCGGTCGGAGGGGAAGGGGACACCACCAAATGTATCTTGAGGTCTTAATTTAATTTAGATCCTATGCTGGCCTGTGGAACTCGGTACAACCATTTTCCATTTCTTTTTCCTGTTGTTTATTATAATTATCACTCTAAACTCTTCTTTTGGTTTGCTTCTTTTGTCCTTTCCCATTTTGTACCAGAAAATAATAATAGGCCACAGACTGGGCCAAATCTAGCGGCCCAGGTACAGGCCGCTGCCTTGGCCCACTTATTTTTTATTCTAAAATCATATGTCAAATGGGAAAATAGTACATCAATCAAACAAAGCACCTGTATTAGTGTCAACCAACTCTTCCCTTTATAAGGGGTTGAGTTGGTTTGACTGTTAGGTTTTATCGTTTCTTGTCCAAAAAAAAAAACAAAGCACCTGTATTATAAATAATGTAATTTTCGGGGCCAGAGGCCAAGAAAACTTTCGGCCCTGGCACTAACCCGAAGCATGACAGACCAAGTTTTTGGCTCAACCCCTAATATAGCCAGTAGCAAGTTCGCCTATGCTTTTAGGTACATTTTGTTACCACAAACAATCAGTCGAACCAAATACTTTCTAGTCGGGCGTGGGGGCTTTACAACGTAAAAGTTGTCCGGTGCAGACAGATTCGGGGGAAAAAAGAAAAAAAAAAAAAAGAAGAACCATCATCCAGAAAACATTAAACACAAAGCATGAGGTTACCTCTAAGTAAGAGAAATAAAAGGTTTTACAATATATAAAAGTTCTTACCTATGTTTTCTTTTCGGAAGGTAAGTTTTTGCCTATGTTATTCAAACAGATTATGGAGGATTCTGTGTCTCCGACATTCCTATCAGACGAACCCTCGTGAAGTATCCCGAAAGAGCCACCACAAGAGATGCACTTGTAGACAGACAGTTAACTCCCCATTCATTTGTTGCCAATGTTGCGTCGAATTATCTCAATTCAGCTTGGGATGGGGTGCTCGATGCTTTGTCCTGGATGTGTTTTGCTTCGGCATTCTGCATATTTGCAACTTTTTCTGCTTCGGCTTGCTCAAGCAAAGCCTGTCTTTGCATGGCTTTCATCATCTCCTTCATTGTCTTCTCCTCTCCCTCAAGCTGCACCTTCATTATGAACTCAGCCTCCTTGTCAATAGGTTTGAAATACTCTTCAATGGTAGCCTCCTGTACATGAGCACCATTACTTAAAAACTTCAAATAATTTAAGGGATCAAAGCCAAGAAATTCCCCTTGGGAGAAAGGATAAATTAACTTAAAAAGGAAGAAAGAAAGAAAGATATGAACAATTGGGCACCAGTGGCAGCTGCCCAAAGGGCTCCTAAATATAATAAGACTAGAAAAATAGACCCTGGCTATGACAAACAAAGGCATGATTCGTTTTGAAGCGGTGGGAACAGGCTTTAATTAATAAATCCAGAACGCACAAGAAAAGGTAAACAACTTGAGTTCCCTTTGAGTGACCTTGATTTCCATCTAAAGAAGCTCTTTACACTAACAACACTGCAACTGTCAGTTGCACCAACCATAAATCTGGAGAATGGGCATTCAGAAGTGATAACCATCAGTAGTGTGGTGCTTAAATATTCCTGATATTACAATCCTGAAGTCTTTCTTTTCTGTTTCAGAGCGCTGAAAATGAAGTTTAGCTTGAGTGGTTTGAGTAATATGTCCTCCCATCCCCAAAGAGAGGACTAGGGTTCAATTTCAGGTTAGGACATGCCTTTGTGCACAATGTAGATGAAGGGTTGCAGAAGTAGCAAAAAATCACATGATTCTATGAAATTTTCAAAAGAATGGGAAGAGAAATGGAAATTCACTGAGATCCAAAATGTGAACATCCAACTCAAACCATGCGTCTAGAGGACTGGAAAGCATAGACAAACTACTAGGTGGAAGAAATTTTTTTAGAGTAATGCTATATAACCCAAATCTGCAACCCAAATGAAAGGGACCATTGGATCAATGGGTCTCATTTAAAAAAGTTGATGGGACCCACTCATCTAATGGTCTCCCTTTATTTGGGATGAAAATTTGGGTTATAAATTTGGGATATATAGTATTTCCCAATTTGTTAATGGTGTCTGACCAATCAGCATAAGTTGATATAATCCAACCAAGACCCCTCATGAATAGCTTCTCATGAAGAGAACTCATTCTCCACAAAGATTTCAAAAAGATAAACATGAGGAAAAATGCTTCAAAATCATTTTTTGAGGCAAAAATCACCTCCTAAATCCTTCATCATAGTTTTAGCAGCAACCGCGATTAGACTGTCACTATTCCATTACAGTCTAGCTCCCACGTTTTGCCCTCGGGTAAGCAACTACTCCAGCTATATCCAAACTTCCCCATTCACTTCTATCCATGTCTAAGATGACCCATCATGTGATTCATTCACTATATTCTAAAATTCAATACACACAGAACAATCAGTAACAAAATAAAACTTACCGTATCTTCTAACTTTTTATTCAAAGCTTGCATCTCCTCAACCATTCGCCGCACCTCCGACAAAATAACTTGTTCCGGGATCTTCCTCAGGGCTGCCTTCCTTTCTTGTGCCTAGCAAGAGAGAGAAAGAAAGAGAAAAATTACACTGACACTCAATAACTACGAAGAAAATTGACACAATCACAATGAGGATAAAGATAATTACAACACTGAACGAAATGATAATTGGGAATGTTGAAATAAAATCAATTAATTCCTCTTCATACTCCAAAGCAATTTCTAAACAGATTCCAAAATTATTCTTTGTAATTACAAAAATCCACGGCATATTTGACAAGAGACAGTAAGATAAAGCAGGAATTGAGATCAAAAACTGATTGAGCAAGAGAAACAAACCTGTTGGAGACGATTTTGAAGCTGCAAGCGATAAGATCTGATTCTTCGTTCTTCGTAACCAGAAAGAACCCTAACATAGAACATAGCTTTCCTCCCAAATTCTCTTAGCTTATCCATCGTAACAACAACAACAACAATCAATCAATCAGTTTTCTTTCCTCAGGAAGGAAATCAATTCCTTTCCTCACATTCGAAGTCTTCTTCAAACAGTAATGAAGGATCACTTTCTCTTGATTGTTTTGAAGCGGTGTTCAACTTCATTCTATTTCCCGAACCCATTATTTCTCGGGTTTTTTCCTGGATCGGGTATAGCCTCAGGGTTGAACGGTTAACTTTAACGTTGTCAAAAACAAAAACAACCCGACTTCAAATTTTCTTGTTGAGTACTTAAATTCGAATATTCACAGTTATAATAGCTCGTTGGGGCTAATAGTTGTCAACACCCAAAGTATGAGGTGAGATCTTACCTTCGACCCTAACATAAGTACGATGGGTATATCAATGGGCATTTGCTCTAATAGTACTTTTTGTCTTGTAAAAATTTTGTTTTCTTGAGGTCAAGGGTTCAAATCTTCCTTTTCCTCTCCATCCCCGAAAAAAAAAAAATACGATGGTTACAACAGATAATTATGTAGTGCTAAGAAGAATGTTTTCTGATAGATATATGAAGTAACCTATCTATATATCGATTTTAAGTAACTAAAAAATCATAAATTTTGGCACAACACTTATTTCCAAATTCCTTAATTGGTATTTTTGCGGCTCCTCCAGGTATCAAAATTAGATTTTTGGAGTTTTTATACTAAATGTTCAATTGCAATTTCATCACTTTGGTTTTTAATTCTCTTCCTTACCTGTTAGGTTGGACAATTCAAAACACATATCTTACATCAAATCGACATAAAATTAATAAATTAGACTTTAGTTTTAATGGGTTCAAATGACAATCGAATAAACTTATTAAATTTATAAACTAAATAAGTTGACAAACCCTTTAGTTGGTGTTTTTTTTTTAAAAAAAAAAAACATGAATCTAACCAAAAATTCAATCAATCTCAAATGAATCTTGACAACTACTTGACATCAGACTATGAGGGATTTATTTCTCATTAATTCTTCAGTCCTGATGTGGATGACCTTCTTTTGACAGAACTGAGGAGATGATTAGTCGAGATGCTTGTAAGTTGACACATATATCTTTGATCGTTGAACAAAAAAAAAAAAAAATTTGGTGTGGAGTGTGGACCACAAGGATATTTCACAAAAGTTAAAAACCATTTTTAAGAAGTCTCGATTATTGAAGACGAATTCCAAATTGGTCAAAATTTGGCACAACTTGATTTTGATTTTGCCCTAGTCAAAAGGCAACCCAAATAGGTGTGATTCAATCAATCCCAAAGGAGCTCAATGCATTATCTTCAATGGGTCATTTTATTGGTCAAATCAAAACTTTAGCATGGGGATGTTTTAATTTTTCTACTAGTTGGGTTCGAGGAGAAGGAAACAAACTAACAAAGTAACGTATAATTTAACTAAATTTGCACTGAATTGTATTGAACGTATTGTTCGGAGGGATGTGGCACCTGTTTGTACAGTGTCTTCTCTTCAATTTGATGTATCCTGATATATTGATGAATGCATTACTGTTTCAGTTAAAAAAAAAAATTATTTTGGTTTCATACCCCAATTTTCGCATTTTCATTACACCAATGAAATTTTGGTGTGGACCCCAAGGGAATTTATGTAAATTAATGTCTTCTTTGACAGACCACCCAAAGCAAGCATGTCAACAAAAGAATCTATATGCCAAAACAGGCAATTTGTCACAAGCTCTTCCAAAATAGCAACTGCACTTTATGACTTTATCCCCTCTCCTCCAAAAGAGCTATGGTCCAAGTCATCATGCAACCGACCAATCAAAGAGGACAATGACAAACAATAACATTGCCACAACTAATTCTATCAACAATGCATGGTGACTATCGTTTTAGCTTGTCATCCATCCACTTGGAACAAAACTTGATTTCTTTTTTTCTTGTTTTTTCCAAAGTTTAGGGGTATTTGAGTAATTTTATGCATACCTCGATTAATCTCTCACGTCGAAATTAAGATATTCATGAAGGATAAATCCCTCAAGACTTGACTTTAAGGAATTGTCAAGATTCGAACTAAGAATGTCTGTATTTATAGTTCATCTTTGTTACCACTAGAGTTATCCCTTGAGGTTCAAAACTTGATTTCTATAATAATATGAGCAATGTTATTGGGACTTAATTCACTATAGTTATTGGATTAATCGTAAACCCCATCAAATATTAGAACTTGACGGTAATCCAACAATTATAATAAAATCACATCATTAAATCAACTTTTTAAGTCTCAGTAACATTACTCTAATAATATAGATAAATATTTTAACAGGATAAACCTGTCCAACAAAATGACAGGTTAAAAAAAATATAAGCTTACAAACCATATGATATTTTCTAACTCGCCATAATAAAGAAAGAGAAATATTCTCGAACTGCTTAAACACCGAAGTTCAGGACAAAAATACCCTTTTTATTAGGACACATGCGTTACATTAATATAGACACCTTAAAAAGGTTTATCCAGTTCAAGGCCTTGCAAATTTCGATCTACTAAAACCAAATCCAGTTTCTTCCTTTTCTTCTTCTCTTCAGTTCCGAGATGCTTTCTTCATCTGCATAGCAAAAAGATATAAGTTAGGATTTTCATCCATTCATCGAGATAAAAGGGTGTAATGTGTAAGTATATGACGCCTCAAATATCTAAAAAAAAGAGAAGAAATTGATGAAAAAGGGGCATAATCATGTCTTTTTTTTTAACCAAAGAAATGGCCGGACGACCAGTAAGTAGTAATCCATTGGACATGACTATGAGGGTTTCCCAACTGTGGAATATCCAGTTTGAGTCATAGTTACTGACCTAGAAAGATAGTCCGTTACTACAACACCACCAAAACCAAGAAACAAATCATATTGCTTACGTTGATCGAACCCCGTTTAATAACCACATGAGAGTCAGGAACGACTTTAAATGAGTACGATTTATCACTAGACCACTAACTCAAATGATGACATATTCATATCAAATGAATTATTTTTCCTGTACAATTAAAAGCGTAACTAACCCTGAGTTTAAGGATTCGGATAAAGATGGCAACAAAAGTAGTGAAAAGAGTCAGAGCATGCTTCAAGTAATCCAAATCCCCCGAGTGTGCATCTTCGATTATTTTTTGGGTGTCCACTAAAATGCACACCACAAACACCAAAAGCCCAAAATACAACTGCAACAAATCGGGAAAAATATTAGAATCATTTTTTGTAATCTTTCTAACAGTTTAATCGTTATACAACGTCAGCAGTAGTGTAACCGTCCACTAATAAGTAAACCATAAGAAATAATCATAAGAACCATAAGACCCACTAATCAGTAAGTGGGTCTCACTAAAACTAATAACGACCCAGTCATGTAATAAATAACCATAAGAAGTGAGTCATATTTTATCTATTTTTTTATTGGATAGTTACACCCAATATTTACTCGTTTAAGATGGGAGTTAATTATTATAAAACTTCCATTTTAAAACTCATTTATCCAAATACCATAGTTTTAAATGTATTTATCAAACCATGCACCATTATTTTCAAGAAAGCAAGTTTTGAAAATACCTTTTTCAATGCAGAAAACGCGCTTTCAATGAAAAATTTTCAAAACATGCTTTGCATGGATAACAATGGTATATACTTACATAGATATGCTTAAAATTACAGTATTTGGATAAATAAGTTTCAAAACTATTAGTTCTATTAGTTATTGGGTTTGGGTGATGGACCCAAACTAGAGCACCCACGATAGTTCGATTCAATTAGAGAATGCTCAAGGGGCATGATTCTTGGAGGAGTCCTTTATACCCAAAAAAATGTGCAAGTTAAACCACTGACAATCATGTCTTTCTCCAAGACTCTTATTGGTTGCCTATAGCTCTAAGGCAATCAAACGACATTATTTTGAAAAACTTACGTTGGTTGCCTATATAAACTTTAAGGCAATCAAAGAACGTTATTTGGAAAAACTTATGTTAGATTCTCTCTATATATAACATTGAAAGATTTTTATTCTGTGAAAAATTTGGTGTTAATTCCTATTGCGTAACAACAATATATCGTTCAAGCAAACAAAATAAAGACGATTTTTCATATTCTAAAGAACGTAAAACATCCTTCAAAAGTTTTAAGATTAAAGCGAATTAAGGTATATTTTTTATCCTACCAATGGTATTTAGAT
>OX637403.1:28836810-29054310 GCA_951799425.1 Ilex aquifolium
TGTAGCTGAGTACAGACGTTTCTTTCCTCCCCACCTAGATAGAAGCAGATAAACGGGAATTAATTCTAACTCCCACATAGGGTTCAATGTACGATAGTAATGCGATTTGTTGCTTGATTTTGATAGTATTGTGATGACGAACTATCCTTTCAAAATAATAACTATGACTTAAATTAGACATTTCACAGTAAAAAAACCTTTATGATCACGCCACGAGTTGCTACCTACTTATCACCTCTTCCCAATTTTTCCACTTAAAAAAAAGGACAAATACCTTGGATCTGTATCAATTGCCGATTTAACCAGAGGACCAATGGAGGAGGCCCCTTCAGAGAGTGCAGCTGGTACAGGAACGAAGCCCACTTTTGCTGCTCAAATAAATCATTAATTCCAAACCAAAGCAAGTAAAAGCCTAGCTAGCAGATTGAACAGACAAACAAAACGATCATTTACGAACAATTACCTCTTCATACTTAGGAGTTGTAAGAGCGTCACCAGTGTCCCAACGAATGTACACGTAAACCCCAGCGGCTGATGTAGTAAGGGCACAGACAAGGGCGGAGCTAGGATTTTTGTTTATCTCGGGCTAAGCTAAGCATTTATACAACTAACAAAATACAAATGTAAAATCATAAAATTATTTTTGCTCTTTTTCGTTCTTGATTTTCTATCCTAATAAAGTAGAGAAGGGCTGAAAATTAGAGAAACAAATCAACAAGATTGAAGGACCCAACACTACACTAAACATTATAATTTCATGTTCATTACCATTCCTAGGCCTCACACATTTCATTACCAAATCTAATTTCATGTTCCTCAGCCCCAAAAATCACCTAGGAACATATCATACCCAAATTGCACGTTCATCTCCTTTCAAATTTACTATTTTCATAACTGCACAATTATGAGTCTTAATTTTCCTCTTTAGTTCTGTGGGTGTCTCTGTGTATATTGGGGATGAAGGAACAGAGAGTCCTATAGGTTTAAGTCTCTGTGTATTACAACACTCCTATAGGTTTAAGTCACATCAAAATAAAACAAAACAAAAACAAATCAAATTCATTCCCAGTAAGTGATGCCCAACATCCAACAAAAAATGGGCAGTACATATTTTGGTGTTCTTAGTTTTTCATCCTTCCTACGGCATAGTATAAAGCTGCTCCGTTGATGTATTTTACTCATAGAGTTTCTAAATATACCTGACTCCTTTCAGGCCCAGCCCAATCCATTGTATGGGATGCAATGGTACCATCGAAGAAGAGGACTGGTGTCAATCGTCCAAAGCCATCTCCGGTTGAGAAACTTACTAAAGATTTATGTACCATCTTACATGAACAACAGTCGTCATACTTCTCTGGATCTTCTGAGGAGGATTTGCTTTTTGAGAGTGATAAACCAATGGTATCTGTTGAGATTGGACATGGAAGTGTACTTATTAGGCATCCGAGTTCAATAGCTTGAGAAGAAGAATCTGAAGTTAGCTCTCTTTCAGTTGATAACAAGCTACACCCCACCAATGAGGCATATTCATGGTTGTCTACCTTTCCCGTGCACATTAATAACAAGGGTGTCAACTTTCCAAGTCCAGGGATGGGGAAAATCAAGAAGGGTTCTGGACAGGCAATGGAACAAGAACAAATTAAAAGGTACTTCCTTCAATAAATTTAGCTCAAAGAAGTAGTATTTGCATTAAATCTCCAACGAATTATTGCTATTTCTGTAAGAATGAAACATGGAGCGACCGTCTGAGAGAGAGAAGAGACTGATTTTGGGGAAGCTTTGCAGGTGGGCTGGGTTGGGTTAGTTGGGTTGGGTTGGGTTGGATGGGATTTTTTTTGGGGGAGAGGGTGGGCTGGTATTTAGTGGTAATTTTTTTTTGGGAAATTTGGAGGCCGGTCCCCCTATATGGACTTGTTTGGACTTAAGTCCGTCAAGGAAACTTATTTGTTATGAAGTCCGTTTTTTGTCAATTTTACCATACTATCCCTTCCCTTTAGAAATGAAATAAAACTAAAAATTTAAAACTCCTAAATTTTAGGAGTTTGACTAGCATTAAAATATTTTCTCTCTCATATCTATCTATATCCATATATAGGTTAAGAGTTTGACTAACATTAAAATTTTACCTCTCTCTTATCTATCTATATCTATATATAGGTTAGGTGTATATATATATATAGTAACATTAAAATTAAAAAATAGTAACATTCAAATACAAAAAAAAGTTATCATTTGGATACAAAAAATAATATATTTAAACACAAAAAAATAGTAACATTTAAACATAAAAAAAAAATTGAAACATTCAATATTAATATTTTTAAAAAATAACAACAGTAACATGTTCAACAAAAATATTAGCATGTTCAACAAAAATAGTAACATGTTTAACAAAAATTGTAACATACTTAACAATAATTATTTCTCTCAAATTCAAACGCAAAAATAGTACCATTCAAACACAAAAACTAGTAATATTCAAAAACAAAAAAAATAATAACATTGAATATTAATATTTAGTAAAATAATAGTAGTAACATGCTCAACATAATAGTAACATGAACAGTAACATACTCAACAAAAACAGTAACATGAACAGTAACATAATAAAATAAATAGTAACATGAATTTGAATATTTCGATATATATATAGAGATAGAGAGCTTTGAATTTGATATATATATCTATATATATATAGAGAGAGAGAGAGCTTTGAATTTGGTATATATATATATATATATATATAGAGAGAGAGTTTTGAATTTGATATATATATAGAGAGAGAGAGAGAGAGAACTTTGAATTTGAATTTTAAATTTATGATAGAGATTATATATATATATATATATATATAGAAAGAGAGAGAGAGAGCTTATATATATATATATATAGAGAGAGAGAAAACTTTGAATTTGAATTTTAAATTTATGATGGAGATTTTATTGGCATATTTTAATTGACCTTGATTTAAGGGAGAACAATTTCTAAAATAGGAAATTAATTTAACTTCCTTTCAATGAAGGGTATTTTTGAAATAAAAAAAAAAAAGTGGACTTAAGTCATTACATATAATTTTAAACATGAACTTAGCCCCTTATAAGTTTTCTTACCGGACTTATCTCCAAACAAGTACATCTAGGAAGACTCACTTCCAATTTTCACTTTTTTTTTTTTTTACTCTGGGCTTCAGCCCACCGTAGCCCACTAATGGATCCGCCCTTGCGCACAGAATAGGGCAAGATAAACCTGTAAAATCAAGCGATAGTGTAAACAAAACTCCATCTCTCCTTTCTTGAATTTCCATCATTTTATGATAACAAAACGGCGTGAGAGAGAGAGAAAGAGAGTGAAGGAACCTTTTTGAGGTGAGTTTGCACGGTGGGAGAGATGTCGTCGAAGTTCCTTCGAGACTTTCTAGTCCGATGTTTACGAGAGGAAGAAGCCGATGGGTAGTAATCGTAGTCCGGTGTGTAGTAGTTGTAGTCCGGTGAGTAGTAGTTGGAGCTCGGTGGGTAGTAGTCGTAGTCCGGTGAGGAGTAGTTGTAGTCCATTGCTACCCAGAGCTCCGTCTCTGCACTTGAAAAAATGGAACTGAAGATCCCTTTTAAAGGATTTCAGAATCCGCGTGGGGTTTCCATTCTAGGAAATTACCATAAAAGGGAGGGAGAGTTTTTTCGTATTTCCATTTTTGCCCTTTGTTTGAACTATATTTTATAATTTTGGTGAATAGGCTATGAATGACACATTAATTACCCTACTCGTATATGTCGGCCAACGACTATTTTTGTGATAAGTGTACATGGAAAACTATAAATAAAATGAAAAATAAAATCAACCAAAAAAAAATTTATTTTTGAGGTGAGTGAAAGGTGATTCAATTTGAAAAGAACCCGTTCTCTCTAAATTCTTTACATAGAATTTCATTACAAATTCAACGTATAATTTTCATTAAGAGAAGAGTCTTCAATTATGATATGATAAAAATTATATTAATAACTAACATAACTCATGAAATCCACTATTTAATTAACTAACTAAAAAAAATCAAAAATACCAAACCGCCAAACCTCTGTTTCATAATCTCCAATAAACTAACTCAATATTACATAGAACAAATGTAAATATATAAATATATCATTTTGAGATCTAATTTGTTTAGCGGGTCTAATTATGATATCGAAAAATTATTTTTTTATCATATTTATTCTTTTTAATCATTACAAATGGTACACTTATAAAGGTTTTTTGGTTTTATTATTGTATTTTATTATTTTTATGAGGAATGACTATAAATAAATTAACTGAAAATCCACCGTCACAAATATTTCGATGCTCTGAGATTATTCTTTACTCACAAATTTTCAGGTTCAATCTTTTTCTAGTATTTAAATTAGTCGTAAGACCACTATTTGATGAAAGCTATTGTCTAAAACTAATAGGTTATGATAATGAATTTAATTCACGAAGCATTATTGCATGTCCTATACGTGATATCTATTTAACTCGACTAATATTTTTTATTTTGCACTTTTATTTAATTTTTTTTTTTAAAGGATGTTCTTTCTTTACACATGCCCAATGCTTGATTAAACTTAAACCTCATCTGTTGTATGAGGCAGCATAAGACAACATACACTACAAGAATTACGATCTTTTGAGACAAGTTTTTTTCGACACTTACGTTTACTGTCACAAAAAACGTGTTTTCACAACAAAAAAAATAAAAAAATAGGGGCAGTAATGCTGTCATAAAATATGTATTTGCCGCTATAAGTACTAATATAAGACGGGTCGGTACTGCGATAAAATTTTTTTGAAGCTCCACTTATTATGGTGGGACAATTCTATCACAACGCCGCCACAAAAAATATTTATCGTGACAAATATACCTTTTATGATAAAATTTTACCGTCACAAAAAATCTTTTTTCTTGTAGTGATACAAGACACATTAACCACCCACACTTTAAAAAAAATTAAAGACATTTCGAATCTGATCACAAATCAAACCGACATTGGTGTTCAAATGAAATTTTGGAGTGGACTTACAAGTGCTTTTGTAGAAATTGAAGTTTGGAAAATTCCAAGCTATTAAAGATGTATTTTTGGTTGGCTGAAAAATGGTAATTTGTGATTTGCCCCATTTAGAAGGCAACCCCGATGCTTTATTCCCCCCTCATTTTGGCAATTCCTTCACACCCAAGAAGTTGGTGATTTCAACCAAAAAAATTGAAAATGTTCTGAATCGAACAAAAACTCAATACGACTTTAATCATTTCACGCGTAATTGGCATTCAAAAGGCAACACCAGTATTATCATTTTGCACCCAACATATTGGTGTCCGCAAAAAAAGTCAACATATTCGAATTTGACAAAAACTCAACCCTACTTTAGTGCTCAAATGAAATTTTGGTGGAGACCACAAGGATATTTACGAAAATTGAAATACCATCTTCAAAAATTTGTTGTTATTGAAAACGAATGTTGGGTTACCTAAAAGTTGGTGGAGTTTCATTTTGATTTGCCCCATTTAGAAGGCAAACCGCATTATCTTTGATTTCACACCCATTTTTTGGCATTTTTCTTGACACCAACATGATGGTGATTTCGAGAAAATTTTTTATGGGGTATTATTACACACTACGTGACTTGGCACACGTGGTGTGTATACCCAATTAAATGGTGCCCGCTCAATATGTTATCACGCAAAAAATGTCTATGGCACCCACGATTCTCAGTAGTGAGTCGTTGGTATATCGCGCGTAACAAATCTCGACATGTAGTATCCATAGAAAAATTTGTCGGTGATTTTCTTCAAAAAAAATGTGGCATTTCGAATCTGAGCATAACCTTGAACATCAACACATTTGACTTTAAGCCCTGTTCTCCAAGAGCTGTGGTCCGAGTTATCATCCAATCTCCCAACCAAAGAGGGCAAGGACCAAGCAGTAGGATTGCTCAAGTATTTCCATCCACACACACTGTTGTATGATACATACAAAGTCATCTACCGACTACATGTGTCAATTCAATGGAATCATGAAATTATGAATTAGTTGTCGTTCGGTTAATATACAGAATTTATAATTTTTTTTCACAATAACCTAAACCCCCATGCCCACCCCTCCACCGCCACCTCCACTTCTTCCCCCAACTGCACCCTATCCTAAATTTATTGAAAATAAACTATAGATGTGCTAAATTGGGGAAGAAATTTAAATGTGTGTAGTAATACCACTAATCATTGGGTATGAAAATTTTTGGAAATAATAGTTATATGGACACATGGCAAAATTTCATTGGAAAACAATAAATTCCCTAGGAAATTGTTTGTGATAATACAGGGTGGGGCTATTCCCATCTGACAAATTTTCATTATCACCCCTTCTATACCTACCTCATTAGTAATTAAGTTCATCATATGCTACATACACCCTATTAATTGTTAAGCTCTGACGAGCCCAAATCTAACTGGGCCCAGGCTCAATAAATCAAGTAAGCCCAAGTCAACTAAAAGATAGCACAGACCCGGCCCAGTCCAAGATCCGAAGAGTCTGGGAAGATAAGAACACGTGGGAGAGAAATTATCAAGATACACACTCAGGAAGATCAATCCTACATTAATTGTACTTACATTTTGTAACTATCCTCCTTGAAGAAGTAATACAATCTCCCTCACGTCACCGCCTCACCTCACCGCCTCAACATACTTATAAATTGTAAGCCATTTTCACATAAGAGATGACATCTTGAGATCTCTCAATATACCTCTCTACACCTACACGCATAGTTTTCTCTCTCCTAACTAGTGTAACTTTCCCGGAGCTCTCTCCCGATTACTTTATTCATCAATAAAGACCTCCGGCCACCGTTGTCGTTTCCTGAGAGTGGAGCAGGTTCACTCGGACCGAACCACTATATATCTTTGTGTTGACTCACTATTTACTGTTTTGTCATTAATTGATTTACTTATTATTCATTAATTACACATCTTCACATATTCGACTGGTAATCTTGCACAAAACTAATTTGTGCATCATCAAGCTCATTTATACTATGTACACCAATTTAATGAAAGAAGTCATCGTAAAAAAATAATAATTAAAAAGACAATTAGTTTGAATGCATAAATATATTTACGAAAACAAAAAAAAAAAAGAACCGAGCAAAACTGAAATAAGAAAAACAAAACAACCAAAAACAAAACAACCAAAAGAAAACAAGCATGTCGAAACAAGAAAAAAAAAAAAAAAAAGCAGACCGAAACAAGAAAAAAGAAAAGGACGAAATAAGAAAAAAACAGAAAGAAAGAAGCAAATCGAAACAAGAAAGGAAAAAAAACCAAACAAAGATTAAATGAAAAAGCAAAACTTTAAAACGCAAAACCGAATATAAAAAAAAAGGATCAAGCACAGACACAAAATTGAACAAGAAAAAAAATAACAAGTATAGATGCAAAACCTTAACAAGATAAAAAAAAAAAAAATAATCTAAAATCATACATATATATACACACATATAAATTATAAATAAAAAATTAAATTGAGAAGTAATACTAACATGTATCTACTTGAAAAAATTCATATTAAAAAAGTATTTTTGTGAATGCATAAGATGAGATAGAGAATGAAACTCTAATTATGATAAAATATAAAGTGGGTTTATTTGGGAGTGTATGTAGCATGAGATGAACTTAGTTACTAATGGCGTAGGTATAGAAGGGGTGGGTTTAGTAGTTTGAAAATGAAAAATTAAATAGGGTGGGAATGAAGATTTGTGGGGTAAAAATAGTCACACCCAATAATATATAGCATACATTAGTATAATTCTATATAATATTCGTGTAAATTATGAACCAAAATCTGCATGACTAAGTATCTTTCTCTCAACAAAATCAATTAGGCATAAATCTCTCATAAATTAAAAACCTTGATCAAAATCCTAGCCATACTAAATCAAAAACCATTAATTTCAAAATAAGTCTAAATCGATAAATATTAATTAAAAAAAAAACCTACATGTTTTTTCACCATGCAAATTAAACAAATTACTGTATGCCCAACACTGAGTATTATTCATGTTAATTCCTTATTTTTTTTTAACAGTCACGTTAATTTATCTTATCATTTCAGTGTTCTTGCCTTTCAGATTTATGTGGTCATCAAACCCGATGCACCATTACATCGAGTAAATATTGAATGCAACAGTAATATCATGTCATCATTGATAACATAATATCACCAACTAATAATAAAACTTCAAATGAGTAATGTAAACCCCACTTAAGCTTATTTGGCAGAAGAGTGAAGAATTATTTATTTACATGATAGGTTAATTATTAATTTTTATCAAACTCATCTACTTATTTGTTTTAGTACTAGTTATAACTTGTACCTGAAAGCATGGAACATAAAATTTGAACACCCAAAAAATTAATTCCACTATATTAAATTTTTTTTAGTATGTGTATACTATGGATAATGTTTAGGGGCTTAGAGAGGCCGGTACCTCCCAAAAAACTTAATAGGATAAAAGTACACTTTTAAAAATAATTGGGATAGAAGTACATGTGCTAAAAAAAATCATAAAAGCCCTTTTACCCCTACCATAAATAGTGCATACCTAATTGAATGTGAGACTTTCAAGATTAGAATGTGAGACTTTCAAGATTAGAATGTGAGACTTTCAAGATTCCTTTTGATATTTGTGTATCATTTGAATTTTGAAATTTCATATATATATATATATACACACACACACACACACATATATATATATATTCATGCAAACAGTGTCACCAAAGAGAGACACGATATAATGACAATGGGGATCCAATCAATGACATCATGTAATGTCCCCTTCATAGTGCCCAAGCAGTGTCAGTAAATAGTGACAACAGTAGATTGTACCTAAATGATAACAATATATATTTTACTCACTAAAAAAGTTGCACCTAAAGGGGGAGTCGAAAAATTGTCATGCAAACAGTGTCACCAAAGAGAGACACGATATAAATTGTCATGTAAACAGTATCACCAAAGAGAGACACGATATAATGACAATGGGGGTCCAATCAGTGGCATCATGTAATGCCCCCTTCATAGTGCCCAAAACAGTGTCAGTAAAGAGTGACAACAGTAGATTGCATCTAAATGATAACAATATATATTTTGCCCATTCAAAGAGTTGCACCTAAAGAGGGAGTCAAAAAATTGTCATGCCAACAGTGTCACCAAAGAGAGACACGATATATATATATATATATATGAAATTTTAAAATTTTAAAATTCAAATGATACACAAATATCAAAAAAAATCTTGAAAATCTCACATTCAATATTAAGTATGCACTATTTATGGTAGGGGTAATTATGGAATACAATTTAGAAAGAATTTAAAAATGTTTTAAAATGTGTACTTATTGACAACTATTTGATGAAAAAGATACTCACATCCTATTATCTCTAATGTTTAAAGTAAAAATTATGTTAAACTATAAATTAATTAAATATTAAATGATTGAACATGTAATAAAAATGAGTGATGAGATGTTTTTAGGAAAAAAAATATATAGGAGATAAAAATTTAAATTACTATGTATTTTATTATATAAATTATTGATTGGTGATATCATATCACCTTGCCATGTAGTATCACCGTTGTAATGAATTTTTTCTCCATTCATCACATATAGTCGGTACAACTCAACTCAATAAAACTTTATTCCAATATTTTTAAGACCGACTACATAAATCATATTTCAACATTGTGCTCTATTAAGAACCATGTTTTTGGGCTTCCCCTACCACCTATATAGTCCTGCACTGGAGGTAAAATCTTAAGGAGGCAAGTGTAAAGAACCTACCAAAAAATAAAAAAAAATTCCTACTGGAGATGGTTAATTTCAAGCTGTTTTCATGCTTCCAGAAGAAAATCCATTTATGTACACCATAAGCCACACACATGCATAATCTGTAAAATTTCCAACTATAAACACCATTTCAGTTTCTGCAGAGGGAAAAAGAAGTTCTTAGGCTACTGAAAGGGTTTATCAAGTCCAAACTCTGGTAAGCTTTACATCTGCTAAGCCAGATTCAGTTTTCTTCTTTTCTTCTTCTTTTCTTCCTTCTCGGATGCGTTCTTCAGCTGCACAGCAAAGATGATAAGTCAGTATACATACATTCATGGAGATAAGATGAGTAAAGTATGAACCCTCAAACATTGAAAGAAGTTGGTTAAAAAGGGCATATTCCTGCCAAATGGAACATTTTTCCTGTGCAATTGAAGCATAACTCACCATGATTATAAGGATTCGGACAAAGACAGCAATAAAATCAGTGAAAAGAGTCAGAGCATGCTTCACATAATCCAGATCCCCAAAGTGTGCTTTTTCGATTATATCCTGGGTGTCCACTACAATGTACCCGACAAAGACCAAAAGCCCAAAATACAACTGCAACAAAACAGAGGAAATTATCAGTAACATTTTTTTGTAAATTTTCTAACCATTAAAAGCGGCAGATAGAGCTACAAAAGCTACAAGTCCAATACCTCAAACTTGAAAAGGGCCATAGAGCCCCCAAAGATGGAAGATGCAAAGTGCAACCAGAAAAGGATGGAGAGCCCAGAGGAAAGAAGGGCCCCAAGGTAAAGGTACTCTCTACGCCTTGCCAACATGGCTGCTGCAGAGAAACAACCGAAGGCCAAAGCACATCCCACAAATGCACCAGCCAGAATGCTGCAAAGACAAGCGGGAAGGGGGGAGTCTATGCATCAGAGGAAGTTATCCTAACCCTCAAATAAAGAAGCAATAAATGAATAATCAGAATGACACTGAAAATATTACAAATTTTTTTTTTTTTGATAAGATAGAAATCACAAAGTTATAATTCCACCAAGTAGCCCTCTTAAAATATTAAAATCTAGGGCCTTGAGATACAAAACATACAGCCCACATCCCAAGACAAGAGTGTACTACGGCTCCTCACAAACTGCAGGAGATTATTAGTACTTACATACTGCTTTCAATCTCAAAAAGACCATCAAGCAGACAAAATATGCACATCCAACACTAGTATCATGCAACATAGTTGCATCACATTATATAAATTTACAATAGCTGGAATAAAGATCTAAACCTAACACTTTAGATAAGCATAAATACGCAAAAACCACATTAAACATTCTGGTGGACAAAGAATCACCATCTAGATGTTAATTGTTTTTCCAGTTCCTGGAATGGCCTCAAAAATAAGTATACATTAGCCTTAGATATAGCACAATCCCCAGAAATTACAACAAAACTTTCTAGAGTTGAGTTGAGCCATAAAAAGAAAATGAAAACATCTAATTTCATAAGATCTGGATTAATGAATAAAGGGATTGGCGTAAACTTTGTCCAGACAGGAAAATTTTCAAAAATTTAATCACATGGTCAAAGAAACTGGTTTCATCCATTTTTGGTAACTTGACTTAATTACAAACAAATTTTTTCTTCCCCTTTTGTAATCAGATCAAAAACAAATACAAAACTACAAATTATTAAAACAAAAAACTTAATCGTCCAAAACTAAATTTACTTCCACAACTTTAAAAAATTAGACCTCAGAAGAGTAGGAGAAAGGCACCTTGCTCATCAAAATCTGCAGACTATGTAATTACAGCCATGTGGTAACATTATCAGCAACCAAAAACAAAGACAAAATATCACCACCTTCGAAAGATGCAAAGCTAAAAGCAATAGCAAGACTACAATCAAGTCCAAAAATTAATAGCAACAAAACTAGGACAGCAGATTATCTTCAAGAAAACATAGACTAACTCATTTCAAGATAAAAACATAGGAAATTCCAAAATATGACAGCTAAAGGACAAATACCTCGGATCAAAGTCAATTGCCAATTCAATCAGAGGACCAATGGAGGCCCCTTGAAAGAGTGCAGCTGACATCAGAAGGCCAACCCTCTTTTGCTGCTCAAAGAAAACAATTAAGAGTCGAGATAAATACCAGCCTAGCACAATGAGCATAGAAACAAGACAACAAAAAGCAACAAAGACGAAACAGATTACCTCTTCATATGGAGGAGTTGACAAGAGCCAAACAATGCTTCCCATGCATGCAAGTGTTGTAAGGAGGCCACCAATGTTCCAAAGGATGTGCAGATAAACCCCAGCGGCTGCTGCAATCAGAGCACAACATAGGGAGAGATAAACCTGCAAGAAGGCTTTACCAATTAATTGAAAAATAGAATTGTGCTGACGTTTAAAAACAATGTAAACCAAAAAATTCCACCAAATAATCAAATTAGCAATCAATAAGCCGTAACAATTTTCGGTTTCCAAACCTTTGGTAACACCTTGGAATCGCCAAAATTATTAACATCTTTGGCGGAAAGCCATTCACTCCGTTCAATCGCTGAAATAACAAGAATTTTGGCTTCTTGACCACGAATTTCATTATTTTCCACAAAAAACCATAACTCTTAGGCTCTGGCGTCTCAAAAAATAGTATCCAAAAACTGTTTTTGGAATGAGGTTTAGAAAAGTGTGTTTTGGTGTTTTTTGTGTGACAAACTTGTTTGGGGAAAACAGAAATGTAGTGGTGGTGGTGGTGGTGGTGGTGGTGGTGGTAGAAGTGTGGTGATCTAACTTGCTCTGAAATAAATTTATCCACTACCCACTTTTTGTGCTCAATTTTCAAAAAACAAAAATAAAAAACAGCTAACCAAATAGTTTTTCCCCAGAAATTATTTCCGAAAATATAAAAATAGTTTCTAAGATACAAATCAAATTAGGCCCTAATTTTTATGCCCTTTCAATTTTCCTTCGTTTCAATCACCGAGATCACAATAATTGAAACGATCTTTATCGATTTTTATAAATTCACAAAAGCGAAAAATCAAAATGCAAAAAGATCAACTGAAACCCTAACACTTTATTTACTCGTCAATATGTGGAAGGAATTTGCTCAATTTCACCATAATTGTAAGCAGCATAATAAACAAAACTCCATAACTCTCCTTCCTTCATTTTACCAGTAACCACCGGTGTGTGAGTGTGTGTGTGTGTGTGTGTGTGTGAGAGAGAGAGAGAGATAGGAACCTGTTTGAGGTGAGTTTGCACGATAGGAGAGATCTGACGGAAGTTCTTGAGAGAATCGTAAGTCCAACGGTTGCGAGAGGAAGAAGCCGATTCGAAGAACGATGTAAAGGATTCCATTGTTAGATTTGCTTGCTACCAAAGCTGGTTTCTGGAATTGACCTTTTTAGATGCCAGAGCCAGAAGCTTATCTTGATTTTTCTGTTTTTCATACTTTGCCCCTGTTTTTGCATTTTATTTACTAAACTTATCATTCTGGTCTGGAAAACAGGAAACACAACTCTGGCCCGTGAAAATGGGACATATGTCCTAGTCCCAATTTCATTTCGACTTAAAGGAGACAAATGGCTCATTAAACCTTATTTTTCTAAATAGTTTAAACACATTTTAATCTTTTTGAAAAATATAATAAAATTGACAGTCCAATACATTGTGTCGTAGGGGGAGGAATTGACATTTCTAACACATTCAATCGTATTGACATGGCCCCATGAATTCAAATGAAATTTGGTTACAAACCATAAGAATATAAAACATTTACAAATTACTTAGAGAAAGTCTTGAAAAATGTGCTCACATTTGATTCCCTTCTTCGAATTTTCTTTACAGTTAGAACAATAAAATAAAAGTGCGATTTAAGTAGACTAACTACATTACATTACAACAACAGAAGATGAAAAAGGACTCTAGAAATTTATAAAAAATAAAGTTGTTCATGTTAAACCTTCACAAGTCTCCTGCTGTCTATGTGAAAGATGGGTGGTTCCAGAGTCCAAGCTAAGCCCCTTGCCTAAGAAGCCTCTGCTTTCTTAAGGCCTCATGGCATGGAGAAAAAAAATCGTGCCTAAGAGCTTCTTCTGCGCTTATCCTCTGTCTCGGATTCACTATCAAACACTTGTCCACCAGATCAACCAGCGATCTTGGGATTACCTCGAGAAAATCTGGTCTCCTTGTGTTCAGTTTGCACCAATCTCGCAGTTTCATGGATGGCAAGGATTGTATATCCAGGAGGTCCTGTTGTCAAAATGGTAATGCTCAATACACTGCAAATGCAATGTTTATGCTATGGCTGGTAATGGAACATGCAATAGTAGGTTTCTAAATCAACGTGTAAATCGCGTCGTGTTACAATTTATTCAATTCATCTCTGACCATCTATAATCATTGTATAATTGATAAGTATCTTGCAGGTCTAATGTAGTATATAAATCGATGTTCAGGTAGTTTCATGTTCAGTCGGCTTTGCAACGATCTATTTATTAAGAGAATGGTCAGGTTAACTCCTTAAGATCTTAATCAACAAAACTCTTGCCTACAAATTTTGTCTGAATCACGTGATAATAGTTTTATGTCCTAGAATTCTTGCAATGCATTAAAGTTTCGAACTATGAATACCACTGGGAATGAAGATTCACGGTTGTGTAGCTTGGCCACTTCCCATAGATCTTCACTGCCCCTCAACTTCGCAATGTCCTTTATGTTCCTGGCAGTGACAACAGGGTTGACAAAATCGTATGAGGATACATACTTTCCATATTGAAATGCTTTGGAATAAAGAGCAAGAATCCTCACTGCTCAGGGTCACCGACGAAAGGTGTTCTTCCAGTCATCAGGTAGAGTAAGGTGACCCCTGCTGACCAAACATCAACCTTGGGGCCTTGATGTGGAGATCTGATTAACACCTGCGCAAAGCACTCATCATTATGCTCTCTTCTGGTGGACAGTCAAACAGAGACTGAGGTTCATGGGTAAAAATAATTGTTTTGGCTAAAAGATAATACAGAGAAGATGAAGATCATTGATTCCTTCACCTCTTTTAGAGCATCTACTAGCATCTCCATTTATTAGTCACAAAAATTGACTGTGATGATGATTGAACAATTTATTAAGTGTAAAGTTGGTAAAATGAAGACTGGTGAAGACAACTACAATCTCGCACCTCTGGAGCCCTGAAACCCTTGGTTCCAACACAAGGACCTTCTCGCTTGTGCTTTCCATCCCCTAGTGGCAAGCAAACCAAAATTAATCCCAATATAAAACCTGTAGGTTGATATCCCAAGTTGTTCAAATAACATAAAATTGGCAACTTACCTTTGTTCTTTGAAAAGCCAGCGCCAGCAACAGCAATTCCAGTGGAATGCAGTGGCATTGGAGTTAGATACACAAGTTTTCTATCCACTTTTCCTGGAGGGGCGGCAACCCTCTTTCTCTTAGAAGTTGTTACACTTAATACATGATTCGGGCCATGCAATGCTTCCTGCACCAGGCTGATCAATTCCTTCCTACCTTGGCATGGTATGGGTTCCCTCAACCTATCAGCTGATGGAGTTCTAGTGCTTGTTGCATCCTTGGCAGAGGTTATCCCAGAGCCATCAGCACCTTGGCTGTTGATTATATTCCTACTACCCACGCCAGTAGAGAACTTTGTTTGGTCAGTCTTCTTTTTCAGGTTCTTAGGTCGTAAAAGGGACATGGAGCCATTTCTTGCCTCCTGATTGACTGCTTGCGCAGTTTTCGTGGTCAGAAAAGTCCTATTTTTCATAGGAGGAAGAGATTTGTTGCGGGGAAGTGGAAAGTCATCAAAGTTCATATCGTTGCCCACCTTAGATTTATCTGTGAATTTTACGAAGTAGATTGATCAATCCAACCTTTCAATTATGTTCGAGTGAGGCCAGATAAACCTCACAACAGCAAAGGAAAAGGGTGAAGGCACGATAGATCTCAACAACTACTATTTCACATCAACTTTTATTTATCATGTGATTGATTGGACAAATTTTTTAGGCAAAACAACAAACACTTCATGCACACAGCTTTCTCATACTGAAAAATTACAACATTATGCATAGTTACTTAAAGACTAATGGAAAAAAAAAAAATTTACTTAAAGACTAATGGAGAAATGGAAGCTCACCAGTGATTCCATATTTATGGTGCAGATCCTGTGTAAAGAATTGGGTAAAGAAAAACAATGATCTATCAGACTACACTTAGTTCAGCTGAAAAGTATAGAGAAATCACTGGGAAGAGATTCAGAAAAAACAACAAAAAAGTTCCAAGAGAAACATTACTCACCATAGCAAGGTTAAAATCAATAAGGTAACCTTTATTGACCTTACGAGAGAAAAGGAAGTTGCCTGGTTTAACATCTCTATGGATTATTCCCTGAAAGCACATGCATAAAAATCCTAGTTCCTGTGAGTAGGAGAAAAGCATATTAATCCACATTGACCATATATATATTCTGTTCACATATTCTAACCTGCTTATGTAGACCAGCAAGTGCTTTGAACATACAATAGCCATACCACTGGAGCTGGAAAACATCTATTTCGCGCTTCAAGACCTAACAGTTAAAATAAAGCTGAATCAGAGAAAGAACAGACAAAACTTCCCTTGAGGAGTTCAATATTTACCTCAGGCAATCTACCAGGAAATATAAAGATTATAATTACCTCGGGTCTATCATGATGAACATGCTCTAAAACAAGGCAATCAGAATCCCCACTCTTGAAAGAGCCTTCATATTTTATCACAAAGTTCTTACCCCTGAATTAGCAGTAGAACTTATAGACTCAATATCAAGTGACATTGACAAAAAAAAATAAGAATCTCTAGTTAAGGATTTTCAGTATTCTTACCCAAATCGCTCCAGCATCTTCACCTCATTGTGCACATGATGTTTATTAGCATTTGGATGAGGACCTAACATTTTTTGCCCCAAAATTCAAATGATAAGCGCCATTGTTTATCAATAAAAATACTAAGTGGAGTGACTTGCCATGTTAAGCAATCGTAGTTTCTCCACTAATAACTATGAAAGCAAGTCATAGACCAATATATTCCAAATCTGTGGCTCATAGAAAATTTGTTTCTAGTAAATAGAAATATACAATTCAACACCATGGGCATAAGGTTAACATAATTCCATTCCATAAATTGAAATAAAAAATCATAAAGGAAAGAACCAGATATAGAAAATTATTGTGTGCGCTACATTTAATAGCAAAGGTTGCTCCATCATCCTTTCTCCGTGCTCGATAAACTGTTCCATAACCACCTGCATATATGGTTTTAAAAAAAAGGTGATCAAAACAACGCGATAAATGTCTATGCAGGGATGTAGCTGAGAACCGATTTGTAGTTCAAATATCAATACCTGAACCTTCTTCCTCCTCTACAATGAAAGATTCAATGTTTGGCAGTACTTTCAGCTCCAGTTGATTCTACAAAGCAAGCATCTATTGGCTAAAACATCCAGAATAGCAAAACTTACATCAAACATGATCACACTAGAATATGCAGAACGGGAACTTACATTGGGATAGATGGAGGTAGACTTTTCCCTGTTTTCTTTAGAATTTTCCCTCCTTTCTTTATTGTGTTTCTTTATGGAGATTGACTTCTTGGTTTTTGTATATTGCTGCTGCTCTACATGAGCGCCGACAGTCTTTTGAACAAGCTTCCAATTGGGAGAGGCTTTTGTCAGCTGTTTACGATCAACAGAGAGCACGTGTGCTGAAACAACTGCTTGCATCTCTATATCCGCTGTTGTAATCTCTTTGTCAAGAGATGGCATCATATCATTGCACCTTATCATCTCTTGATCTACTACCGGGCAAGATGTTGCATTGCAGTTTATTATACTACCAAGATCAGTATCATCCTTCTTAGCTTCTCTGCTCACAACCGGATTTCCCAATGTACCAGACAGGATAGATGGTTTAGGACAAGGCACGTAAGTCACTATTCTTTCTATTGTCATTGGTTTAGGGATATATGGGAGTCTTTGAAGATCAAGAAAGTTAAATTGATGCTCTGGTGCGCATTCATATCCGACCACTTTCCTGCTCATGAACATGTGTGCCTTCTTTTCACTTTCATGTTCAGTTTTCATTGACCCATTACTTAACAATCCAGAATTCAAACTGATAATAAAGGGAGTTGTGAACATCTCTTTATCTGGTTTCCCTAAATAAAATGCCAATGCTGGTAAGTCACCTGGCTGTGTATGCATGCTCCTTCTCATATAATCACCAATATGAAAATTTTCCTGCTCGAATGGTTACAACCATCCAGAAATTATTATTTATTGCACTTCAATGATATGGAACATGTCACTATTTAGGACCAGGATTAGAAAAAGTAAATAGATAAAACATCAGAGGAATTTACTAACATAGAGTAAGCCATGTACAAATCAACCACTCAGGAATAACCAATAAATTGGAACAATAAAGAAAAAAAAATGTCAAGAATAAAGTTGATATAGGTCAACATAAATTATTCTAGAATTCCTAGTAGAGCAAACGATGTAAAGTCAATCAAACACAAACACCTATACTTCAGTAGGTTTACATGACATCTAGAGCCTAAGCCTAGTTAAGCCAGGATTGCATAATACACCTTCGTGATTGTTTTAATTTGATGAAATCTATTTTGAAGTAAATTTCCAGCAATTAGCCTACTTATAGCTCATGTGATGCCATTCAAATCTGGATGTGATGCTCAACTAGGGGGCATTGCTTAGTCTATTGGTAAGTTTCTTGGATTGTAAAGCATGAGAATGTAGTTTTTAGTTTGAAAACTACCTCTATACATGCCAAAATTAAGAGCTGTCAAGAATCAACCCCTTATATCTAGACTGGTTAATAGCCTTTACAAACTTTTAAAACCCAGGTTCTAATCTAATTTGAACACTAAAACTCAACCTTTACAAGCACCTGAATATCAATAAAATTTTGTTTCTTATCAGAAAAGGATTAAAAATTTTACAACAACCATTCTATCTTCACCAAAGCAAAACTCTCGTAAATCTGAAAATATCCACAAGGAAACACAGCAATTATCATTCACCTCAAAACTCCGTCCCACCAAAGTGTTAACTTATGTTCAATCTTTTTTTACTTCCTTGACTTTAAAAGCTATATTTAGCATTTATTGTGCCCAATTATAGCTTGCGGAGAGTGATCCTTCACTTCGTCCTACATGACCAATGAGCCTAAATATATTTAAATGTCAATGGCCTTGGTTTATTTGTGAAAATAAAGATCCCAATAATGCTGCAGTCCCATTACTGTTGCATTTGCAGCAAAAATGAATTTAGAATGGTAGCAAACCTATTTTCTTTCCAAAATGACAGAACACAGTACTTTGGAAATCTCATTCATCTCATCCTAGAAGAGGTCTGCAACAAACTCATTCTCCCCAAATTTAATGTCTGCTATGCAGCTTCAACCAAAAGCATAAATTCATTTCTATTTCAGTTTTTGTATTCGCTTGACCTAACAGGAACTCTTAGAAAAACCTATTACTTAAAATCTAAAATATAGGATAATAACATCGATGATCTAAAATTTGAATGCAATAAAATCCAAATCCAATTATATTCATACAAAAACCAAAGATCTAAAATTTTGGCCTTTTTAACAAAAAAATATATTATATGATACAAGACCTTAAGAAATCAAAAAAATAATCTTTATTAAATGGGTGTAGCTGTAATATATTACTCATTAACTAAACTTGAACCTTGAATCTGCATAAATTTGAGTTGAATTCAATTGTCATTGTGTTATTATAATAGAATTCGGATGCAAACTACCTATTCTAATAATTGTCAATATATACTAACACATTGACAGTCCTACTAATTTAGTAGCTACAAAGAACGAGGTGGCACAATAGTTCCTATAATTAAAACCATATTTTATCCAAATTCAACATAATTCCCATGAAATATAATAAGAGCTGATTAGCAGGGAAAAAATGACTGGAAAGTTACCGGAGCACAGGAGTATTGAATCCTGCTAGGCAACAACGATGCATTTGGATATTCTTCCTCCCCTGCAAATCACCACCAAAAATATTTAGTAAACAAACTGGACCACAATCGAGAGAAATCACATGATAAGTAGATGGATTGACTCTTCGTACCATCTACATTATCCGGAAAACCTCTCTTTGCCACGACTGGCAAATTTTCAAACTCCGATCTCAATTTCCTCCTCTTTCTGTAATACGTTTTCACATCTTCCCACATTCTCTTCCTTGCGAAAACCCCAAACCGTGTTGTTTGTACAAATGCCCCAGTCCAATTCTGTGCTAACCGCCCGAAAGCAACAATTGCAACCGAAGAAAATGTGACAAATCGATCGTCAGTCAAGAACAAAGGTGAATCCTTGATTTTACACATGAACTCGATAGATGCTGGAGATGACCGGAACAAAGTGCATCGAGAAGCGAGTTCGATTGATGAAGCCGGTCGGCCGATTGAGAGTAGAAGAGCGAGTATGTGCCAAGCTTTGTGCAAGTCAGTGGCTGTCATTGAACTGAGTTCGGTACTGAGTTCTGAGTATTTGTGCTGATCTTCGAAACCTGCCATGAATGTTAGGATCTGGAGATGAACGATCTATATACACACATTTATATATGTACGTATATGTGTAAGGGTCTAGACTCTAGAGAGAAGTAGTGATGGATCTTTCATTGAGACAGAGAAAGAGAGAGAAGCGGGAAATAGGAATAGTGAAGGGTTTGAGAATTCGCAAGTGCGGTGTTCCCGCCAAAATGCTCAAAGGTATTGGGCTTTTTGTAATCCATAAAGATCTTGGGCTAGAGAACAGAATGGGCTCATACTGGACCTGGGCTGATCTGTTTACTTACCCACGTTTCAGTTCAAGAATTTGTCTTTCGTCCTTTTCAGGTCGAGGATATAAAGCCCTGACTAGATTTCCCCCTCTACCTGAAGAGTTTATCTCACCTAGAGCCACCTTTATTGTCGGATGATTTTTTTTAATAATCGAGAATCGTCCCAACTCCCAACAACTTAACATTTTGAACTCGTGATTACAATACAAACTAAAAAATGCATACAACTAGCCATAAAACCACACAAATCATGTCAATCAAGACGTTTTCTATCAAACTCATAACTTAAAATTTCAAAAAAAGTAATTAGTAAAATTTTTAAAATCGATCTATATCTTGACGGTTTGCAAGATGGTCTTTGCTCACTACCATTGGCATTATGGCGGCATCCAATCTTGATAGTAATGGGAGCTTGCGCATCTTCTGTTTCAATTTGATTCTTTATATCCAATATTTTTGTAGAACTATATCAATAAAATTAAAAACTACGTAAATATTACTTATTATGAATATTTTTAAATGTTATTGAAATTAAACAAACATGTTTTAATTGTGTAAAAATATATTTTGAATATATGTATTTATTTACTATTAATGTCATTGTCTATGTAATTTTTATTAAAATAAATAAGAAAGAATGATCACATAGATTTTTCTAAGACTGAGGGTAAAATTGTAAAATAACGATATAATACACCTAAGTTGTATTATAATACCACAATTTTTTGTGGTATTAAAATAGTTCAATAGTACAGATAGATTGTATTAGAATTATTTGTATCTAATATTTATTTAGTTAATCTCATATATAATACGAAGTGATTTTTTGCTTTCAAATGTAATATAAATTCATATTAAAGCGTTTTAATCCAATATGACTCGTTAATACTCCCTATAATACAACAAACAAACAAACGACACATCATAAAACATGTACTCTTAGTCTTATCTGTCACTAACCCCGTCCCTCTTACGATACACTATCGATGGGATTACTAGTTAGTGAACGTCATAATTCAAATCCTATCACCGTCTCTTAACAATGATAATAATAAAAACTGTAAGTAATTTCTGTTCTAATTAGGGCATTGCAGAGAAGATGAAAACGCTAGTTACACCATGTCAAAACATGATGGAACCGTATACTGCTCAAATCAACAATCAGTAATGCAATGATCAATTTACAAAGAGATAATATCAGAGTAAGCAAGCTTTTCACTCTAAACAAGCATTAGAAATTTACAATGAAATGAACAAAACAATTGTCTACTGAGGTTGATGGGGGTGAGCTTAAACTGCAGAAGGCGAAGACAGCAACAGGTTTAAGAGGAACCCAACCATAATTCCAATGAGTCCCACGAAAAATGCGAATGTGAAGGAGAAGCCTGAATCCCTTTTTCGGCTCCTTCGTCTCTTCAGCATTTCCTGTAAGAGCAGAAAGAATCTAAGAACTCAATTGGTAGAAATCCCCTCCCCTGTTATATCATGAGTTAATGTGTCTATGAAGGATATCCTAAATGTAAAGTCTTTTTTTTTTGCAACGTCGATCATTGTTCCATGCAAAAAGCTTTCAAAATAAGTTACAATCGATTAACCAAATAAAAGTGGCAAGCCATGAATAGAATTTCGATGGTCATCCTGTTTAAGGAGGATTACTCCTTGTAGGCTGTATCTGCATCTTGTTTTGCATGTTAAGTCACCAGCTGTCTTGGGTGGAATGTACTTTATATCTTTAATCCATCAAAAAGAAATACATTCGGATCAAAAGTATGAAGCATGCTAACCAGATCCTGTTGCAACTGCTGTGTCAGTCGGATAGCTGCATCTCTTTCACCCTTGAGGTGCTGCAGAGCTTGATTCTGCATAAAGGAAATAAAATTAATCGTCCTAGTAAAAGAAAACATGTTGGCACATACGACATATACAATCCAATTGACCCATTGAACAATTAAGTTTCCTGTTTTAAAATATGCCTCAAATAAAGACGTAAACAGAAGACCAGAAAAGTACCAGGCACATAATGCTGAACTCTATAGAGAAGCGGGACCAAAAAAAAACACTTTGTATTTCATCACTAAAGAAATGACTTCCAACTTCCCAGAAATATTGTATCTCTTTCAAAACATAAACATATTTGACAGCATATATTTTCAAAAGAATATAGGCTGAATCAAGAGTTTAATTTTAGCATATTCCACCATCCCTCCTAAAACTATTATGGTTAAATCATTAAGGTGGACGCCTGTAAAAGAGGCATCATAAAGAAAAAATTGGATTTCCAAGTATTACGTCTGAAAATGGCACATAGAACATATATTTAACATAATCAAAACAAAGATAGGATTAGATCACAGGAGCCAGAAAAACACTGTTAACACAGGGATGTTACTACAACCTTTCTAGCAATGTCCTGCCATGGAGCACATTAGAAATGAAATGTCATTCTGTTCCATCTATTATCCAACTCAATTAACAGGAATAAATCAAAAACCCACAAATAGGTACCCAATGTAAAAACACATGTACGGCAATTCCACAGGCATCAATCCCTTAAAAATGTGAAAAAGAACCAATGAGTAAATGACAAAACAAAAGAAATGCATGAAAGAAAGAGCAATAATTTGATTACTCACATCCTCAGAACTTGTGGGATAGTCCATCTGCAAATGGAGGAGAAACAAAAGGTTATGCCCACAAAGTGTGATACAAATTTTTTTGTCGTACTCAAAAATCAAATGCCAAATGGATTGATTGTTTGAAAATATAGAATGGTTTGACAATGCATCACTAAGATATATCAAAGCAATTATAAAAGGACTGGTGGAGGGTAAACAGCAATAGATTGGAGTACAAATAATTTTTTGGTGGAAAATGAGTACAAATAGCTTTGTCCCTATCTCAACTGAGACAAGAAAATGACAAAGGAAGGGGGAAAACACCAGACAAACACTGAATAAGCTACATAAGAATGCAAACTACTATAGGACTCACGGAGATGGTATCAAAGCTCTGTTTGAAGCCCTCTCCTGAAGTTCCAGGAGCTGCATGAGGAGAGATGTACACAACTCTAAGCTTGCACTCCTCTATTGTTCTTCCACTGTCCTTAGTAAACTGCATGCAGCAATGTACAAGTTTTGTGCAGGACAAAATAACAATATTTTATATTCAGAAGAGAATAAACAAGCCAGTGAAACGAATAAATATTCTCCAAGTAAACATTCTCACAATATCTTGTGGAAGCTCATCAACATCAGTATGAGGAGGCACTGTGGTGCTTTGTAGCAGAAATTTATCTTTGCATTGCATATCTGGGGGGTACTCTTGTTGAGCTTGAAGGGTGACTACAGGTACAGCAGTTAGTTGAAATTAGGATTAAAAATGCAGCCAATATGCGAACTGATACACCGTATTGTTGACTATGTAGTACAGAGAGTTCCTAAGAAAAACCAAGCCAATGTTGGACTTGACACATCTTCAGGGGACTGGATACATCAGACTGTAAAACAATATTTGTGACATTATTCACACATCCAACATAGGTCAACCACGTCCACTAATGTATTACAACGAAATGGTTATAACAGGAGAGTATTGTGGCATAATATATTTGCATGTCAGATTTCATAAGCAGAACCTTCCAAGTCATGCAATTAATTAAATTTCCTGTACATGATGGTTACATGCATCACACACACCAGGATCTATTATGTAGGGGTGTCCATATCATGTTCTGTTTGAGTCTCCTGTTTTCATTTGTTTGAAATCCGTGGCAGCCAATCAATATTTCTTCATCATGTTTACATACACTGCAGCAGCATTAAAACAAAAGAAAACAACGCAATTTGCGAAACGGTCCAAGCTAGATAAACAGCATTCTCTGCTAAAAGATTGACAAGATAAAGAATTGCACCTCTTATGACACATGAGTCCCAAGGTTGTATAACGCTGGTGTTTGGTCGTACAAAGTACTTCTTCGGAGAAGTAGTTTTGACCTAGCAAAGAAAAAGAAAAGGCGATGATAGATATAACCAACTGAATTACAAGATGGACAAAATTATAAGTATCCACTTGTGAGTGGCTTAGTTTTGCATAAAGCATCATAGATAGTACCTTGAAAGCAACATGGTTTTCTGTGTTGTTCACAACTTTAAGATCACAATAACTTTGTTTCTCCAGCTCAACTGATAAAAGGAAGACCCACAGCTGTAAGTCCATCATAACTTGATAAAATTGCGGTGATGGAAAAACCAGTTACCAAGAAGAGAGAGAATATTGCGAGACCAACATATTGAACATAATAATCAAGCTGCAAATTAATGCTTACAGAGTGATGTTCTAATGTCAACAATTAAATTTGGCACTATACGGAAGCAAGCAAGCGTCATATGACCTCAGGACCAGAATACATCAAAACAAAATATTTCATAAAGAGCACCCAATAAAAAAATGATATTGACGGATTAAGAACACAGAAATCCACCCTCACACACGCAGAGAGAGAGAGAGAGAGAGAGAGAGAGAGAGGGATTGTACGTACACTGGAACTTGAGCTCGTCGGGATGAACAGAGATCAACTGGCCCGTAGTACCACTCATTGCGATGACTGCCACACCAGATCAATCCTCAAGAGAGAGAGAGAGAGAGAGAGAGAACAATGAACAATCAACCAAACCCTATCCTGAACAATTAATAGAACAAAAAATAGCAACCCCCATAGATCAAAAATCTGTAGCTCGAGCCTCACGAAGAGAAAGAGAGAGAGTAGGACAAAAATAAAAAATTAAAAAGACACGAAAGACAGGAGGTGACGAAACTTCAGGAGACGAAAAGGGACTAACTAACTGGTGGTAGAGATGGAGGCGAGAACGACTGAATTGGCTCGGTCCGATTCTGAATTCGCAGCTTCAGCCACAAAGATCGGTTCTATTGTCCGAAATGAACTCTCCGTGTGTGTGTGTGTGTGTGTGTGTGTGAGAGAGAGAGAGAGAGAGAGGACCTCTGTTGTTTGTTAAACACCCTCCTATAGCGGAGACGGAAGACGGGAGAGCTTCAATCAGAGCGGAGAGAGAGAGAGAGAGAGAGAGAGAGACAGTTGGCTTTGCTGTTGGCTAGTCTGGCTTAATCAACTTTTATTAAAGGTCAGGCCTAAGTGAGTGGGGAACGTGCACAAAAGTAATACTACAAAGTACAACCACCTTATAATTCTATCTAATTTTTTTAATCAAATGATATCTCAATAGATATCATCTAATCTTATTATTATAACTAAAAATGTGATTGAGAGGTTAATATGATTCAATTCAAGCTATAAAATCCGATTCGATTCGATTCGAATCAAAATTCATGATGTCACTTGTAAATATACGTGTGCCATAAAGCCAAGGTAGTGATAATTTTTTATTAGATGTAAACACCAACGGAGACTGTCATATGGTGCATTATAATAAGTACCAAATATTTTCTCCTGAATATTCTCATCTTTCACCATCAAAATGGCCCCATTGACCTTCACCTAGAAATCTTATCACAGAAAAACAAAAAAAAAAGAACTTTCACATAGAAGCAAATGCCACCTAATTTTATGGCCAATTACTTCAGCATTTGAACCACCTTATGTATGCCATTACATCACAATTGAGAACTGGAACAAGAAATTGAATGCGTATGCCCCCCCAGTTTGAGTACTTATCCATCTATCTTTTTGCTTTGAAGGTTACATTATACACAAGCTGCACATTTATAATACAATAGTTGTCATTGTCTATTCTCATGAAGAATGATTGAGAAATCAGTGCCACCGCGTTTTATGAATTTTAATCACTATCGATAATGCAAGTTCACACGTTAACCTTTAACGTAGCAAACAGATAAACTAGTCAGTAACCACAAATAAAGCAGCTATATATAGATAGGAAAGAAGTGCTTTTTTTTATTAAAAAAAAATAAAGTTAAAAAACACTCGGAGGAGTAAGAACGAACAGTTGCAAGCACAGAAACACTACATGGAAAGACAGTGACGGCTCTATTATCAAAAAAATTTGGGCTTCAAACTTCATTTTTAAAAAAAGCCTTAAATTTTTAAATATTATAAATAGTTCATGTAAAAAATTAAATCTATAAATATTTTAAGTCCTATAAAAAAGCCTTATAAAAATACAAGTCCAATCAAAAAAAAAAATTAAGGCCTCATCTCAAGGAAGGCCCATAATTTATAGGTGTACAGTAATAGTTGAAACAAAAAATTTAAATTCATGCCTAAATAAAATATTTCAACTTAAATAGATTAGGCCTAGTAATTTAGCCATAAAATTTATTTTTTAAAATAAAGAAAAAAAAAACTGACGGTACAACTAAAACTATTAAAAAATCTATTTTTAACTTCCAAAAAAGTCAAGTTTAAATTTATTATTATAATTTTTCAATTATTCTTTCTCTCTCTTACTATTAAGTTCAAATATGGTAACAAAAACTTGAATATAAAAATTTAATTAATATTTTTGTATTAAGAATAAAAATGCGATATTAATCGTTTCTGCTTTAGGCCCCAAAATGTCTCCGGCCACCCTGTGGAAAGAGAGACAACCAAGCACTACAATCAAGGACTCAAGATGCAGAAACCCATATAAATGTCAAGGTGACTGAAAGGTGGGTATCCTCTCTCTCTCTCTCTCTCTCTCTCATACACACACATGCACACATACTCTCACAGCAAAAAAATCGAACAGAAAGATAGACTGATGCAAGGCTTGATGGCCTCTAAAAATTGCAAATCTAACCAGCAGAGCAAGCTAGCAAACCAAAAAGGGAGTAATGATATATTTATCATAAAATATATTTGACGAAAAAAAATTAAATGCATTTACTAGCACTTCTCAGCAAGAGTAAAGGCCACTTAAAAAGCCGGATACACTAGACATGGCTGCATCCATGAGTATCATTTGAAAGTGGAAAGCCTGGGAAGCTTGTCTCTTAGATAATACAATCTTGCTCTCCTGACTTTCCTGTGCTTAACTACTTTGATTTCTTTGATGTTTGGTGAGTATCTGTAATAATGGCCAAAAAAAAAATGCAAATTAGGCCCCATCCTCCTAATAGGGAGAATCATAACAGGAAACAATATGTAAAAGAAGAGTCAGAACAAAGGCTTCAGCAGAATTCAACGATGAGAAATTTCTTTCAAATCATCAGCAATGAAGTTCCAAACACAAATCAGCTGTATTTTAGAATCAAATGCCCAAAGTAATCTCCATTTCACAACTTTGATATTCTTGTAGCAATTTATTGTTGTTAGAGAATTCAGAAGACCAAGAAAACAGCAGAATAGGATCACATTCGCTCATTCAAGCGTGGCCACTACCAGTATTAAACATTAATGCCATTAGTTATGATCTATCAACAAGTATGTATTGCCTCTGCTTAATAAGTTTTACGTGAATGTCTCTTATAGTCTTATCCTTAGCAATCTTAAACTCACTGTTAACCCCAACCCCAGGTAACATTCACATCATAGTCAATAGGTTGGAGTCTATAACAGATTGTCTTTACCCCTGGAGTAGAAGACAAGATGAATCCTGTTTGACATTGAACTAGGACAATAAATACTGACTTTAGCTTTTGGTAACCACAATGAATACATTATATAAATCTATTGGAACCCTTAAGAGTGTCCCGCTACTAAATAAATTTGGGTGAATCCTAGACAACTAAGCAAAAAGTAAGGAGGTAAAATTTGTGCCAGAGAATAATGATTGGAAAGTAGAAGAAATAGCATCTGGCTGGAGAACTGAAGGGAACTTCTATACATTCGAAATATAGCCGAAAAAATCCACGACCATAAGAAAGAAGGGCCTGTACTCATGTCTAGTGTCGACTAGGGGATTACACGTTTTGGACGTCAAGTAAATCAGAACAGGTAATACCCTGTAGAACCTAAAAATATAGTGGCATTTGTAGCCACAAAATTAAGTTAATACTTTCCACGCATAACATCTAGTCAGCCAAACCACAGCCCACCAAAATTGCAAAATGCTGTCTCCAAATGGCAGCCAACCCATATTAATCATAGCAAGGCTCCGTTGCAAGACTATCAACTGTACTCATGCAATCCAACATTCATTCCTTCCGTGCAAAGGCCAAAGGGGATTTGTAGACTCTCAAGAAATGTCTCTGACTTAAATCTTACCATATTTTTAATATACCAATTCATTCATAGCTGATATGAATGACTGGGAGTGTGCAATTTTTAATGGAGCATATGTGTCAGCGTATACCTGATGAAAACTAGAAAACAGTGGAGGCTGCATATTACGGTTCACCAGTTTTATTATCACATACATATCTTTGATAAGCTGTTATAATTGCATAGATAAGCTGTTAGCATAATTTTTTGAGTCGGAAAATTCCAAATATGAATATACTTCCTGACCGGATATTTTTTCCAGTTTACATAATGTTCTTGTTTCCAAATTGCTTGGTGAGCATACAGCACAAAAAGTTGATTATGAAACACAAATAAAGTTTTCGGAGTGATCCATTAAAGTTGAAAGAATCCAGTGCTTTCTAAATAGGATTCGAAATGAGCACATGGGACTCCTTTACAACTCGCATATATGAGTTTAGATTTTTAATGTATTCCTCCTTCTTTTTTTCAATTTTTACAGGAAACTTTCATATAATTTACTTGGAATATACAGTCAAACAATAAAATATATGATGATTACAACAAACTAACCGAGTACTCTACATTACTTTGCTCATGTGGCATATCACTAAAATTAAAGAACAGGCCTAATCAAAAGGATGACAGAGAACTTAGAAGCTATCACAAAATACCAAGCAGCAGTGCAAAATTTATAACTTACATGGGGAATACAATCTCCACTCCAATGCCTGCAATAATCCTTCGAATCCGAATTGTAGTGTGAATACCAGCATTTTGCTTGGAGATAACAATACCTTTATAGATTGACAACCTACGCCTATTTTCCGGTACTTCCTATAAGTCAAATTATATAACGTAATTAAAAAAAAAGCCCTACAGAAAAACAAACAACTACCCAATTTATTAAGTCACAAAGATAAAAAGCACCAGTTACCAGCTTAATTTCGACAATATCACCAGTTCTTAGGTCTGGTGTAGGTCTTTCCTTATCCGACGCCTCAATCGCCCGCTTATTCAAAATCTACTCGAAAACCACAAAAATTCTCATCAAATTCAATTATTTTTCATACTAAACCAATCAAAATTCCAGGAATACAACAATTTAAACCAATTCAGCCTCGTTTAATTGAATTTTCTCAGCAGCCAAACATAAATTATAAGGAAACTATTGGTATTTCAAGTGAATACCCCCATTATCTCTCCCAGCTTAACCCTGGGCTTCCTTGGTGGTTTTTCCTCGGCGTCAGCCTCCGATAATGATTCAGCCTCCTCGGCTTCAGACTCAACAACCACCTCATTCTCTTCTACATTCTCAACAACTTCCAATTCTGTTCCTGGATCCGCTTCCGCTCTGACAACGAAAGACCGATTGGCCAATTTTGAGACCAGTGGGTCGAAGCTGGAGCCGAGAGAGTTCACCGAAACCCTGGTGGAAGTTAAAACTGGAGTTGAACCCAACGAAGAGGAAGCCCGAGAGACGAAAGCTGAAAACCCTAGCTTCGGCATAGGCCATTGAGTGGGGTTTCTAGGGATCATAAACAGAGCCTGCAAATCAAACTTTCAATTCTTTTCCAATTAATAGCCAAACAAATACAAAAAGCATATGACCAGACACGTATATATACACTACACACCCACACACACACACAAATAAGATTACCTGAGGGAGGACATTGGAGCCCATGGTATGAGAGAGAAGAGGAAAAGGGATTCCAGTTGGAATTTAGTTCATGGGAGTGAAAGGTTTTCTTGCAGATTGAGGGAGTGACTGAGCAGAAAGAAAGAAATAGCCTTATCCGTCTATCGTCAGCTGCTGAAAATGCAAGATTGGGCTGTGTGCTAACTGCTACCTGGTTCATGGGTCGAATCCGACTTGGATTTGTCGGGCTTTGTTTTCAATCCCATAACCTGTCTTTAGCCTTGTCTTAATTTTCACATTACACTAAATTTTTTTTGCGAGTGTGGGGAGTAAATTTTGCTCAATTGTTTATTTATTATTGGACGATTATACCACTTAACAACACTGACATGATATAACTGTTACACCAAATATTTACTCCACTCAATGGCCACACATACAATCAGGTGTATTTGTAGTTTTTGGGATATTCATGTGTTCTGGCTTTATTGTAGTATGGAATTGGTGGCTTGGTTTGTTTCAGGCAATGGTGGACTCCAGTAGGGCTGTTAGTTGTGTCGGGTGAGACGATGTCGTGTTAAGTCTTAGTGTGTTTATGTCAAAAAATACTCTATTTATATCCGATTTATTTATTAATTCGTGTCTAACGAATTGTGTTATATTTAATTCGTGTCATGCATGAACGAGTCATGTTGTGTATTTCTTTTGACTAAATTCACGCATACCTAATTCGTTTATTACACATGTTGTGTCTGGTCCGCTCATTTATATAACGCGTGATTTAAAGATACTCAAAACTTCTAATTTTGTATCGTGTTCGTAATATATTTAATCGATCGTGTCATATTTTAACATCTCTACCCTTCAGTGAAATATGATGGGGCTAAAATGGGATATAGCAGTAAATGTTCATCTTGTGGGCAATTTGCCCAATATTTGGACAAAAATCACCCAATTGAGCTTGAAAAAAATTGTAAATACTTGAATTAACACGAAAAAAGATCAAATATTGAATCAACCTTAATTTCAATCCAAAAATTGGTTTCAACAATAGAACTCAAATTTCAATCTAAATTATATAATTATCAATAGTGTTAAGTCAGTGATAATTTTCTCCTCCATCTATGAAAAACTTGCATGTGATCCTTTGTAATTTTAGACTAAAATACAATAGCTAACATAGTTAGGAGAAATATTGTAAGAAGAAGTTAAGAAAGTGCAAGAGTATGGCATGTGAATACTACCCCCCACAAAAACTCATCATTAATAGAAAGCAATCAAACATGTATGTCCTTTTTGAAAACCTCCAAAGTCTAATGTATCATAGATCTTTATTATGATGTCAAAACATGATTATATAATTTTAGGTGTGGTCCAATGATCGAGTCTGATTTTTTATAATTTAGAGGTTTTAGGTTTAATTCTTTCTTACACCCCTAAAGGTTAACCACCCTTGTCTTTTTAGGGACATGCTCTAATCTAGCTTAAGTTACGGTGGTCAGCCACTGAACTTAAAGGAGTAATCGACATAAACTTAAATACCGTGTAATTAAAAAAAAGTGATTAGTTTGTCTACTTATTGTGGGAAGGAATATGAGGGAAAAAAAACTTAAAAAAAAAAATAGGACGAGGCTGTAAAATCCTTGGACTACTAGAGGAAGAAAAGTGTAAACTTTTCTGTTCAATTGGGCATCTGATATTTTTATATGAGATGATAAATAAAAAATATTTGGGCAAATTACATTCGAACCCCTTGAATTTTGTCACTAAATCACATAGACCGCATTAAGTATTAAAAATAACATCACACTCCCTCAAAGTTTGATCTTGAGCAACACAAAACCCCTTACCTTTAAGATCCGTTTGAAAAGTCATCATATTTTAATAACATCAACATATTTATATTACTAAATTTCAAAATTGCCCATAAAATCCACCAATGTAAAACCCCCCACTAATCCAATAACCAAGCCAACTCACCCCATTTATTTGAGCATTTAACCACGGTTATTAACCTCATTTATTTTGTTAGGTTAATTTAAGTAACTAAAGACAGTAATTAAGTTGATTAACCATCAATCAAGCTAATTAAAATCCATTAATCAAGCTAGTGAATATCTCTCTTCCGTTAAGTTGATTTAAGAAATAAAAACTACATTAATCAAGCAATTAACTGCTAAATTAACACCATTAATTAAGCAATTAACCCTTAATTTATCACCATCAACCCAGCTCTTCTCTCTCAGAACCATACCTTAACCAGGTTCCCAGGATCACCACCATAACCACCGCCAGCAGTTAACTCAACACAACCACTATGATCAATCAAACCATTTTGCACCACGGATGCAACCAAGAACCAGTATAACCAATGGGTCTTCTGCAAACATAAACAAAAATTGAGCTACGATAACCAGTGACGGCCCCCAATCTGTAAACAATCATATGTGAACAAACCCTAATTCAAGCCATCATAACCTGAGCACTCATACTCTCTAAACAACCACTACGCCCAAACACCCAAAAATCCAAAAACCCAATCTGAGTAAACCCTATTTGATACCTAATTTGAATAGGGTGATTGAGGCCTGATAGAGGAGAGAAAGAAAACGAAAACATAGAGAAAAATGGTTGGGTGATGGAAAGCGGTGGAGATCGCACAGAGAATGGAGAGAGAGAGACCAAGAATGGGTGATGTATATCTGCATGGAGGGGGGTTCTGTGAATGAGATGAGAGAAACAGAGGGGTAGTGAGTGAAGAATGAAGAAGATGGTAGAATGCAATAGGGGTGGTGAAGAGATCAACGACGGTGAGGACCGTGGTTATCCAGCCATCAGCAACGACGACATGGCAACGACAATGGAAATGTTTGCTGAATGTGTGTGCGCGCGTGAGACAGAGGCAGAGAGAGAGGGGCGGGGGATGGTTTATAAAAAGCTTTTGGACTGTTTGGTTCCTAGATTGGGTTATTCAGCACATGGATAAGCTATCCAGGATTTATTTTGACTGGTTTTGGGTATGGGTAAAATAGTCTTTTTACCTCTTCTGTTACTTCTGTCACTAAACCGTTAGTCAGAGGGGAGGGTAGTGTTATTTTCAATACCTGAGGGGGTCTATCAAATTTAGTTATAAACCTCAAGAAATCTGAATATAATTTTCCCAAAATATTTATTACCCAGTTTGATCAATGTTGAAACAAGGTATTGGGAGAAGTGATTACATATAAATTATAAAATATAAACCTAATTTTTTGACATAATTTTGTATAACAATATACAATAATAATGCGTGCAAAAATATATCAAACCATAAATATTTATTTAATTTATAAAATTTGATCAATTTCTTTTTTGACAAGTGTGGTAAAGGTGAAATGTATGTTGAATTATGGACGTTAATTTGACATTTTTACAATTATAACAAACACGATAACATTATGGTATAAAAAATATTTTTTTAGATCTTGACTTGAGTTATTTGTTTAATTAGTCATTGAAATAATAGAATAAAATAGAAAAATAAATTTTAAAATCATATTGTGAATGGATAGAAAATTTATATAATAAAATGCATAGTCATGCTTACACTGGGGTGTCAAACGTGTCGGGTTTGGTCATTTTGTGTCGGGTTGATTTCGAGTTTGTGTCGAAAATTTCAAAACACGAACTTGACCTGTTTAATAATCGTGTCGAGATGTGTAAAGTGTAAATACTAACCTGATCTGGTTATTAAACGGGTTACCCGAACCCGACTTGTTTAACATGTTTAATAAACATGTCGTTTTCGAGTTCACACACATAACATAACATATTTAACCTGTTTAACACATATAATCTGTTTCCACACCTGTTTATTACTATTAAATACATCATTCAATCATTCATTCAAAATTTCAAATAATTTTTTCACCAATAACGTATCACATCTTATGAATGAAATTAACTAAAATGCATTCAAGTTTTAATCCAAAAATTAAAACAAGAACTATTATATTATAATAACATAATAATGTTAAGAACTATTATCTCAATTACCATACTAATAACTAATAAGTAATAATATTAAGACTACATCAGTCATATATAATAGACAAATTATACTGCCATAAACGGGTTTACAATGGATTAGGTCGAATTCGTGTCCGAATCATGTTAACCCGTTTAAAATATACAGATTAATCAAATCAAAATCAGACATGATGTGGCATGAACCCGATATAATTTTTTTTCTGTTTAAGGGTGTTGACCTGTTTGTACTCATTGACCTGTTTAATTTCGTGTTTGACTCATTAATTTCGTGTTAACGTGTTTTGTCAAAAATTGACAACCCTTACACACAACACAACAACCGGTCTGATTTTTTGGATCTGACAATTTATATTACAGCTTAAATTTTAATTTTTTACAGATGAAAAAAAAATGCTAAAAAAATAAAATTTGTGTAAACTTTGTATTTTTGAAGATTATGACATAATTTCCGATAATAAATGTAATATAGACAGGATTGAAATTTGACAGGGACTGGTGAGTAAATGTGAAAATGTCAGTATTAAAACATCACAACAGTGCTGCCCCGTTCTTATCTCCCCTGTCCTGTCAAACGGCCAGCTGGGAAGTGCAATGACTGAAGTACCCTCCTTTATGCCCATTTATTTTCTGAATCACTACCCCCCCCCCCCCCCCCCCCCCTTCGGAATTTCCAAAGAAAAAGAGGACCACAAATCAATGGATCTTCTCTAACATGCGCGCGCCAGTTGGCACCATAGGATAGCGATGAGATTTTAGCACCGACAATGTAGGATTCTTTAGGACAAATATGCAAACTTTTTAACAAGTTTCGATATTTAATGAAATTTATAATTAATCTAATAAATATAATAAATTAAATTGATAACTTTTTGCACTAGTTGACACTTGTGGATGTGGTTGACATAACACTTTCGGTCAAACCAACTAGAAGTTAAAGGGTTTGAATTTAATTTCAATAAATTTACATAATTACCGGCTTGATTCGTCAGATTCGTTCAATAAATGAGTTAATCTAAATAGGTCTTTTTATATGTTTACAAAGAGATTTGAATATAAATTGAATAAATTTTAATATAATACTGACTTTCATAAGTTAAAAATAAAACCTGTATAGATATTTAATTGAATAAATTTTAATACGATACTGTATAGATAGTCGTGGACCGTCTTTTTAGGGTAATGTGGGTCCATTGTCACGAAAAACTATTTGTTACTATAACATTATTTTTTATAAAATCTAAGTCAAATAAAGTAAATAATACTATAATGTACTTGAATCGGAATGATAAGCATTCGATACAACATGGAAAATTTAGAAAAATGCCCTGTTTTCAATTGGGAATCTCGTGATTAAGTCAGCAGTCACAGGTTTGGTTAGTGCAACCATGAAGTCATTTTGTTTGTGATTCTGTCCTCCCCCCCCCCCCCCCCCCCCTTCTCTTCTCTTCTCCCCCTTCCTTTTTTTTCTTGTGGTTGGGATTGTTGTGCTTTTATTTGGGCCATTAGAGCACAGTATGACTTTTTGGGGGGAGGACAATGACTTTAGGACAAGTCTACCATACCTAAAAAAAAAAATTTGATATTATATAATTATTTATTATTTTGTGGTACTTATTTTTATCACTTTTTGTGATACTTGTTATCGATTTTAAAATGTAATAAAAATATTTACAAAAGTAATAAATTATTTACAAAAATTATAAATTTTTTTATTATAAAATAACCCATAAAATTATAAAAATATTAATTAAAATAATAAAATTTATAGGTATTGAAATTTTTGTCAAGTCCATGACTTCAAACGGACAAGTCAATGAAAGCAGAGGGACAATCACCACCACAATCCATGGGGCCTTGGGACAACTTACTTTGTTGCCTCTTTATTGTTCATTTATAGAATGCTTCTATGACAGGTTGGGGCATGAAAGTCTTATGCTTTTGGGTTGGAAAAAATACCCTTTTTTTAAAGGTTCGTTGGCCACTTTCTTGTGGGGTTATGGGATTTTTTTTTTTTTTTTTGATGGGTTATGAGATTGAAGAGCAAAATATAAGAAAAATATATTTTAAAATTTAAGTGCCTTGAATTCCTTGTTAGTCTCCAAAAGGTATTATGTTTTTTTTTTTGCTTCTAACTCAGGGGTGTACAGATCGGTCAACTTTCGCGTAATTCGATTAATATTTTTTTAAGTTTGGTCAAAGACGAGACATTCACTTTGAGACTAGGATATTCATAAAAAATAAATTCTTTATGGCCTAATCTTCAAAAATTGCCAATAAAATTCAAACTCAAAACATCTAAATTTATAGTTCATTCTTATTACAACTCGAACTAACCCGTGAAGTTTCCAAAAGATACTATGAACCCAAGAGATATCTTCCTATAATGTATTTTCATAAAAAACAGAATTGCTTAACCACTGTATTTACCCCTTAAAAAAGCACAATAATTTGCAGGGGTTTCATTAATACACGTGTTATCCCTTGCATATGGCTGCATGAAGACTCTATGCACACAGCTGTGAGCCTAGTGAGATAATTCTCCAAACCCTCAGCTTATGTTATCTATATTATCGTCCTCAGCCCTTACTCTCTCTACAGTTCCTCACATACTGCTTCCTTCACAATCACAAGCGTTTGCTCTTCATACTCACAGAGCCATGGCTCTCTCACGTGCCATGCTCGTGTCAACCTTATCCCTTGCCTTCATTGCCTTCTCTGCTGCCCAAGCTCCATCTTCACCACCAATGTCCACCGCTATGCCACGCTATGCCACCGCAGCGCCACCCCCAATGATGACAACCCCACCACCAATGATTACAACCCCTCCACCTATGACACCACCACCTCCGATGATGCCACCTATGACACCACCATCTCAGATGATGACAACTCCACCACCAATGCTGACAACCCCTCCACCTATGACACCACCACCTCCGATGATGCCACCTATGACACCACCACCTCAGATGATGACAACCCCTCCACCTATGACACCACCACCTCAAATGATGACAACCCCACCACCAATGCTGACAACCCCAACACCAATGACACCACCACCTCCGATGATGCCACCTATGACACCACCACCTCAGATGATGACAACCCCACCACCAATGCTGACAACCCCAACACCAATGCTGACAACCCCTCCACCTATGACACCACCACCTCCGATGATGCCACCTATGACACCACCACCTCAGATGATGACAACCCCATCACCAATGCTGACAACCCCTCCACCTATGACACCACCACCTCCGATGATGCCACCTATGACACCACCACCTCAGATGATGACAACCCCACCACCAATGATGACAACCCCTCCACCTATGGCACCACCACCTCAGATGATGCCACCTATGACACCACCACCTCAGATGATGCCCCCTATGACACCTCCACCTCATATGATGCCACCTATGACAACACCACCCCCGATGATGCCACCTATGACACCACCACCTCAGATGATGCCCCCTATGACACCACCACCTCAGATGATGCCACCTATGACAACACCACCCCCGATGATGCCACCTATGACACCACCACCTCAGATGATGCCACCTATGACAACACCATCCCCGATGATGCCACCTATGACATCAACACCACCAGCCATGTCACAGCCACCAATGGTTGCGCCTTCAATGTCCCCTCCAGCAATAACCCCAGGTCCATCAATGAGTTCACCACCTGAAGGTGCACCCACAATGCCCGCTTCTCCGCCGGAGCCCCCCGCAACATTGCCCATGTCACCGTCGTTGCCGCCCGGGATGCCACCGACGGTACCACCCCCAAACTCAAGAGCTTTCATACATGGAAGCAGTATGGCAATTCTAGGGTTGCTTGGAGGAGTGGCACTCCTTGTTTAAACCAATAGGCACTGAATTCAATCATCATTTTGATTTTGGTGTAGATTAAGGTAACCCAGTTATGTATTATTTTTTTTATTATTTTAATTCCTCTCAGGTTTTCTATTTGTATTTACCTTTTTACCCTTTACTTTGTGGTTGATTTTTGGAACTCCATTTATGATTGTGAGGAGGGATGAGGTTGGTTTGGAGATTTACCAGATGCCACAGCCTTTTTTTTCTTTTCATATTAGCTTAATAAAAGGACTGTGATTATTGTAGGTGATGTTGTTATTAATAATGCTATTATTAACTAAACTTCTAACCATGTGTCTTAATTAATCACGAGATAAAATTGTGTATATCTCACTCAACTTAAGCGTTGTCACTGTCTTGCATTTTTGTTATCCTTTTTACTCACTGGTTTGATTATATTAGTAAATTTATAATATAAAATAGGATAAATTTTCAAATAATATCTTCAAGCACGAGTTACGATAATAAAGAATAAGGGATAGCACCATCAAAAGTAAGAGAAGGGTAATTAAAAAGTAGTTGGTGCAATGAGGGGTAGATGGGAAGGAGTGATGAATTGATGATTGAAAGGGAATGGACAATTAAAGGACAGGTGAAAGCTAAGGAGAGAGAAATGTGTGGAGGAAAGCTGGTTTGGGTGAATATGGCTTTTGGAAATGGGAATGTGTCACTTGTGGACTCTTTTGTGTGTATTGGAAAGGATTAAAGGATACTGGGCTTCTAGTGGTGGAAGCATAAGGAGAGAGAGAGACTGGTTGGTGTGGTGGGGCTGACTTCAGACTAAGGAATATGACAGGGATAGTGATATCCACATGGTCTGTTAGCCCCACGGGAGGGGAGAGAGAGAAAGAGTTCTTGAGTTTTAACCAATATGATATTGCATTTACTTACATTACCCACCTATTGGGGTCATCTAGTGGAATATCGGTTAAATTTCTCACTTTAATATTAGAGATTTGAGTGTTGGAGTTTACATTGAAGTTCGATGGTTGACCGTTATGTTAGAGTCTAATTAGGTTCATTTTTTAGAAGAGTAACGGAAATGGTCAAATGCTTCATAATCTCACCAGTGAGGACATATCGAGATGCTTCATAATCTCACCTTTGCCCCACTTTTTTTTAATGAGCAAATAAACAATAACTTATATTACCCTACAATGAAAGAGAGAGAATGAATTAAATGACAAGCACTTGCACAATGATCTACCCCATTTCCAAGAAAACACTTGGAGCTTTAAACTATAGATGTCTTTATAATATTTATAAGGTTTGAATATTAAACATGAAAATGTTAGGACTACTATTTCGAGTTCTCAAATTTAGTTCTTATATGGGAAACTTAGTTTACCCGATATGTATAATTTGAGAGTGAAATGGTTGTGTGAATCCATAACTTGCTTTTGTCACGGGTCCAAATAGTATGTTAGTAAGATAATTCTTCTATCATTAAAAATATCCGCACTATCTTCAATGTAATAAGTATAGAGACAATCAATATGAATTACAACTCTATTGTTATGCAGTTCAACTAGCTAGTGATCATCGTATTATCCTCATATTGGACATAAATGTTCTAGACAAATTTTAGATATAAACAATCTAATTTCATGAGTAGTAGAGAATTGGTACATTATTTTTTGCAAAAAACATATGGTTCTCTTACCATAATGGTGCCTTTTCATTAAAGGTTATAACCAAGCATTGGATTCCCTAGTAAAGGTTTACAATGAGAATCTGCCTTTATTCAAAAGGCAAGATAACACAAAGCCTTGTCTTTATATGTCTCCTTCAATAAATTTACTACTATTTGACATGTCAAATAGTCAATTTGCAATTTTGTAGGTCCATACAAGGCTTTATTACCACTTTTTTCTTTTTTGGGTCAGGATAAAAATAAAAGGGAGGAGCGATTAATACGTAGTAACCTCTTTTCGACGTGATCATGAGGGTTCACAAACAATAGTTATTAATCCGGAATGACAGACAATTATCACAACACCACCAAAATCAAGTAGTAAATCGCATTATTTTCGTGAATCAAACCCTGCTTAATGACCACATGAAAATTAGAGACGAAGTTAAACAGGTACGACTTACCATTAGACCACCAACTCTACTTTACTTACTTCCTTTTCCTACTTTAGGACATTTGTTAAATGACTTGAGGGGGAGTACATTAGGTCATAATTGCTATTCATCGAAGGTGCAAGGGTAAAACGGTAATTTTCAATAATAAATCATGAGTTCAAACTTGAGAACAACCAGATTTTGAAAATCGTATCAGAGGTATTAAGTTTTCTATTAGTAGTGACAATTGACAAACAAAAAGATTAAGCACGGGTCAAGAACGGATTAGGTGTAAATCAATCCCAATTCATTTTTAACTCGATTCAATACATGATGATGATCTATTTTACTTGAGTAGCTAAGCTTGCTGGGTGACACACTGAGATCTTGAGATTTTCCACCAGTATCTGTCGCAGCTACTCATTTTCCTCCGTCAACTCTTTAGCGAGGGTTGATAATCGAACGAGCTCGAGTCGAGTCTAAAAAGTTTGTTTTCTTAACTGAATTTAAAAAATTGTTCAAGTTAAATGAGTCGAGCCTGAACGAGTTCAAAACGAACCGAATTCAAGCTGAGTCCGAGTATTTGTACATAAACAAGTCGAGTCTGTTGAGTTCGAGTCGAACCGAACCTAAAAAATTATTCAAGTTCGGCTCGTTTTCTAAACGAACCGAGCCTGAACGAGCTAAACATAAGTCAAATCTGAGCTATGCTCGAATAGCTCAGTTGATTAACAGCCCTACTTGTTGATATTTTAACCCCTGCTCAACACACACCCCATTGTGTAGCCAAGCCACAAGAACAAAATAAAAAAGAAATCCCCTGTTTTTCCCTTGGATTGTCAAAAATCTTATTGCCCTAAATAACTGAAAAAGAAAGTGTATTCATAATAATGAAAATTAAACATTATCACCTGAAACAGATTCTTCTCTAACCTCAAACTCCAGCCTACAAAATTGCAGTCCATAATCAAAATTTTCCTTTTTATATACAATGTGAATCACGCGATCATATTAACTCACACTATTACAAGGGAGAAGGACAACTATGTTCGAATTCACAATCTTAAAATCCAACATCGAGGGCGATCCTCCAATCTTATTAACTCCAAACACCAAAAACACTTGACAAGTTTATAACCTACCACTCTTCATCTTTTCCCATTTTTTTTTTTCGATAACCTTTACATTTACCAAAAATATTTATTATGCACGTCGTGTTTGAATGATAACTAAAATCTATAAATAAATAAATAAAAAAGTAATGTTATTGAGATTTAAAAATTTCACTTAATTTGCTGATATAATGATATGATTTCATTGTAAACATTATTAGATTAACACTGAACTTCAATATTTAATGAGATCTATAGTCAATCCAATAATTATAGTGAATTAAGTCAGCAAATTAGGTCCCAAAAACATTGCTCAATAAAAATACTCAACATTAGAATAGAGTTTCCAAGTCCATAGCTAAGAAATTTGTAGACTACAAATGAAAATCTACGCCACATAGAAGTACTAGCAATAGCCTCGTGTTGAAGATAATATGTAATATAAAAAATTGAGTATTAATCATGCAACAATTTTTTTTTTTAACACAATCATGCAACAATTTAAATGAGTCATTAATTCAACATAGCAGAAAATACAACCTTCAAGGACTGTTTGGTGAAGGGGTATGGGAGGGTCTTGACAATATGAGTTTGGAGAAAATAGTTCAAAAGATCCCCAAATTTCATGTTTGAATTGCAAATCAATCATAGGTTTTCAAATTCGACCCGTAATTGACTCGAATATTAACTCATGATCATGAGTTTCGTCAAACCTAACCTAGGACAGGGTATGTTTGGAAAGATGGGTTAATGATGCAAAAAATAATTGTACCCTTAACATAATAACATGAGTATGAATTTAATTGATCAATGGACAAAATAGTTATTTATAAAATAAATAGTTATTAATAATTATGATATATCCGTGGGATTTATATATGTATATGTTACATACCAAACATAAATATGAACTAAATTCAATGTTGAATCTCACCTATGTCAAAAAAATTTGAATCTGAAAGGGTTTAAAAAAACCAATTCACACTCTCCCTAAATGTCCATCCAAACGATCCCCAAAAACTTCCGGGAAAAGTCTTATGGATGCCGTAGCGGCCTTTACCACTTGCCGGGGAAAATCTTATGGATGCCGTAGCGGCCTTTGCCACTTGCCCATTGCATGTTCTCTCTCTCGCTCTCGCTCTCTCGTTCTCTCTCTCTCGCTCTCGCTCTCGCTCTCATCCCAAACCCTCAGCAACATCTCAGCGCCACCACTAAACGTCTATGGCTTCAAACTCTTCGGCTCTTATGCATTCAAACTCACTTTTCTCACTTCCTTCTTCACATCATTCGCCATCGAGAACACATCTACTGACTCAATCTTGGGTCCGAACCAGAATTAGAACCAGACCCATCTGTCTATCTATTGCCAATGCCCAAGTCGATGTTCAGAAAGAAGATATTGTCATCGTTGGAGCTGGGATTGCCGGACTGGCCACTGCAGTTTCACTTCAAAGGTTCAATTCGCCAAAAAGCCTCAAAATCCCTAGAATTACACATAAGATTGAATTTCGATTAGATTATATAACTTATTTTTGTAATTGTTTTGCAATTAAGGCTCGGAGTTCGGTCGTTAGTTCTCGAGCAGGCGGATTCACTTCGAACTGGGGGAACATCTCTGACGCTTTTTAAGAATGGATGGAGGGTGTTGGATGCCATTGGTGTTGGCAGTGAGCTCAGGACCCAATTTCTTGAAATTCAAGGGTATAGTTTTTTTTTTTTTTACTTGTCAGCATTTGTATTTTTGTAAAATTCAATTCTGTTAATAGTTTCTTAATTTGACCAAATCAAATTAAGCAGAAGAAATATTCCATCTAAGACGTTTTCGAACGTAACCTAATTGGATAGAACATCTATGGTGTTTTTATAGAACTAATGTTACAGATAAGCAAACAATGTGGAAGTTTTCCCCAAACCTTAAACCCTAAACCCGAGATGTGTTTAGGATGTGTTTCTTGTATTGGTGAAGTGATGATGATACTTTAAAGGATCCCAGATCATGAGTCGTTCAATATGGACTGAAAGTTGTATTATCATGTCAGAGGTTCAAGTGGCAGAAGATTTAAGTTTGGGAATGTTGAATGATACAAGTTTCAATTCAAAAACATGCAATGCTTATGGATTTTAGGTTCATTGTCTTCGTCAATGTCTACAACAGTTTGCATAGTTTTGATCTGTCCATGTGTTGGGTTAGCCCTCCCAGGGATCTAAGTACCTGCATCAACATAGAGTTTGAGACACAAAGTGGACACTTATGGATGTTCGTTTGTTTTTTTCTTAATTTTTTTTTTTTTTTGGGTTTTGTGTGTATGTTGTGGGTTTTTTTTTTTGGGGGGGGGGGGGGGGGGGGGGATTACTCTGGTGCAGATCAAAAGTGTGCTTCTAACTGTAAACAAAATTGCAATCCACAATATGCTTTTATACACATGTTATGGAGGTGTAATGAAACTCTATGTGCCCATATTATGGTCTATGCTGCTACCATATGCTCATACGCAACCAATATCAAAAGTAAAAGTCTCATAAGTCTGTTATTAAAATGTCAAATAAACAAGTAGTCATTTACTTCCTGTTATGGAGGAGTCATTATTCTGGTCTCTGGAGCTACAATATGTTATACATACACGTTCCATATTAAAAACGAAGTTCTCTGCACATGTAATTAGTCTCAGAATTTGCACAAGTTGATAGATTACCAAAGGCATGGTTGTGTGGGAACTGTTTTTTCCATCTTGAAAAAAGAGAAGGAAAAGATTAAGTGTGAGTTAAAAGCTTTTCCTTATATTCTTTCCCTAAATGTTTTCACACTATCCGCTGTACAGGATGGTGATAAAATCAGCAGATGGGAAGGAGCTGCGCTCCTTCGAGTTCAAAGATGAAGATGAATGGTAAATGTTATACTCATCTTCATATTTTGGTGGCATCTAAGCAGATAAGGTTTTTTCCTTTTTCCATTTGTCATTCACTTGATGATGGGGCAGTCAGGAGGTTCGTGCTGTGGAGAGGAGAATTCTCTTGGAAACTCTTGCTAATCAGCTGCCACCAGATGCAATCTCGTTTGCCTCAAAGTTGGCGAAGATTGAAAAAAGTGGAGGGGGTGAAACCTTGCTGGAATTCATGGATGGGACTCGAATATCTGCCAAGGTATTTTTACATATGCTCAAATACACAGCTTATTTTAGAGTTGCTAATTCCGAAATATGGTTATGTTTGCCACTTCTGGGGTGGCCTTTCTATTGAGTTGCAAAGTTTGTGTAGAATATTCAATGAAACCTTCAAAACCTTCAACAGATTGTGATTGGCTGTGATGGAATCCGATCTCCAGTAGCTAAATGGATGGGATTTCCGGAGCCTAGGTATGTGGGGTATTGTGCTTTTCGCGGGCTTGCATTTTACCCTGATGGACAGCCTTTTGAACCTAGAGTAAACTACACCTATGGAAGAGGGGTACGAGCTGGATATGTTCCCGTTTCTTCAACAAAAGTTTATTGGTTTGTTTGCTTCAACAGCCCATCTCCAGGTATACTTGATAGGAGTTACACAAGTTTTTGCAACAGAACTTCTTACCTGGTGTCCTTGAAATTACATTGTTCTCCAACAATTTTTTACGAATGTTGTGGCAGGTCCAAAGATCACTGATCCATCTTTGTTGAAGAATCAAACTGGAGAAATAGTCAGGAACTGGGCCTCGGAGCTATTGAAAATAATAGATCTTACCCCAGATGATACCATCTCAAGAACTCCATTAGTAGACCGATGGCTGTGGCCAGCCATAAGCCCTCAAGCTTCAGCAGGCAGAGTTGTGCTGGTCGGTGATGCATGGCACCCTATGACTCCCAATCTTGGTCAAGGTGGTTGTTGTGCACTGGAGGATGCAGTGGTTTTGGCAAAAAAGCTCGCAGAGGCGATCAAGTCTGGAACCACATCTGTGGAAGATGCATTCAAATCCTATGGAAGTGAAAGATGGCCCCGAATCTTTCCTTTAACCATACGTGCAAATCTTGTGGGATCACTTCTGCAATCGGATAATCCAGTGGTGTGTTCTGTTCGGGACAATGTTGTTGTACCTAAGCTAGTGAGGCTTGGACCGATGCTGGAACACACAAATTTTGAGTTTGAACCTCTGTAACACACTCAGAAATTCACACTCCAGACAATGAAACACAGTTGCTGGGGAAGAAACAAAGTAACACCATCTTCCTGGCTGCTGAACAGTTCTTTATACAAAAATATTTCCACCGTGTCGTGTAAATGTAATAAGACCTGGATATATCTTATACCAAATGCAAATATACAATCCTGTTTACAGTTGTTATGACAGACATTTTTTGACATAGCAATGGGATTTTTGCTAATAGCAGCTGTTATGCCCCGCCAAGCTGTTCGTCAAGAATGACTGTTACTAGGGCTTGTCCTCCATTCATCTTGTAGGTTTGTGATCCACCTGATCTACTGATTGATTTGTAGTATCAAAGTCCTCCAGCTCCATATTTGAAAACAAGCGGCCCTTCGCTCCAAGGCTATCGATGCCTCCATAGGTCATCGAACCTTCCACTCTGGCAACAATTGAATCACCTTTATTCACCATATCAACTGCTGTATGGATAGCATTACCCTCATCACAGTTCGAAACTAAGTTTATTTTTTGTTTTTGTTAATATGATAAAACCATTTGCTTAACAATTACAATTATCAAGAGAATGCCAAACAATCATCTCTACTCTGAGGCCTGAAGACTAGAAATTCAACCCAACCTAAGCTAATAACAAAGTGGATTTTCAACCTACTAAGTCAACTCTAAGAATTGTATGGGAGGGACTTCCCGTACCGGGGAATTCTACTGTACTCCGTGCAGTTATTGTTGATCATCCTGCAAAGCCTACCCAAAGGTTCAGCCCCCCCCCCCAAACACACACACACACCCACACCACCACCACGACGCACGCACACACTCATATCACTGAATTAATATACCTATAAACAACGCAAACACAGATGTGATACATTTATTTGGGTTTACATTAACAAAATCTCAATTTCTTCCTCAAATTATATCAGACAGTAATGGAAAACAACTAATCATTAAATCAATCCATTCCTTCAATTTCATCAATCAAAGAGGTGCTCTCATGGTAAATAAAACAAACAGGTCATCGATCTCAGACTTTTTATTACCTGGGCTTGAGAAATACCAAAGAATGATGGCACACAGAACCAGCAAAACTGGGATGATATGAACCGCTGTCTCCGCAGATCTGAGGCGACTCCTTTCTTTCTTTGCTACTTCCGATTGGGGATTGTAGGTGGGTAATTGGTGGGTGTCTGAGTTTGGGTTGAAACTCTGATACGGCGAAGACGAAGATGAGTTTGAGAAGAACTCGTCTGAGACTCGAGTCGAGCTCGACGACCGGTGCATAACTGCTCTGAATTGTCCGATAGAATGAATCAAGATGGGCACTTTGTAGAGAGATTGAAGATGTCCAAAGAATCTAGATGGTTATGTTTCTTCGACAGTTCCGTGTGTTATTTACGCGGGTTGTGTGGAGTACGGCTGTCAGTGGATTGAATCAAAGTCGAATTTAATTAGCAGGAGATAAATTAATGCCTTTTATTGATAATTTAAATTTAAATTTGAATATGATATTTTATATCACTATTTCAGCAATTTGAATTTAGATATATTGTTGATTCAAATTATTTATATATATTTTATATAAATATTAAAGGAAATTAGGTGATTATTTAAAAAAAATAGTTAAAAATTAGATATAATTTGTTAAAATTTAGTTAATTAAGTTATTCGAATTGGGTTGGATTTTGAATTATTACCGAATTCAAATATGAATTACGGAATTAAAAAAATCGACGAATTATTGGATCAGACTTTTGAGATCAAATTCAAATTTGAATCAATTAAAAATCAATCCAAACTCGATCTTGTTGACAAGTCTATTTTAGGAGGTGACAATAGAGAGATTATTTTCATATTTCAAACTTTTGACACATTAATTGTTATAAAATAATCTTAATTTTACATAAATATAATAATTCAAAATATTCACCAACTCTACATAAAATAAGGAATTAATAAATTTAGTTTTTGTCCTAGCATGTTCAAATGAAAAAGGATAGCTCACCACGCCCACTGGATAAATAGATCTACACAAATCAAACTTACTATAACATATATCACCGAACGATTGGTTTATTGGGTAAATTTAATGAATTTTCTCATTCAATGTTTAGATTTGAATCTCCACAATTATGACAGTTCAGTGTGATTAAACCTGAGTAGCACTTATGCTTCGTTTGGTACGATGAAAAAATGAAAAGATGAAAAGTTAGATGGATAAATAAAACATCATATTTGGTAAGGAAGAAAAGTAGGAATGATGGAAAAATGGATGGATTCACTTTCCTTCCAACTCACCAAAATCAATCCCTCCAAAATCGGATGAAAAGTTAATTATTTTTATTGAGATGTATCTTATTTATCCATATATCTTTTTATATATATATATGATATTATGTATACATTAATTTCATATAAAAATACAATGATAAAATATATATTTATATATATATATATATTTTTTAAAAAAATTTAAAAATAAAAATAATAAAAATTAAAAAAAATTAAAATTAAAAAAAATATTTTTTCCATCTTAACTAGGGGTGAAAATTTTTAATTCAACACGATAACACGACTCGAACTCGACACGAATTTTATGACACGAACTTGATTAACTCGAACACGAATACGACACGAAAATAAACAGGTCAACTCATAACTCGATACGACATAATTAGTTAAATGAGTTAAGTTATGTGTGACTAATGTTCGACACAAACTCGTAATGACTCAATACGAATTTGACACGACACGACTCGATTATCACCCCTAATCTTAGCCAGCACAAAAAAAAAAAAAAAATTAGTTATTTTGATTTTCCATCCATCCAACCAAACATAAAGGAAAGAAAGTGTATCATTCTTACTTTCTTTCTTTGAAAGATATAAAGTATATCCCTCCTACTTTTCATCCTTCCTACCAAACGGAGCATTAGAGTATACAATGATATCTTATATTCGGCCTAAAAAATTATATATATACATGGAGTAATCTATATGTACTAGTAGTTGCACACGTGCGTTGCATGTGATCTATTTTGATTATGAAATAGTGTATATTCAAATTATGTACCATTTTATAGTACATCTAAAAAATTATTCTTTTCCTTAAGACTTTGGTTATAATGTTCATTTATCAAGACCCACTTTTTGTTTAATTTTACTTGGATCACCACTTTCATTCGTGAAATTTTGGTCTTATGACACAAGAAAATCTTATTAGGCTTCAAAAGAAAACAAGAATCAAGAATTTTAAGATATATATATATATATATAATACTGAACTTGTATTGTACATGATGAACTTGACATGCCACACATATTATTATATCAAGAGATGCAATAGCTAATGCATGCACAGTGTATAATGGAGTGGGTTGTTGATGTAAATAAAATCTCATCAATCCACCCTAATTTGTTTATTGGTTTTTCATCATCAAAAAAAAGGAGTCATCGAGCTCAACCCATAAATAGATCTTGTCCTTTAGGTGGATGCATTGTCATCACCATATTCATCACTTATGTCATGAATTGCAAGCATCCTCTTCTGAAGATCTTCCTGAAATTGTGGAGCAATATATAAATGTAGTACTATTGTCGATATTTGAATAAGAATTTTTCAAAATTCTTTTGTTTGTGGTAAAAAGAGAAATCTTACTCATGCATGATAAAATTCTATAATTATTGGTTTCTCTCACCTTACCAAGTCCTCTTATTTCTTTGGCTAAATACCAAGTCCAATTATTATATAAAGCTTTTATGCATTTCTGGGTTTTAAGTAAAACAACAATCTTATCAGTCTCTACAATTATATATTTTACACATATTAATTTTTAGTTGTAGGTACGACTTAAAGAAGAATTGGATAGGTCACTAAAGGAGTGTTGAGCATGTGTTTGAAATTGAGATTTTTTCTTTCAATTACGGGCACAACTAAAAAAGTATTAGACACGTATCCGAAAGTTTTGAAAAATATCAATGATCGACTTGTTTCCCGCATGATTATGTCGTTTTCGTAGACTGTCTGATTGATGTTCAAATTTTCACCCCCACATCATTTTCAAATATTCAATTTTCATGTTCATTATTATGTTTTTATTAGAGCACTATCTCTATTTGGAAAACTAAATAAAGAGTAATAGATTCCTAAAGATATTGCATGCCAGGTAAATAGAAGATTTTAAGGAGACTAAATGACTTTGATATAACATATCCGTAAAAAGAAAATAATCATCTCATAGACATTAGTTGATAGACTGCTTTTCTCCTTGCCAATGATAGGAAAAGTTAACTGGCATAGTCATAAAGAAAATATAAATTTAATCATTATTTCAACTCATATCTCTATTGTAGAGCTCCAAACTTTATTAAGAAAGAACAAGAATGCATATTCATGATGAAAATGGAAAAAAGAAAAATCACCCGGCCCAACTCCAGATTTTCCCCCAAGGCTGTTATCAAGTCCTTTTGCATCTGCTTGTAATCAACAACATGCTTCTCACCAATCTACACCATCCACAAACAATATCATAAAGACACTGCAAATAGGAAGAAAAAGCTGAAATATAACAAACAATAATAAGTCCAAAGAATGCACCATTAGAACTGAGACAACATTCACACATTGTAGAGAGAGGGACATAATAGGTCTTAAGTGTTACACAGAAGGAGATGAAAAAAGAAATTGGAAGGGCTTGGCATAGAATATAAAACAGAGGCAAAATGAACCAAAGAACACACCAATTTTTTTAACCAGAGAATACAAAAGCAAAAGAAAATGAACTTTGAGTAGAACATTAATCCACTAACTCTTCCAATTCGAAATGCGCTAGTGTCTTCTTTGGACTTTCCAGTTTCCTAAGAGAGGGGAAGATACAGTAAATGGACTCTCCAATAGTTTGAAAGATAAAAAGGAAAAGGCCAAGACTGACGTCAATTGACACGGTAAATTTTACATTAAATCAGAAATGAAACATACCCAATTACAATATTTGTTAAATGTCATTTGAACTTTAGTTTACACATATTCATAACTATGAATTTACTACATTACAAATTTTACTTTTTAAAATTGTTGAAGGGTAAATTTGAAAATTAAAAGTTTTGATTTTTTAGTAGTATAGATATGGATAAATAATTCAACCTGATCAACGGAAAACTTAATCAACTGTTTTTTTGAAAATTGATGCATGATGGAAGACTACAACGTCATGGTCAACATTAAACTAAATCAAACAGCAGACATGCTAGTATTACCTATTAACACTTGAAATGTGATTTGAGTGTTATTTAAGGTAAATTAATGGTCGTTTTGTCCAACTGAAGATGTATCAGTGGAATACTTGACCCATTCGTCATCTACCCTTTTGGAGACACCTGTGAATTCACTAAAATACTAACAACTTGGGAAGAATTAAGTTGATAAAAATAAACTAAACAACATGGAAGGCATGTAAAAGTAAATAACATAAATTGCCATTCGAAAAAATGGTACCTTAAATGCCTACATTATTGTAGTAGTCATGGTTTAATTAGGTGATGAGCAACCAAATGAGGTCCCACAACCTGTAGGAAGGTTTGACAAAGCAAACAAAAATTCCAGAAAAAACAAGCTCATGTTAGATTCTATTGAACATGGCAGCATCATATAGCAAATTGAAGCAAACATAGAGAAACTAATAGGCACTGAATCCATTACCTATAACCGGAAAAGGGCGAGTTGGATAGATAAATGTCTATGAAGTATTTCATTCAATTCCATCATTGGCGGAGTTGTAATAGCAACGTGAAGCTAGTATGTTGATGCCCACATTGAAGGCATTCACCATAATAATCCACAAAGTGATCCTTTCATGTGGAGATCAAGAAGGTGTAACAATATTTATTGAATTAGCCAACCATCTATAGTCAAGTACAAGTCCCCAAAAAAAGTCCAACCAAGAATCTACAATGTCAATCTTTGATATTGGTCAGATCCTAAACGACACAAATTGAACACTACATAATTCGAACATGTAAAGTACCTTGGACCAATCTTGCTTTTGAAAAATACATAAGCATATATAAGTTGGGAAACAATAACAGCCACATACAGGTGAGAGTAAACCTATTAGATCAAAAAATAGAATCTAGTTATATATGCATAAATGCAAGCCCAATTGAAACCATGAGCCATCAAACACTTGGTTGAATTAAATATCTCACTCTTATAATTTTGTTTACCTAATGGATTGTATTTGAATCCAAAAAAAAAAAACAGATAAGAAATTCCTTATTAAACCCAAAAAAAGTTACAAGAAAATCCTCACCACACCCAATTAATCAGATTCTGGACATGAAGTCACCCATAGAAGAATCAACAAATATTCTTCTCTAACCGACCTAATTCGCTTAAGGAGATTAAGACTAGTAAGAGATTAGACCCAAATGGAGCTAATGCAATATTTTTTACAAGATATCGATTAATGTTTCTCAGATCACAATTATAGGATCCTATTGATTGGAAAATAAAGCAAGGATTCAAAGCACCAGTTTTTCTAAATATTAATATGAAGTAGATGGTGAAGAAGAATTACCAAAGAAAATTTTCTTCACTATGAAAGTCAGATTTAAGAAAAATGCCACATGATTGGAAGAAAATATAAAGACAATGAAAAGAGGGGAAAGGAAAAGCAGGAATCCATTCACCAGATTGTTCCACTCAAAAGAAAAATTTGACAATGGCGTGACTGCAAGAAAAAATCAATGATGCTCCATTTAAAGCCCATTACATTTGCAATTATCTATCAAATTGTAGTCCACTTTCTCCATCCGACAACATGCAATTATTAAAATTAACTGAAGCAGCTTCAACATTAAACTGATGTCATCAAAGAGATTCCACAAGCAAAAAATAGAAACTCAAATAACATACATCATATATCGGGCCTAATAAGATCTTTGAATAATTCGAAACCATCAACTATCAAATTTTTTTTTTCATTTGAGATTATTGCATAAGCGTGTTTTTTTATTGTTAATTTCACCATACATAGCAAAATGTCATTTAGTACAAAACGAACAATCAGATGAAGTTGAAAGGTATATTAGTTGCTATAGTGTACGCCCATTCAATTTCTTGTAATGTAGACCACCAAAAAAATGTAGAAAAAAAATTTGAACAACCCACCGAAACATGCCTGCAATCCTACATATATAACCCACCAATCTTCTTACAGCGTATTATATAACCAACGGTTTAAGAATCCCAATTTCGTTTCAATCATCAAGCAAAAACAAACAAAAGAACACAAATATTATATGAAAAGAGAAATGGAGAACCTATTAGAGAAGAAATGGAGTACCGTTGGTTTGGCAATGGGAACAATCACGTTGTGTCTGTGTCTGGGAGAGGAAGGGAGCTGAAGAAAACTACAGAACCTTGTGAAGAACAACACCTCTGGATCACAATTATTCAGATCCTCATTCGTAACTGATGTAGCCCATTGCTGCGATCATTAATGGGTGTGGAATCCGAACAGCCGAAAGAGGAGAGAGAGAGAGAGGAAAAGAACATCAGCCGAAAGAGGGGAAGATGATGAGGTGCCTGTGTGCGTTAGCTTCTGATGTCAAAGAGACAGATAAAGGGGCATCAGTGATTAATGGAGAGGTGATCATTAACTTTAGTTTGGCCAATTTGTGAATATGCAGGCGATGGGGAGGGGGAGAAGGGCTAGCGGCTGAAGAATGTGAAGGGAGAGAGAGAGAGAGAGAGAGAGAGAGAGAGAGAGAGAGAGAGAGAGATTTAATGGGTGAGAAGTAATGGAGTCTGTACTGAGGGATAAGGATGGCATAATAGTAGTTTTGGGGGATAAAAGGGAAGAAAATTTTTTTTTTCATGCATTCAGACTTTTTAAAGTAGTATAGATATAGATATGTATTTAGAAATACAAAATAATAATTTTTGATTTTTTAGAATTCTGAATAGAAATAATAATAGACATATTAAATATAAATTGAATAATTTTTGACATTGCATAATTAATGCTCCGTTTGGTACGGTAAAAAAATGGAAGGATGGAAAGTTGGAAGGATGGAAAGTGGGAGGGATAGATAAAACATCATGTTTGGTAAGGAAGGAAAGTAGGAATGATGAAAAAGTTGATGGATTAACTTTCTTTCTAACTCACCAAAATCAAACCCTCTAAAATCGGAAGAAAAGTGGATGGAAAGTTAATTATTTGTGTTGAGATGTATCTTATTTGTCAATATATCTTTTAATATATACATATTTTATATATACATTAATTTCATATAAAAATACAATGATAAAATATGTATTTATATATATTTTTAAAAAATAAAAAATATAAAAAATAAAAATAAACAGGTCAACTCGCAATTCGACATGACACAATTAGTTAAATGAGTTGAGTTAGATTTAACTAATATTCGACACAAACTCATAATGACTTAACACAAATTTGACACGACACGACTCGATTGTCACCCTTAATCTTAGCCAGAACAAAAAAAAAAAAAAAAATTTAGTCATTTTATTTTCCATCCATCCAACCAAACACAAAAGAAGAAAAGTGTATCATTCTTACTTTCCTTCTTTGAATGACAGAAAGTGTATTCCTCTTATTTTCTATCTTTCTTATTTTTCATCTTTCGTACCAAACGGAGCATAAAAGTTGATAGTTAGACCAAGAATACAACAAAAGCCTTTTTTCAGGAGAATAATTTTGAGAAGAGAAGTAAAAACACCGGACCAGATTAATCGGCTGTAGTACTTGTCGTCATTTATGTTGGTTGAAATTCAACATTGGTGGCAGTGGAAAGGACAATCCCTGTCGGTGGGCTTGGAGGGATGAAAAAACATGTTGGATTACATGTTTTTAATCCGAGTGGCGTGGTCAGTGGGTATCCATCAAATTTTTCATCCCGTAGGTGAATGTGTTAGGTTTTGTTTGGATGAATTTTTGGAAAAGATTTGAATTTAGTTTTTTTTAAATTCAAATTCTTTTTTATAAAGATAGAATTCAATATTGAATCCGATTCATACCTATATTAGTATATAACACATACACATATAAAATTCACATATATATCATAATTATTAACAACTATTTGTCATGTAAATGATTATTTTATTTTTGATCAATTCAATTCATATTCATGTTAAGGAGTACAATTATTTTTTGTATCCTTAACCCTTTAATCAATCTTTCCAAATCCACCCCCTTAGGTTTGACGAATCCATGAGCATGAGTTTAATATTCGAACCAGCTACGGGTTAGGTTTGGAAACTCAGGATTAAATTTTCAATTCAAACATGCGATTTAGGAGTCCTTTAGATTATTTTACTTAAATCCATCTTGTCAAACCCTCTCATACTTACCAAACAACCTCTTAGAGTCTATATTGGGGTTCAATGGTTGACCACTATGTTAGTCTAGCTATATTCGTTTTTTAGAAGAGTAACGAGCACAATCATAAGTCTCATGATTCTACCAGTGAGAACTTATCGGATAGTCTCTATGCGTTTTCCTTTACCTCCACCATTTTTTTCAATAGCCAAAAACAAAAAAGCAAAATGAGCTCTCCATTAAATTCAAATCTTGAAAAAAAAAATTTGGTTAAGTCATGAAAAATTTATCTCTTATGAATACATAATTTTGACGTGAATGATCAATTTTCAACTAAACCAAGAAGAAGAATAGTCAAATGTGTGTAAATTTATTCTAACCCCTCCGATCGTTAAACTAAAAAAAATAGAACTATTGATAATATTGATGATGCACAAAAGTGTCTCCGTGCAAGATCAACAGTCAAGTATACGAACGGGTGTAATTAATGAGTAGTAAATAGGCAATCAGTGACAGATCAATGACAAAGCAGTAAATAAGAGATCAACACAAGAGATTTATAGTGGTTCGGTCTCGGATGACCTACGTCCACTCTCTGGAATGGCAACGGTGGCCGGTGTTCTTTATTGATGAATAAGGGTACTCCGGAGAGTTACAGTGCTTCTAGAAAGAGAGCAGTGTGTGTGAGGGTAAGTGTATGGGTTTCAAGGTATGCCGAGGCTCTTAGATGTGTGTCCTTCATATGGAGAGGACTTACATTTATATAGGTTGAGAGAGGCGGTGAGGCGGTCACTATAATTTGGCAAGTACAGTTATGGTAGGACTCTACCATTTTGGAAGGTTCTATTTAGGTAGGACTCGATCTTCTCCATCTTCATCCCGGTATTCTCTCCCTCGTGCTCCTATTTAGTCGGAGGGGGTCCTGAGCTGGACTGGGCTCATCCTTGGTCTTGAGATTGGACCCGGAGTTCATTTGGCTCGCACCGAAGTGAAAAGAGACGAAGCAGGACGGACCAGGAGGTTTTGCACTGGGCGGCGCCCAAGAGGGGCTAGGTGGGCGGCGCCCACTTTGGTCCTTGGTGTCCTGGAACTTGCCTCCTAGTGTTTTGGCATCCTTCTAGAAGCTTTGGCATCCTTCTAGATACTTTGGCATCCTTCTAGAAGCTTTGGCATCCTTCTAGAAGCTTTGGCATTTTTCTAGATACTTTGGCATCCCTCTAGATGGGTTGACCCAGCCTTGATTTGAAACTTTCTTCGGGCTTTCTTGGTTCGTTTAAATTGGGCTTTGGCCCAGCGCAATTCGGACTCGTCATTTGCCCCCCATGCCCCGAGCCTTTGATTTTTTCAAAAGGCAAGGGTCGAGGGCATGTGTTCATCTCTGTTCGAGTGAAACGGGATTTTCCTTGTCATTCCCGACATCCTTTGATCCCCGGGGACTCGCTATTTAGGAATTTTGCTGAACTTCCCGGTACCGAAAAATATGTATATATATATTTTTCCTGTTCCTCTATAAATAGAGATTACTATTCCATTGTCTTCATTTTTACCCATCTCTTGAAACTTTTCCCAAAGGGTGTTCTTCCGAGTTTATTTCAAGAAGCTAAACCAACTTGGCTTCCTCAAGAAGCTTAGTTAGGCTTCCTCAAGAAGCTTTGTGAGGCTTCCTCTAGAAGCTTTGTGAGGCTTCCTCTAGAAGCTTTGTAAGGCACTCCCGCTCTATTTAAGGAGCTCACTGTTCATATTCCCATCTCCTCCATTTCTTCCTCTCATTTCTTCCTCTCATGCTTTGTGAGGCTTCTTCTAGAAGCTTTTTGTAAGACTTCTTCTAGAAGCTTTTTGTAAGGCTTCTTCTAGAAGCTTTGTAAAGCTTCCTCTAGAAGCTCCAAGGCACTCCCTCTCTATTTAAGGAGCTCACTGTTCATATTCCCATCTCCTCCATTTCTTCCTCTCATTTCTTTCATTAGTTGAAAACATGAGGACTAGGGGCTCATTCATCCGTAAGGGTCTTCATGTTGAAGGCTCCCATGAGAGAGGCATGGTGGGCGGCGCCCATGAGGAAGGAGGGGTGAGCGGCGCCCATGTTGGCTTGGCAGGCGACGCCCATGTGGAGAGAGGAGTGGGCGGCGCCTTCTCATGTGCTGGTGGCTTGAGTGTTGCACTAGGCAGTTTTTGGGTGACACCAAGAGGTTGGCAGGGTGCCTTGAGCGACACCATAAGGCTGGGGTAGGCGCTTTTGGTGATGCCAAGAGGTTGGCCTGGTGCCTTGAGTGACGCCATGAGGCTGGGGTAGGCGCCTTGGGTGACGCCAAGAGGTTGGCAGGGCGCCTTGAGTGACACCATGAGTCTTGCCCCCACTCCTCCATTATGTGTGTCTTTGTACTATTGTCGGAGTTGGGACTCCAGTGTAGATGACTTAAGTTTCAAAAGTGTGCCTGGAAAAGACAATGTTATCTCAACATTAAAATATCTAACATGATTACCTGTAGAGAGGCAGACTGTTTGCATGAGAGCAAAGTCAGTGCTGTGGACGTCCCATGAGAGAGCCGCATGATCATAGGCCGAGCTACGTGTAGTCTCGGGAGATGGCTGCCTAAGCAGAGGCTTTCTTGGTGACTACGTGCACGAGAGCAGAGTCATAGAGGCCGAACTACGTGTAGTCTCGGGAGATGGCTGCCATAGCAGAGGTGACGACTTGCGCGAGAGCAGAGTCATAGGGGCCGAGCTACGTATAGTCTCGGGAGATGGCTGCCGTAACAGAGGCTTACAAGGTGTGTCCCGCACTCTTCTTTGGCTTTCTTCCTTTATATTTTTGGCTTTGAATGCCTATAGGTGGCAGTTGTTTTGCCCTGCTTGTTTACAGATACGCTGAAGATCAGGAAGGTAATTAATGGTCAGGCAGCGGAGAGGCGGACACATGAGGCTGCTGAAGAGCAGTTAATGGTTTGTGCGACAGGCACGAGAGGATGCCGCGTAGCTTGCACGACAGGCACGAGAGGATGCCGTGAAACTGTTAAGGCTCGAGCGGCAGGCACGAGAGGATGTCGCTGAGAAGTTAAGGCTAGCGCATGAAAGGGCTGCTCAACTTGAGGCTGACCTTTGAGTAGCACTTGAGAGAGCTACTAGGCCAGAGGCTCACTTCATAGAGATGGATGAGATGATGTAGAGGAGCTGGGTGCCTGGTGGGCCCCTGTTGCTACTGGGTGCCTGGTGTGGGGCGCCTGGTGTTGGGCACCTGCTGTTGGGTGCTTGGTGTGGGGCGCCTACTGCTAGGCGCCTGAGATTGGGCACCTGAGGCAGGACGCCTACTGCTGGACGTCTGAGAGTGGGCGCCTGCTGCTGAGTGCCTAGTGAGAGGGGGCGAGACCCCTCGTTGGCATCATGGGGCACCCAAGGTGGAGAGGGTGAGACCCTTTGTTGGCATTATGGAGGGCGCCCAAGGTGGAGAATGTGAGACCCCTTGTCTGGGCGGCATCATGGGAGACGCCCAAGGTGGAGAGGGCGAGACTCCTCGTTGGCATCATAGGGGACGCTCAAGGTGGAGAGGATGAGACCCCTTGTCTGGGCGACATCATGGGAGACGCCCAAGGTGGAGAGGGCGAGACCCCTCGTCGACATCTACTGTTGAGGGTGCTTGCTGCTGGGCGCTGGGCGCCTGAGATTGGGCACCTGAGGCAGGACGTCTACTGCTGGGCGCCTGGTCCTGTTCGCCTTTTGTCTACCTTGTTGTGAGGCCAAGTTCAGACTTTGGTAAGCTGTCTGTAAATTTTAGGAAAACACAACAATTCTGGACACAATAATCTTCGCAGAAAGTTATTTCATAAAATAATAAATAACAGAATAAATAATCTAAAACGATAAAGGATAGATGAGAGTCATTGGCATTCGCTCTCGTCCTCCTACGCAGGTACATGAGGAGGGGGAACACGTGAGTTCCCTGTACGCTGAGGAGGGACGACTGGGCGAGGGGCACCTTGGTGTGGCCTTGGGGCGCTCTGGCGAGGCCTCCATGGCGGGGTGTTGCTTGGTGCCCTGGGTGATTAGGTTGTTGCTCCTCTCCTGTTGGGGTGAGTGGGGCTTTTCCCACAGGGTGAGATGATGCCTCCTTGGAGCAGTTGCATGGTCTGCAAGAGTTGTTGCCCGACGATGGGGGTTGCCATAGCAGACGGCTCCGAGGGTGTGAGGGGAGGCGGAGCCTCCTCCTGGTGTGCCGGGTTGTTGTCCCCTGGTTGTCGACTCATTGATCTGGTAGTGATTGCCATGGAATAGCAAGGTGGTAGAACACTTAGTCGTTCCCACAGACGGCGCCAAACTGATGATGCACAAAAGTGTCTCCGTGCAAGATCAACAGTCAAGTATACGAACGGGTGTAATTAATGAGTAGTAAATAGGCAATCAGTGACAGATCAATGACAAAGCAGTAAATAAGAGATCAACACAAGAGATTTATAGTGGTTCGGTCTCGGATGACCTACGTCCACTCTCTGGAATGGCAACGGTGGCCGGTGTTCTTTATTGATGAATAAGGGTACTCCGGAGAGTTACAGTGCTTCTAGAAAGAGAGCAGTGTGTGTGAGGGTAAGTGTATGGGTTTCAAGGTATGCCGAGGCTCTTAGATGTGTGTCCTTCATATGGAGAGGACTTACATTTATATAGGTTGAGAGAGGCGGTGAGGCGGTCACTATAATTTGGCAAGTACAGTTATGGTAGGACTCTACCATTTTGGAAGGTTCTATTTAGGTAGGACTCGATCTTCTCCATCTTCATCCCGGTATTCTCTCCCTCGTGCTCCTATTTAGTCGGAGGGGGTCCTGAGCTGGACTGGGCTCATCCTTGGTCTTGAGATTGGACCCGGAGTTCATTTGGCTCGCACCGAAGTGAAAAGAGACGAAGCAGGACGGACCAGGAGGTTTTGCACTGGGCGGCGCCCAAGAGGGGCTAGGTGGGCGGCGCCCACTTGAGGCAAGGTGGGCGGCGCCCAAGAGGGGCTTAGGTGGGCGGCGCCCACTTTAGTCCTTGGTGTCCTGGAACTTGCCTCCTAGTGTTTTGGCATCCTTCTAGAAGCTTTGGCATCCTTCTAGATACTTTGGCATCCTTCTAGAAGCTTTGGCATCCTTCTAGAAGCTTTGGCATTTTTCTAGATACTTTGGCATCCCTCTAGATGGGTTGACCCAGCCTTGATTTGAAACTTTCTTCGGGCTTTCTTGGTTCGTTTAAATTGGGTTTTGGCCCAGCGGAATTCGGACTCGTCAAATATTATGAGGATTGGAACTAGTTTACTCTAGAGGTCTCAACTAACTTATTATTAAACTATTTGAGGTATAAACCATAAAATAAAATTTATGGAACAATCACATAAGATTCAAGTCGAACTATTTTGACAATCTGAAAGAGACTAGCCGACCGGAGCATTAGCAGACCGATTCGTCACGTGGTGATGCCGAGAGTAATTAAATAAAAATAAATTGAGTGAACTATCTTAATATTCATTTTATCAATTTAACAATAATTATATATTTATTTTATTATAAAGGGGAATACTATGTAATCCAAATTTATATCTCAAATGAATGAGAATTATTTGATGAATATGTCCCATTAACTTTTTTAATTAGGACCCACTGATCCAACAATCTTTATTGATTTAGAATGAATATTTAGAATATAAATTTAGGATATATAATAACATTATTCTATTATAAATATCAAACATTAATTTAAACAATTATTATGAATTTTTATTAATTATATCAATTTTAAAATTGTGTTGACATAGAGCCTCAAAGGTGACAAATACGAGGTGGGTGAGTTGTGATTCGCCCAGCTTCGTGCGTAGAATCCAAAGTGCCGTCGCAGCCGTTCTAGAACAACGCCCACCTTTTCTGACCAATCTTTGAAGAAATTAACAATCACGCACCAGCGTGAGCGTGGTATTTTATGCAATAGAACGATGTAACGTGTGCGAGGGTGGATTTGTTGAAACTCAAGACGAAGTCGACACAAAATTAATAAATTTAAATAAAATTCTAATAATTTCTCGTTATAAATTTGTATACACGCTGTTGCATTTTGATTTTGAACGTTAATAATATATATATATTGTCACATATGAACTGTTGATATAATTTGTGATATTACCTATTTAACAATCGTTAAAATAATTATATAAAGTTTTTTTACATTCTTTTCTTGTTTGGTATAATAGTATACAAAGCGTCAAAACCTAGATATCTTTCCAAAACAAGGAATCAATGAACCCTCACCCAAAAACAAACATAATTAAAGGAGTTATGCAGTTACAAGTATTCTGTATTCTTTATTGAGGACCCAAAACGTACCCATTATTTTGGACTACACCGATGATGTATGTATTACGATAGAGTAGAGATTAAAAATTTATGGGTACGGACTAATTCAGTATGAGCTCCTAGGCTCTTCAGATTTGAATAAGGAAAAGAGAATTAACACATAGAGAGTTTATAGTGGTTCACCAGCTCGGGAGCTCGAAGTCTCTTGTCCCTGGGGAGTATTTTGATAAAGGGAAAATTACTCAGAGTATTGGATTAGGTTACAAATGTCTCTTTTATCGTTTGAGAGGGTAATGTCTCATATTTATAGTTGGCCCAAGGCCTCGGTTGATCTATGGCTGATTTCCGCATATCTCTTGTAACGGTTGCACCTATTGTGCAACGACAGTGGTGAATGTTGAGGTAGTTGCGATTTTTTTACTTAGATAAGCGACTGTTACGATTTGCGTGACGTTTTGATAGAAAACAGCTGTCATCGATGCCAATGGTAGAGGTGCTGTTACTGGAGAAATGGTGCTACCCTCGAACTTCTTGGTCACCAAATATGGGCTGAGTTTCTGAGCTGTATAGGTAGGAACTGATCACCCCGAGCTTATCCTTGCATATTTTGGGTATCATCATAAACGATCTTTTTTTTTTGTTTAATGATTAGGGGTATTTAGATTAATTTATGCACACTTTGACTAATTTTTTTCTGGTCTATTCAAAAATAAGTTATTCATATCAAAACTAAAATATTCAGGATGATAAAACCTTATAACCTGAGCATTTATAAACGAAAACACGAAAGGACAATAAAATAGCTTTGCAAAACTTGTGCACTGGTCGTGCTAATCACGCGCTGTAAAATCGCTGGGTGCTTCCTCCTCTGTTAGTCTGTAGATCTTTACCAACGCGGACACGGACACGTAATTGAGATGGAACGGAAGCAGCTACGAAACAACTGGTGTGCTTCAATATCAAGTTGTTTTGTAAAATGACTAAAATAACCTTCGGCTTAACATATTTCCATTCCCTTCCCCCGTTCTTTTGTTCTTTTTTTTTTTTAATTAAAATTCATTATAATGATTGGTGGATTTTTAATTGCGATAAGTCTATGGTATTAATTTTTTTTTGATACAGCCATTCATAGTAAAAATAATAAAAAAAATATATGTAAATGAAACTATTGTACACGTGCCACTATTTTTTATAATATAGCTGTGTTAGATGACGTTGGATTATAGACGGTCATCACTTCCCGTCTAATTTTCAGACACATTCTTACTTTTTTTCACTTAGAGAATAACAAGTAAGTCACATCACGTTTCTATGCCCCAACAGTCTTTTGCATTCATAATGTTCTCTCTTAGATTTAAGAAATAATCATTACCGTCTTATTTTATCAGCCAATTTATTAGAAGTGATTAGTTATACGATTAATATTCTGGTATTAACTTGACTTTCGAGTCTTTCCCTCAAAGTCACTATAAATTTCAATGGTCAATTATGATATAACAAAACCAAGTTATCTCATAACAAGAACCTCTTCAAAGAGAATTAAGGGGGATAACGTAACATTTCTATAATTTTTTACCCGGACCTACATTCTTGAGTTTAAAAAAACACGAGATAAGGGTAATTGAATCTTTTAATTGGTATTCATCTCGTAGTTAATTGTCATTGTCCTTCAATCATTTATTCAAAGTTTATGCTTTTTGCATTAGTGTGTAGACCTATTGGGATGTTAGTCATAATGGTGGTGGGTGGACGTGTTTTGTGTGGTGAGGAATGAATTGTACTATGGCAATATAATTCTACAATACCATAAGATAAAGAAGACAACGACGAGGAGAGATTATATTAAGTAAGATCATACTTACATTGATCGTTGGATTCTTTTAATATTCATAAAATATCCCTTACATATCTTACCTAATATGCTAGTGGATATTTTTATCGTCACCAATTTAAATGGCAAACTATATTTCCATTATTTACTCACAAATAAAAAACCTTAGACATGAAATTCTCATAGTAAGTATTTTAGAAACTAAAGTATAATAAAATATAAATTTTTGATTCAAATTTTCTCATATATATATATATATATATTTATATATATTAGCAGATTATATATTATTAATGAGTGAGCCATTTCTATACAATTAGTCTTTATTTTTATTTTTTAGTTCAACAGTCAGATATGTTCAGATTAGTTTACATACACATCGACTAATTTTTTTTTTGGTCTAGTCAAAAATAGGTCATATACGCTGGATTAAGAAATTCATGAGGGATAAATTTCTTATGACTTGACTCAAAAGAGTTGTTAAGATTGAGAAAAAAAAAAAAAATATTAGATCATCCATCAATAAAAAAATTTGAAAGGAAAATTATATTGTTGAGGATTTGGAAGCTTAAGGCCTATATTCGTAATTGTAACCATATTGCAGGCCACGTGGCGGATACTTATTAATTAGCCACGCCTTCTCCACCTTCCGATAGTTCCGACATTTTAGGCTTCTTTAAGACCACGAGTTCTCTCCCGTTCAATTTCGAAATCTCTCCTTAGTCTCTCTCTCTCTCTATTTGCCGGCGACGATCTTAATTGACGTTCAGATTTTCGCGGGAACGAAGATAAACCTGTTGTTTCCTCGCCGTATCACTCTCGTTCAATCGATCTCAACGTCATACAGTCATGAATCCAGAATAGTAAGTACTTATTATCGATACATGGACTCAGATTTTGAATAGAGAATTCAATAAATATATATATATATATATATATTTTTTTTTTCCCTGTAATTTGTTTCGATTCTATTGGTTAGATCATGCAAATCATTTAGATCTGTGATGGTTTGTCATGGAAAAGCTATGATTAGATACTTATTATGCTAAATCTTATTTTTATGTTGTTGCTTGTGGAATTACGTGAGAGGATTTGGATAATGGATCCGTTGACCGTTTCGGGTCAATCGTGATTGGGTTTGTTTTTTTGGAAAAGTTGTCCATGAATTAAAGTATATTTGAAAAATAAGATCTTTTGGCACATGGCATATTGCTGGTTGAATTGGTCAAATTTGATATAAACTTTTTGGTTTAATACCCAATTTTTAATTTTGCATAATTGATTTTAGCGTTAGATGCAAAATTATGCAAGAAAATGAGATAGGTTGCTGGGTTCCAAGCTGAATAATTGAAAATATAAGATTTCGTATTGACTTGAGTTTCGTCATATCATTGGAGTAATAACAAAGCTAAGTTATTTCCAAGATAAATAACATAACTTATGTGTAATTGATACACATATTATTTGCCACAATATGAGGAGTTGTTCGTACGAGGGTGCAGGCATGATCGTTTTGTGCTATTTGTTGCATTTGGCGATGGCAGTAGTTAAAGTAAGTTAAATGTTGTAGCACTTTATCGGCTGTTGAGCGGATTAAGGACATGGAAGGAATTGAGTTTTGAAGCTTTTGTTTTTTGATGCTTCTGTATTCCAAGTAGGAACTCATTTGACCTTTTGCACGTAGTCAATATTTTACATTAAATAATACCTTCAACCATGTTACACTTCACAGATAAAAAGTATGTCAGGTTAAGTCTAATACTGTGTTTAATGACGGGAAAAGGAATCAAGAATTGAAGTGTTTTCCTTTGCCAATTAAGCAGTTGGCTGTCACATGAAAGTGTGGGTTTCACTAGAGCTATTTTCTTGCAGAAAACAGTTTCTTCAAACAGTTTCCTGTATCAAGTATAGAACTAGTTTATTAGTGATTATTCTTATGCTGAGGATTCACTTTTGCTATCTATCCAATGGACCATCAGTGTGTTTAGACAATTTTTAAAATATTATACCACGTGTGGGTTTTACTAAAATCAAGAAAGGAAGTGTCTGCCATCACAACCAAATAGGATATGGACTTACGTGCACCCCTATGAAATATGACATTATAATATATGCTACATCTGATTAAAAGTGGATCGCATGGAATCAGACTCTTGTTGCCTTTATAGAATGGCTTGGGGGAATAATGTTTTCTGAGTTACGTTCATTCGAACAATGCCTTTTTATACTTAAGTTGAAGTAATGTACATGATCTCTTAGTATCTATTTGGGTATGCAAGAAGCCGGTGCAGGGTGGTGGAATGGGCAGGCTGATACATGCCTGTAGTTGGGACTTGGGCGTCATTGGAACCTGTTTTTGATTATATGTCTTAGGATATGCATCAAAATGAATTTTGAAAAATGAATGTTGTTGCTCATTAATGAATGCGCGACTTTGAAATCCTGTGCTAAATGCATCTGTGCCTCAACGGCTCAACTAGTTATTGTAGTAATTTTTTATGGCTCTAGCTGCACAAATTTCATTGTAGTTGTGGTTGCTATATCACATGCCAGATTTGACATGTTGAGTGCCTCTCCTTTGCGCTGGTTGATTAGTTTTTCTTCCGTAAAATTCTGAACTATTTGCTACTGATAAAATGGTTTCTTTCCAATATCATTTCCATTCCTCTGAAGTAAAAGGTGGAAAAAGTGTCTGTTGAGAAAATGATTTATTCAGAATCCAACTCGTATCTCAATACTATCATTTTGTTCTGTGTTTCTGGTTGCAGTGACTACCTGTTTAAGCTTTTGCTTATTGGAGATTCGGGAGTTGGAAAATCATGTCTCCTCCTGAGGTTTGCTGTAAGTGATTGTGTTTTATTGTTTCGACCTTATTTTACGTTTGATGTAGATGTCAGAGTGCCTGGTTTTATTTTGTTTCTCCTTCCAAATGCAATTAGTGGATCTATTGTTTATTTTTTTTAACCTTTGTGATGTTATTTCTGTTCAGGATGATTCATATCTTGAAAGTTACATTAGCACCATTGGGGTCGACTTTGTAAGTTATAGTTTGATGGCCTTGGCTTGGCTTACTGATTCCTTCACATAAATATTCTGGACTAAATATCCTTATGTTGTTTGACACAGAAAATCCGCACCGTGGAACAGGATGGAAAAACTATTAAACTCCAAATTGTAAGTTTTTGTATTGTCTTATTATTTGATTTTGTTTCTTGAGGTGTTTCTGATAGTTCTAGTGTGAGTGTTGCTTCTCTCCGGACTTGTTACAAAATCCCAAATTTTAAGATTTTCTTCATATGTGTTGGCAGAAGTTTCTGTGAGGAAAAATTTCACATTGAAGAAAAAAATTGACGAATTTAGTTAAATTCTTCTCCTGGCTACGTTTTGTTCTTTTACTGCATAAGAATTGATTTTTGACTCTGGTATTGCTTGATTATTTCTAATAGAGTATAACCTCAATGTGGATGTTGTAGTCCTGTTATCACCTTTGATTCTTTTTATGGATATGCAGTGGGACACTGCTGGACAAGAACGTTTTAGGACGATTACTAGCAGCTACTATCGTGGGGCACACGGCATTATTGTAAGCGGTTCATTTCTCCTTTCTATATCAGTTATCCTTTTGCAGTTTGCATGCAAGGGCGTAGTCTCATTCTGCCGCCTTTCCTGGCAGGTGGTCTACGATGTGACAGATCAAGAAAGCTTTAACAATGTCAAGCAATGGTTAAATGAAATTGACCGCTATGCAAGTGAGAACGTAAATAAGCTACTAGTTGGAAACAAGTCTGACCTCACAGCACAGAAGGTTGTGTCTTATGAGACAGCGAAGGTAATTTGATGTTTTGTAGACATTGGATCTCAATTACTTTAATCTTAGAGAAGTGAATGACAAGAGAAGATTGATGTTACTGGTTTGAAATATTGGGATTGAATAACTGGACTTCTGTTTTTCTTTTGCAGGCATTTGCTGATGAAATTGGGATACCTTTTTTGGAAACAAGTGCTAAAGATGCCACGAATGTAGAACAGGCTTTCATGGCCATGACTTCTGAGATCAAGAGCAGGTATGTGTTTTTGTTCTTTTGTGTGTTGGCTTAAGGCCATCACAAAGAGTAGATCATGGAACTTCCTATATGAGGTTGCTGGTTCTTTTATTCACGGAATGCATACCTATTTCTCGCAGAATGGCAAGCCAACCAGCCATGAACAATGCCAGACCCCCAACAGTGCAGATTCGAGGACAGCCTGTCAATCAAAAGTCTGGTTGCTGCTCTTCCTGAAGAGAGAAATGTTCGGTTGACTGATGATGCCTACATGTGTTCTCCATCGCATGTAAAACTAGTCGATTTTCTATGTACTGCTTGGTTATGAAAGAATGTCGGCCATGATTTGCTTTTTCTTATCAGTTGTTTCAGAACTCTGTTAAAAAACTCCATTCTTTTGATGTATTTGATTTTAAAAAAACATTTGTACAAAGTAGGAATATTGTTAAAAAGCAGTATTTGCGACTTCCTTTACTCTGTTTCTCATTATTTCGGTTTTATGGCATGAATCTCCATCATATAGACGTCCCCAACATGATCTTATTCCAATCCAGCAGGTGGGTTTGGTGTAATTTGTTGCAAGGGCTGACCTTTGATGTTTCAGTAAACAATCTTCTTTCTGCAAAACAAATATATATATTTTTTCTTCGTTTATATTCTATGTTTTCGTGGATGGCAGAATTATATGATAAATTAATAATTGCCCCGGAAATGTGCAAAAATGTTATTGAGAACCATTGAAAAGTAGTTCAGCATTATTAGAGAAACGAAGCATTTATGCTCAAGGAAAAAGTGGCAAAATTGCTCAGTACGCAGTGTTGTTTTGGAGTTCAACGGTTGTGGATATTATTTCCATGATTTACAGAGTAAATATATTCTAGCTCTGTCGAATTTTACTTCTATGCGACCCTTCCGAGCTTTGTTTTCCTGGTTTTTTATGTTTCTATTGAATCTGTAATAATAATTTTCTTCCTCGTTGATTAATCCCTTCTAGTGTCGGTTTGTCAATTGGGTTACGATGAATTAATCTTGAAAATTTTTTGAACGTGTCTTAAATTGAAATTGTTATTACCGTCTCATAAGTTGATTCTATTAGTATTTAATGGTAATGAATATTTCTGTAAATTTGTGAAAATTTTAATAAAAAAATTGACAAGAGGAACATTACAAACAGACATCAATAAAAATAGGGGTGGCAATATTTGACACGACACGATAACCCGATACGAACACGACACGAATAAATGGGTTTGGGTTGACTAGTTTTTTGACACGACCCGTGTATGACACGACCCATCAACACGAAATTTTAATGGGTCGTACACGACACGAACCCGCTTAACCCGAATTGACCCGTCAACACGGAATTTTTAACTCGAAGGAGATTGACCTGACCTTTTCGTTGCATATATGAGTTTTCATGTTCTGATGACTTGTTTTATCCATTACTTCTAATGTTTAATTGATTGCGCGATGTACGATTAGCATATTTAATTAGTATTATAGAAATAAAATATTAATTATTTGTAACTGTTTATCGAGCACTGACATAATTATTGTATAAAAAAAAATATGAATGCTCATTATTATTATTAAGTTAATTTTTAGTTTGTAGAAAAAGTATGAGGAAAGATTCAATTAAGTGAAAATAAAATCTTAGAGTTAAATTTTTTATTCAAAATTTATGTGGGTCAATACGATTACGAACACGAACACGACACGAAAATAAACAGGTCAACACGACACGACACGATTATTAAATGGGTTGGGTTTGGGTTGACTAATGTTCGACACGACTAATATTCGACACGACACGAACCCGACACAACACGACACGATTGCCACCCCTAAATAAAAATATACCTTGTTTGAATCCTAACAAGCATGTATATGCAGATTATAAAAGTATCCAAGTTTATAAACTTGGATTTGGGTAACCCACATCCTTTTGCCCCGAACCCATCATTACAGATTGTAAATCCCAAAGGTCCAATCCAGTGATACAATGAGGCTTTCCTCACCCTATGATCACCCACTAGGGTTTTTAAGATTAGGTTTACGCAACTTCTCTAACCTCTGCTGCTTTGGCTAGGGTTTTCAGAGCCCCCACATTCTCTCTCTCTCACTCACTCTCACTCACTCTCACACACACACACACACACACACACACACTGCGAGACAGACCCACTCTGTCTACAACGTTTCGAAGTTTGTTCGCAAACTATCAGATCTATACATGGATTTGAACAAGCACTAGGGTTTCTTGGTTGCTTGAAATCGTCGCAAAGCTTTGTTGGACTGTGAGAAATGGCAAGCACGAACCCATTTGATCTTCTTGGTGATGATGAGTACGATGACCCTAGTCAGCTCATTGCTGCTCAGCAGCAAAAGCTGGCTGCGGCTCCCAAGAAGACTCCAGCTCCTGCTCAACAGCCGGCTAAGCAGCCAGCCAAGCTGCCCTCCAAGCCTCTCCCTCCATCTCAGGCTGGTAAAGATTTCACATTTACCCTTTTTAATTTATGTATATACATATGTTTACTTCTCACTACTTTTTGTGTGTTTCTGTACTAAGGTGATGAAGATGTCATTGCGAGTTTTTTTTTTCCTGATGAATTGGTGATAGTGGTTTATTTCGTAGTCTAGTCCTTTTGACTGGAATTCTTTTAGAGTTAAATTATGTACTTTTGTATATTGATTTTAGAATATTAGTTTCCATATAAGACAAGGGTTTTATGATATATGTATACTAGTTATTTCCCGTGCCTGGAGTAATAAAAAAAAATGGTTAACAATAAACATATTTGTATTCACACCCAAAATCAAATCACAAACATAAATGAGAGATAAAGAAATTTAAGTATCAATTATAATGAGGGTGAGCGGTGTTAGTGGTGGTGGGCGGCAGTGGTGATGGTGGGAGACGGTGATGGTTGTGGTGGGTGGCGACAATCGTGGTGGTGGTGGCAACTGTGGGTGACAACGGTGAAGGTGGTGGTGGTTTTGGGTGACGATGATGGTAGTGCCGTGGGTGGCGGTGGTGGTGGGTGTCGATGTGGGTGGTGGTGGACAACGGTGATGGTGGTTGATAGTGGTGGTGGTGAGACGACGACAGTGGTGGTGGGCGGTGACGATGGTAGTGGTGGGCGACAGTGTGATGGATGGTGGTGAATGGCGGCGATGGTAAGTGTTGTGGGGGTAGGTAACAATGGGCGGCTGCAATGGTGGGCGATGACGGGTGGTGGTGGTAGGTGTGGTGGGGGTGGGTGACAGTGGCTGATGGCGATGGTGGGCGACGACGGGTGGTGGTGGTGGGTTGTGGTAGCAGGTGACGGTGGGCAACAATGGTAGTGGTAGGTGCTAACGGTGGGCAATGGTGGCAGTGAGATGATGGTGATAATGGTAATAAATATAAGAATAAGATGATGATGGTGGTGGGTGGTGGCAATGGACGACGAAGGTAGCAATCAGTGGTGGGTGGCGATAGTGGTGGTGGTGGCGATGGGGCAGTGAGGGTGGGGTGGGGGTGCAAGTGGGGGGTGGCAGTGGTGGTGGTAGTTGTGATGGTCGTGGGGGGTGGTGGTGGTGGTGGTGGGGCGGTGGAGGAGGTGGTGATGGTGGTGGTGGTGCGATGGTAGTGGTGGTGGCGGTGGTAGGGTGGTGGTAGCGGTGGTTGTGGTAGGGTGGCGATAGTGGCGGCGGTGGTGGTGGTGGTGGTGCGGTTTCAAACACTAAATTTTTTTTAAAAAATATTTATGAGAAATTATAAGTTCTAGAAGTACTTTTAAAAAGTTAACCCAAACACACCCTTATGAATTTATTTTTTCTATTAAATTTGGAGTTTTAATATTAGCCGTCAGATTAACTTTAAATTAAAATTTAAAGAGATCTCAACCGCGAATAACAAAAGTCATTTTATTTATTTTTTAAGATTTGATTTGTATTGTACTTTATTATATATATATATATATATATATATATGCAAGTTTCGATGAGAAGGACTTCTTTTTTGGAACTTCTTGAGACTTTTAAAGTCTGACGTTTGGGAGAAAGATCACATTTCATGATTGTCAATCATTTTTGGGGTACTGACCAAAAAATAAAATCATTTTTGGGGTATGTTAACTGGTGTGTGATGGTAAAAGTTTTTTCCCCCATAGATTTCGATAGGCAGATCTTTCAGAGTCGATTTGTCTCTTAACAGCCATATTTGGACACTGAATTTCTCATTTGAATCCTTTGTGAAGGGTTATTATCATCTTCACTGTCACCTTCTTGTACCTTCAAGATAATTATTGCTACCTACTTGCACTGAAAACCTGCTACTGGAACCACCTCCGATAGATCTTCAGCCCTCATCGAACACCCCACTATCACCAACCTCTCAAATGGCATGGGTGTGTTGATACTATTGTTCTCTTTATCATTGCACTCCCATTATATACCACCAACTTAGAAACCTGTACCACATTAACTACTGCACATTACAGTTCTCAGTCCATTATCACCACTGCATAACCATTGGGATTGTAGCGTGGCCTTCATCTACTTGACTAGATATTGTGGTGATCACCAAACTCTTCCTATCAATGTCCCATTGCAGCTCGAATGTCTCAATCATGGTTCCTGTTCTGCCAAAAGTGAAGTGTCTTAATGTTTGCTTTTTTAAAGTTTAAAATGAAAGTTTTTTTGTTAATACATCGGTCCTAGTGTTGAGGGTGTTGAGCATTCAATCAAGCTTTGTTTTTTGTATTCTTTGTGGTTGCTCTCTCCCCCAATCCCCCAAGATAGTGCACTCTTCCATTAGGTGTTGTGGGAAGGTGTGTGGTTCACAGTCCAGTTTTATTACAGGAATATTGGGTAGCTCATTGTTGCGAATTTCTTTATCCATGCAGGCTGTGGGTTCTGATATATTGTTGTGGTTCTTAGTGATATGATAGTACATGGTCTGTTATTTTTCATTGGCATTGCTGGCGAGTGCATAATTCTGGGTTCTGTCGATGTTCCTCCTTTTGTTTTCGTCTGTTTCAATTTTGTCCTTCTTGTTAGTTGCTGGCTCATAAGGCACGATTTTTTTGCACCCTTTTTTCAGATATAGTTTTTGCAATCTATATCATGATTGTTACGCGCGCATCATAACTCCTTTGGTTGTGTATTTCTTGAGTAGTGAGGGAGACCAAGAATGAAGCTCAGCGTGGTGGTGGACGTGGAAGTGGGCGAGGACGCGGGCGTGTCCGTGGTGGACGTGGATTTGATCGAGATTCTGCTGAGAATGATGATACATTTGGCAGCAACAATGGTTTTTCTGGAGGGTACAGACCTCCTGAAGATGTAGATGATGGGAAGCCCTCCGAAAGACGTGGGTCTGGTGGACCTCGTGGTGGTTTCCGTGGTGGTCGTCGTGGTGGATTCAATAATGGAGAAGTTGTGGATGGGGAGCGACCTCGAAGGGTATATGAACGCCGCAGTGGTACTGGCCGTGGGTTAGTATAATGTGTGGATATCTAAGTTCAAACTTACAGTTGAGTTAGTTATTACAGGTTATTTGTGTTATGCATTTGGGCTTAAGTATTTGTGTTGCTTTGCAGGAATGAGATTAAACGAGATGGTTCTGGTCGTGGGAATTGGGGTACCCCCACTGATGAGCTTACCCCGTGAGTATTCTGGACTCAACGTTCAGCTTTGGATTGGGAGTCTGGGACTTATAATTTTTTTAACTTAATTACTACTTTTTATATGAGTGAAAAATTGTATGTGTTCATTGGAAGTATATGTTGTCGTATTTCAAATTTTAGGGAGGCCGAAGAACCTGTCAATGAAGGTGAAAAGAATGTGGATGCTGACAAGCAATCGAGACAGGAAGATGTTGGAGATGCCAACAAGGAGAATCCTGTGAATGAGCCAGAAGAGGAGCCAGAGGATAAGGTAATATCTTATCCGATCATGTCAGATCTTTAGTCCTCGAAAGATTTACATTTATCCTTCCCTAAAGTTCATTGTGGCTGCTGAAATAGGTATATGGAAGGGAAAGGATAAAGTGTACTAGAAGTCAGCTGCATGTCTTTGTTTTATTATAATTTAAAAATAAATGAATTCTCTTAAAGCATGAATAGTTGCATGCTGACTATATTTGTTCCTTAGCAATGCGAGTATGTACTTAATTGCAATTGCATAAGAATTACTTCAACCTTTATCAAATGAACCTTTTAACCCCCAAGTGACAGAATGTGATGTGTTGGTGGCATGACACATGCAGTCACAAGGTTTTGTTAAACGTTGTTTCCTAACATGCTGACAACATGCACTCAGTAGCGATGGGAGTACATACTTGTTGCTAATGTAGTGTACATACTTGTGTTGCTTAGATGAACCTGGTTATCCATAATTGACAAAATATGATGTGTTGGTATCATGAAATCAAAAGGTTTTGGAACATTGGTTCCTAATGTAGTTTTATGTTAATATAGAGAAGGGCATAATCAACCGTATATATTTCATAGCCATGGCATGTTTTCAATGCAAGTTCAGTGTAATTTGCATTCTTCCATGCTTTCATGATATTCCAATTGTTTATAAGGTTGTTATGATAGGAGATGACTTTGGAAGAGTACCAGAAAGTGCTCGAAGAGAAGAGGAAGGCCTTGTTGGCACTGAAGACAGAGGAAAGGAAGGTTCACGTGGACAAAGAACTTGAATCCATGCAAATGCTTTCAAGCAAGAAGAATGATGATGACATCATCTTCATTAAATTGGTGAAACTCAGTGCCACTTAATGAATTTATGGATGCCGTGCTATTTTCGGAAATGAAGGTTAATGCAAGTACACTCATTGTGTTTGCATTTGAACTATTGTCAGGGTTCTGAAAAGGATAAACATAAAGAAGCTGCTGAAAAAGAAGAGAGAGCCAAAAAGGTATGGTTAGTTCACACAGAATTTGGCTTTTTTTTTTTCAACCTTTTTCTGCTCCATATAGATGGTTGGAGTAATGTTTGTGAAATGTTCGTTGGAATTGCTGAATGGTACGTGTTCTTCCTTGTCAAGTTAACGTGACTACATGCACAATGCACATTGTTTTAATTTGCATGGGGATTTATTTATTTTGCATTGCTTTCTTTGTAATCCTCAAAAAAGTTTGGAATTTTCACTATTTTATGGTTTGTTGCTTAATGTTATTTTGCATGGGGCTCTTCGATATCCTTTTTAACAGCAATATAGTGATGGTTCACTGCTGGTAGTTTTACCTTTTTCTGTTAAATTCCATTTTATTGAAAAAGAGATGAGCAAATTAACCTTTGTTCATATAGTACCGCTACATAAAGGGAAAAATAAAATACTGCAGATTCCTTTGAGCAACTGCTTCCACATTGATGTGGATTTTGTCAAGTGCTTCAATTATTGAGCAACTGCTTGAAAGCAATATTATATTCCTTCATGATCAAATTGTTGAGTGTTCCGTGTGCAGTGTGTCAGCATAAATGAGTTTCTAAAGCCAGCTAAAGGGGAAAGTTACTACCGCCCTGGTGGACGTGGCCGGGGAAGAGGAGGATACAGTAGCAATGACATCATGGACAATGTGGAAGCCCCAGCAATTGAAGATGTTGGGCAGTTCCCTTCATTGGGTGCCAAGTGAGAGGTCACCTACTTCCTTTTGAGCCTGTCTGTTCTGTTCTCTTTGCAATTCATTTGATCTTCAATGGCTCATTTGGCTAAAATTATCTTGAAAACTTCAGTATTTTAAGAGTGTAAATTTAGATGTCCTCCAGGGGGTATCCCTTGGTTTTCTTGTTGACTTTCATGGATACCCTTCCCTCATATTTACCCCCTATCTTTGAAGAAGTTGTCTGTTTTGCACTGAATTTAACTTACAGTTTTGTTTTCATTTTAAATCTTCTTGTTGTCAGTGTCATTTTATTTGTATCGGATGCTCTGAATGTGGTTATGGGTTTCGTTGGTACTTTAGGCTTGAATGACCCCTTGATACCTGCATCAATCTGGAGAGTGTTGTGCCACAACTCAAATCCTTTCATGCTGAAGATGATATGAAACGCTAGTCTCTAAAAGTTACTGTGATATATATGTTGTGTTTGTAGTGTACTGAACTGGTTTCTGTCAGACTGAAAATTCAGATTTTTACCAACTAGAAATAGGCAATAGAAAGGAAACTTCGTTAAGAGTTATAAGAAAGATTTTTGTGGTACTGCCACCAAGCGAACACAATTTGTACCAGCAATTGAAGAGGGAACTTACAGTTGGGGACACTCTGTTTCATCATTTCAAGTATTGGGTATGCTCTTTTTGCTGGGCGGTGAAAAAGCATTCTACAAAGAAGAGAATTGTAGGGAGAATTTATGTTCATTGATTTGACACGAGAATGAATCATAGGGGAGAGTTTCTAGACCATCTTAAGGTTCGTTGGGTGGTCATGTGAACGAGGTTTCCGTGATTGTGGGGCGAAAAGTATACGATATACACAGTTTTATACTCACTAGCCAACTTGCAGCTCTTCTATCTCGGGGCAATCTATATTCCCAAAAATAATGATCTTTGAAGAATTAGAATTTTTTTAAGTATGTAAAATGGATATATATATAGGTCACTCTACATATTTGTTAGGGAGCTATCTAAAGAGTAAGTTTAGTTTTAATGAATTATAGTAGTTATGGAGATTCGAATTCAAGTATTGAACGAAAAAATTTAAATTTTTATTCACTGAACCAATTGCATGTCGGTAAGCACCTGGCAAGCACGGATGAAATCAAAGTCAGAAGTCAATTTCAATACTTAAAAGGCTCAGACTCAGTACGGCAGGTGTGGTGTGCAATCCAAGTTTTCGTTACATATCATTCACTAACTACCAACCTCCGCGTAGACGTAGTGCAATCTCTGGGCTTATTGACCAAGGAACTTTGGTCACTCCGGCAAGGCCGGAGGTCACCTTCACCATGAAACTCGAACTTGGATCTAATTGTTGGATTTCTTGTCACTCGAAAAAAAGTCGGTGATAGTAGGGGAGCATTAATAGTCGAACTTTCGATGTTTAAATCAGTATTTAGTTTTCCCTCGAGCTCTAATAATCCGCGTAAGAGATTAGCTTGCCTCCAACAGTAAACTCTAGTCTCTCTCATCCGTTGATTGTGAGAGAATATGACTCCTCCTACGAGTGGATTCTAGCCCTCGATCAGTTAGTTGGGGAGGATAAGAGTCCTTTTGCGAGAGGGGTCTTAACTCACCTGCCTGTTAGTTGGGAGAATAAGACTCCTCAAGGCGGTGACTACATCAATCATCTCACATTGATAAAAAAAATAATAATTGTAGAGTAAAAATCACACCAACTCCTTCAGTTTTGTCAAGTTAACACACAAACCTCTTTGACAGTTGAGATAATGAAAGAGGCAAAAAAGGGACCACAAAACAAAGAATAAACCAGATATCCAGCTAAAAGACAACCATGCAAAAACACTAAATGTGCTTCAAAATTCCACCTCATGCACAGGACATAAAACTTTTCCCTGTGATTTGGGTGTTACGGATTTCAATTACGACAACAATATCTTTACATGTATCGGAGTAATACTATACATATGACTTTTTTTAGACTCTATAGTGACAAAAATATCGTACACTGATATGGATCATTTAGTTTGACGATGGACTGGGCAAATAACTGGATATAGACGTTAGGGGATCACCATGTCTTTCAAGGTTCAAGCTTAAGCCTTTGGCTTTACTTGTATACAATTTCTTGACGTTAGACTTTTGTTCATTTAGTAACCTCACTAGACTTCTCTTGGCATTTGGTCTAAATGGACAATTGGATGCCAAAAACCCATCCACCAAGTGTAGGTAAGCCTCCAAGTCATGGCAACATGCTACATCTGCATTTGGCTTTAAATAAGGTGACATCTTTGTATCGACTCTCAATTCGGTTCCAACGTGTGAGTATGCCCATGGCATGTTGTTGTCAAGCACATTAAGCACATCTGTGGCACCTGATTCCCGGAGTTTCTTGTCAAGCCCTTCGCTCACAAACATTCCCGGAACCTTAGTGATCACGTCTTGAGAGTTCACTATACGTAACACCTTGACATTATTTGCGTTAAGACGGTTGGCAAAGCCTCGGTTGCCAACACGAGGCCCACCGAAGGAGAAAACTGCCACCGGTGGTACCGTGGAGGCACATGTACTGAGTTCATCTGCTACCAACAAGGCCAAGGCCGCACCTAGGCTATGTCCGGTCACTGTTATGCTTAGAGTTTCACCTTTGTATAGTTCCATTAACCGGTGCACTTCGTCAACCACCGACTCTGCTAGGCTTGGCACGTGATCTCCACGTGTCTTGTATAGGCTCAAGAACCCACATTCCACCTTGGGTTGTCCATGGGCCTGATCATTTTGGCCCGGGACTTGGACAAGTAGGTCTCTCATATTTTCGGCCCATTCAAGACAAGTGGCAGTACCACGTAGTGCAATGACAATATCTCTTCGGCCCATTCTTTGTATCTCTCTGTCGTTCTCACAAACTGCCACGTATCCGATCCAGCTCGACCGTTGGGTCATCCACCCGAGATCTGGTGCTACGTCATCCACCCATTTTGGCAAACCAATTGATGACGTGGCATAAAGATTCTTTGTCACCCTATATGACCTATCTGGCAATGCCACGTGGCGCGGGAACGGAACTTCCTCTGCCGACATGGCCGGATTAGAGTGAAAACTATGGTATGCCGCCTGAATGAACTCGCCATACCGGACCAGCTCTCGCCGGAGATTCTCGTCAAGTGGGTCCAGTAGGCCGGACCAATCATTCCTGCCGTGATATTCTTGCCACCGGCTACCAAGATTATTCCTCGGAGAATGTTCCGGTGACATTGAAAGAAGCCGTTTTAGCCGGTTCAGATTCCGCGGCGACATTTCCTCTGCAGCCTTCATTTCCGGCCATATTCCGGCCAGGTTAAGCCCTTCAAAGGGACCCTTTCCTTTGTTCTCAGGTGACCCAGTATTGGATTCTTTTTGAACTGGTTCTGGGTCAGGAGGGTTTGGTTGAGATTGCTTTTGTAGTAGTTTGTCAAGGTTTGATAAGTGCTTTCGAGTAAGCTTGGTGGATATAACTGGTTTCACATTCATACAAGCTATTGTTGAAGGGTTTAATGGTGAACCATTACACTTGAAGCTGGCATGTCTGGCCTGAAGGAGATTAGAATTATTTGCCGGAATTGTGGAGCCAATCTGCATGGTTTCAGAGAGAGAGAGAGAGAGAGAGAGAGAGAGAGAAACCAAGAAAGAGCGCTAGCAGCCGAAACTATCTGAGATTGAATGGATGGAGTGAGAGATATATAGAACCAGTATTCCCTAAATGCCCCTGGATTTCTTCCAAACAACGGTTTGAGCCATGTTTACTGCCCATGCCCAGTGGCAGTATTGAAAATAAAGGGATTACGTAAGGGTTTTTTTTCGTAACAGTCAAGAAATTGACCTGTTCTATCCGCCTTTAGCCTTTTGAATGTTTGTCCGAAACGTCTGCTAGCGCAATCTGTTTGACCGTTATACCCCTCACTCTTCCATTCAATTCAAATGTCAAATGTCAAGTGTGCCCTTTCTTCAGCACAACGGAATATTATGGTTGACAAAAAATACTTATTTTCTTCTGGACTTTTCAAAAAAGATGAAACTCTTTGCGAGATTGTTGACAATTTAATGGGAGGAAACATTTTTGTATTCCTAACCATAATTCTTATCATATGAAAACAACATTAAACATTCATCAGCTATAACGTTATAACTATTTTCGGTGTCTTAATACCCCGATTATTTGTCGATGATATAGTATTAACATAATATTTTAATTGGTCAACAATAAAAAAAATCAAACATATTCTCTTTTTTTCCAACCGGTAGCAGGAGCTCCATACGTTTTAACTTGAGATCGTTGAACATAAACATGAATTTTAAAAATATATTATGTGACGATATTTAAAAGACGTATGATTAAGAATGAGAGATGTTTTCTTAGGTCGTTGCCATGCTATTTTTCTGTCAAAAGCTCATGCCATTTGGTCTTCGGATGAGGTACCACCCCCCCCCCCCCCCCCCTTCCTCCCTCTCCCAGGGAGTTGATATAGTAAAAGGCTGAATTTTGAATAAGGTGGCTCAAGTTTAAAAGTAAAATAGGAGGAATTCAAGTCATAGTACTGGGTGTTTCCGTCAATCGGTTTGTTGTGTGCAGTTAGCTAATAAACCATTTCTGCAAAGACCAGGACCAGCCAAATAAAATCCTCTCACTATACAAAACGGTTTCATATTACAATACACTACGTTTGATTTTTCGATTTTGGGTGGGTATTTTGAAAAACCCAGGTGCTATTGTGACTAATCCCGTGTCACGTCGAAAGAATGAAAAAAGTTGAACGTATATATAAATGATAGGTGGTGGAGTGAAATCATTTACTTAAAATAGAGGATCCATGATACCCAACAATCCAAAAAACGGAACAAAGCACTCTGACATGTTACGACTTACTTGGGTCAACGACAAATGTATCTTAATATCTCGGAATGGACTAGTTACCATGGATTTCATTGGAATAACCCAATCGCGTATCGAAACATTTTTCGTGCTACACCGTGTTTGAGAAAGACAACTCCTAGGCTCAAGGTTACCTTGTTCTAAAGGACCACTATAAAATGCTTGGAACCACAGTTTGTATTAGTGGGGAAGCAAGGTCTGTCCCCCCCTCGCACTCTGCGTTCAACTACACTTTTGATTTGTACAAGTAAAGCTGCTTAAAAAGTAGCCATTTTTCACATGGTGGTATGTGTAGTCCACAACAGCGTGTTGGGACAAAAAACTCTCATTGGTTCAATCATTCCCATCACACTCTCTCTCACCGGCCATGTTAAAGCATGCACCACGAGTACACATCATAAGGATGTGTGCTGCTTAGTGAAAAATCATTAAATAAACCAATCAGCTGTCCATTGTTTATCTCGTTTTCTCTCTCTCATACACACAGAGACACGCTAGAGATGTCAATTTTAACCACAAAATCAAACCCAGACACATAATTTAAAGAGCAATGCTATGTAACACAAATTTAAAAGTCAAATTTACATCCTAAATGAATGAGGACCATTAGATCAATGAGTCCCATTTAAAAAAATTGATGACACCGACTCATCCATTGTTCCCCTCTATTTGGGATATAAATTTGAATTGTTAATTTGAGTTACATAATATTTCTCTAATCTAAAAATGACCCGATTAATTGACACATAAAATAAATAGGTTGAATTAGAGTTAGACACGTGTTTGTACTTTAAATATAAAATTATAAAAATATTCGATATATTAACATTTGACAAATCTGAATGTATTAAGAACATGCAATTTGGCAGAATTTAAAAAAAGATATGAGATGATTAGTCACAACCATATTTTTGAAAAAGAAATAACTAAGTAGAGGTTACTATTTAGTAATCGTCAATGGAAGTTAAACCGTCAAAGATAATGATTATAAAAGAGCATGTAATGGAGAATATGAAATACATTCAAACTCCTACAAGATCAATGATTTGAGCATTTTAGGAACAGTGTTAAATTAGTTTTAGGAGGTAATTACTGTTGCAATTAAGGTTATTAATCCAGTTATTTCTATAACTGAAGTCATTTTGATTGAATTAATAAAAGAATTTTCTTTTATTAATTCTTTGTACTGTGTGTTTTTTTCTATTAAAATTCATCCAAGAAAGTCTTGAAATAAGACATTTGAACCCCTCGCAAACAATAGTTTAAAAATTGTCTATTGATTGAGTTTCATCCGTCGATAACAACGGAATTTGGAACAACAACATAAATAACATGATTAATGAGTATTATAGACAAAAAATAAGTATTTAATGCATAATATAAACAAAAAATGATTATTGTTTAATTTTTTTAAATAATATTATATGAGTTGTTATAAAATTAAATAATTTATTATTAACAAGAATATTAACATAAACATAACAGAATACATACTAAAAATAACACACATTAAAATAACATAAAAATACGACACGCCACGACACGCGTAGACACGCCGCTCTGAACCACATGCAGTTTGTGTCATTCTTTAATGTTGGAAAGCGAATAGTGCAACTTTTTTAACACTGCCTTGTTGAGATGTAAGGCTTTGAAAAGTATGTCATTTTTCACATGGTATACAGAGTAAATTCATACTGAACGCGTTGCACATAAGTTCTCTTGGGTTGGCTCCCCTTCAATCGCCGCATCACTCCGGCCGCCACATCAAAGCATGCATGCTTCAAGACGGAGTGAGATCCTCTCCAATTCAAACAAGAAAATTTAAGAAAAAATGTATTAGAGCGACCATCGTAAGAAATTTTTTCCCGCTTAGCCAAAAGCGTTAAATAAACAAATAATTTATACATTTTATATAGGCGTGACAATCACGTCATGTCACTTACGAGTTTGTGTAGAGTACATATTAGTTAATCTTAACTCAATCTATTTAACTAATCGTGTCTTGTCGACCTAACTTATTTATTTTCGTATCGTTTTCGTGTTGACATATCTAACCCGTGAATAAAAAATTTAATACAAAAATTTAAGTTTGAGATTTTAGTATCACTTAATCGAACTCATGCTCATACTTTTTTTATAAACTAAAAATGAAGTTAATAGACATAATAATAAAAATGTGTAAAACTATCTTCTTCTTTTTTTGTACAAGAATTATGTAAATACTTAATAAAAAAAATAACAAATAAATTGTCATTTTAATCCTATAATACTAGTGAAAAGAATTAATCATGTCAACATCATGTTGTTCGTGCCTGATACTAACTCAATCTATTTATTATTCGTGTTAACGAGTCTTGTTATTTATAGGTTCGTGTCAAAAAAATGGTCATCCAAATTCACTAATTTTGTGTCGATTTCAAAATTATATTTTCGTAGTGTGACAGAAATTGTCACTCTTAATTTTATATACGGTTTTGGGTCTCTCTCACACACACAAACTAACACACATAAAGATAAGAATTCGATGTAATATGCCAATGAGCTACTAAGAAATGTTAGTGGAGCATATGATAGTGGGGAAAAATCCAACCCATCATCCAACTTCTCCCTTTATTGTGTCACATCCTTGTCTTAAATGTGATTAGTCTAATTGGCACTCGGAGAATCTCTCTCTCTCTCACTGCCTAAACTGAACATCAAACAATTTTTTTTCTTATTGTATACAAAATTATATAATTTGTTCGAATGACTCCTCTACCTGACCATTGTGTGTTATGTTTGGTACGATCGATGGAATAGTACAAACGAAGGTTAAAATTGAAGGTGGATGATACAAATCAACGTGTCTTACGACTTTGAGCGATCGCCAATAGCCATCACGTTATTTTACATAAGATTAATGTATATAAGTGGATTATTCACTCATTAAAAGTGAATGATCTACAAAGGAGAAATTTGAAAAAAAAAATGTATTTGAGCGATTATTATAAAGAATTTCTCCCCGCTTAGCCAAAAGCACTAAATAAAAAAATAATTCAACCCTTTTATATGTCGTTTTGTGTGTGTGTCTCTCTCTATCACACACACTCACAATCATTCAAATTGCTCCCATGATAAGAATGTGCATGCTTCCTTCATGAAAAGTACATAACCATTATAATAATTTACACTACTTTTTTGTCCTCCAAACCCTGAAGGGAAACATATCTTTTTCGTCCTTTTGATATATTTTCATTTCTTTCTAATCCCTAAATGAATATATATCCATAGTGTTACGATCCTAAGTATCCCACATCGATCAAGAATAAGCATGACCGTGTATAAAAATTCTTCATTATACATCCCTTTTAAGGTTTCCAAAAAGTGAGTCGTACACATGGGTTCTTGTTACATAGGCACTCCCCGTAAAGATAAGAATTCATTGTAATTAAGAAATGGTAGTGGAGTGAAGCATATAATTATTAGTGGGGAAGAGTCTAATCCATCATCCTTTACAATGTCACATCCTTCTCTCTCTCTCTAAACTGGACATGAAACAAAAAAATTTCTTATTGTATACAAAAATATATCATTTGTCCCATTGACTCATCTACCCAACCACAGTCTATTTCTGGCACTGCCAATAGAAGAGTACACACGAAGGTTGAAGTTGAAGGTGTGGATGATACAAACCAGCGTGTGTGGTACGACTTGAGCCATTGTCAATGACCATTACGTAACTTTATCGAATTTGTTCGTAAGGTCAACACCATTGAATTTTAAGGTCTAAGATATAAATTTTTGTTTAATGAAAGGAGACCACCGACCTGCATCTGCATGAAGTTTTTTTCTAAGTAGAATTTTTTTTGTCTCCTCACATAAAATAACCCTAGACAAGTGTGTAAAGGGAATTAACAACCACCACTACTTTGTTCTTATTTCGTATGGTCAAAAAGAAGAGATTGAAAATTACAGCCTAAGATACGCTGGTTTTTTTTTTTTTTTAATGTTGTCCTTTGACATTGTTCTAAATCAGGGTAGGCTTTAGCTGTCTTTGACACTGCATAGGATATAAATAATAAACTTGAAAGTGAACCATGCCATAACCTTAATTATATTAGGAAAACTAATCTTGTCAACCCTAAACTATGACCCTACTCACACATTAGTTGTCTATTTTTATTACTGGTTTACCTACTACTTGAATTAATTTATATTGTTCTAATGTTAAATATCCGTTACGTTTTGGACAAACAGTATTAGTTCGGGAGAATGTGAAGTCAAATAATTATCATAGTTTGGAGGGTAAAACGACATGAACTCTTTCTATTTTTCAACTAATATCCATTGACTTTTGGGGTGATGTGAAATCAATAAATACAGTTGACGGGGTAATGTGAAAATTAATATAATTTGTTGATTTAATGATGTGCAGTAACATGGTGCAATAGTGTTGTTATAACTGTAACTGTTGGACTTCTTTATTAAAACTCTATCATTTGACACACCATCAAATCAATAAATTAAGTCAATTTTTTAGATTCGAGTCTAAATATACTAATTTCCTTTCTACATTAGGTCAAAAGATTAAAAAGAAGATGAAGAAAGGGTTCTTTAATGATTGATTCAATGGTCGAACACATTAGATTGGACGTAAACCACATATTCTGAGTTTGAATTCTTTGGTCATAAAAAATCGGGTTTACGATAAAAGTGATTTGTGGGAGATATGTATATATGAGAGCATTGCAATTGTGGTGAGAAAGTGGGATTTCTTGCTAAACAAGCGCAACAATTTTATTTTATTTTTCTCTTTTCCTCATTTTCCACCACTCTCTCGCTAACCAAACAAAACCTAAAAGATTTGGTATGATTTTTTGCTTTTGGTTGTCTACTTTTAGGGCATTCTTTTTTCCACCGTCTCTCTCTCTCTCTCTCTCTCACACACACACACACACACACACACAATTCTAAAAGAAAATTATTAAAATACAATACTTTTAAACTTATTACCAATTAACGACGTGCGTTGCACGTGAAATTTTTTGTTGAAACATTTGATAAAATACATAAAAAAATCTAATTATGTAGCTACATTAGATATCTATATAATAAAGTAGCTTACAATTCAAATCTCAAAAGATAAACAAAATGACTTTTGCTTTTCGCGGTTGAGATCGTTTTAAATTTTACTTTAAAGTTAATCTAACGGCTAATATTAACACCCTAAATTTAATAGGAAAAATAGGTCCCTAAGGGTGTGTTTGGAGTGATTTTTTAAAAGTACTTCTAGAAATTATTTATCATAAGTACTTTAAAAAAAATAACAGTGTTTAAAACCGCTCCACCACTACCTCTACCACCACCCCCGCCACCGCCACCGCTACCGCTACCCCCACTACCTCTACCACAACCATCGCTACTACCTCTACCACCACCACCACCGTTGTCGCCGCCACTACCTCTACCACAACCACCGCCACTACCTCTACCACCACCACCGTCGTCGCCGGCGCCACCACTACCACCACCATCGTCGTCGGCGCCACCACCGCCACTAACGCCATCACCCCTATCACCGCCACCATTACTGCCACCGCCACCACCACCACCATTGCCATCGCCGTCGTCGCTGCCATCACCGTCGTCACCGCCACCACCATCACCACGGTCATTGCCACTCACCACAACCAGAACCGTCTCCTACCACCACCACTGCCGCCCACCACCTCTTACCCTCACTACAAACCGATGCTTAAATTCTTTTATCCCTTATATATGTTTGTGATTTGATTTTGAATATGAATACAAATATGTTTATTGTTTACCATTTTTTATTACTCTGTGCCTTCAGGCACAGGCAATAACTAGTTATCTCATATTTAGCATACTTAAATTATTTATATTCTCTTCATAACTATAAACATCCAATAAATTTATTTTCTGTGATTCTTTCATTCGAGTTACCAAGTAGTAAGAGTTATAAAAAAAAAATTTCTCGATTTTGTTTTCTTTTTGTCTTTCTTATTTTTACTTTGTGCATCAGTAATTTTTTACCAAATTATTTTGATTGTTAATGAAAAATATAAGATAAATATATCCGCTTTTGGGCATTAGAAAAGATATTGTATCAATGGAATTGCCAACATATATTAATATTAGGGTTTTGGGAAAAAAATAATGTTGTTTTTATATATCATGTTAAGCATAACATGACCATTCAAAAGTTTTGCAAATATAGAGAGATTTGCATAATATGTTAGAGATTAATTAGTTTGTTATCTAAATATATAGGGATATAATGGTAATTTATATATATAAATACAAAAGGACATATTAGCCTTTATAATTTTTTATAAGGGCAAAATAGTGAATCAAAAATTTTTCATTTTAAAGTATTTTTATTAGTAGTATAGACAAATTTAAAAAACTGTGACACTTTTTAAAAAGCGGGGTTGTTAAAAAATGCAAAGTCTACAACCCCATTTTTTTTAAAAATGCCATAGTTTGATAAATAAAATTCAAAACTACTATATTTTAAAATTTTTATTTTAAAATTATCATAGACTGGTAAATAACTCTCCACACAAACGTATCTTCTTCTCTCTCCATCTCCGATGAGCTCCATCTAGAGTGTGTGTGTGTGTGTCAGTTTCTGATTTTCAAGATGGAAACTAATATTTTAGATCGATTTTCTTTTGATTCCTTAGACTTATATGTGTATTTTTTAGCTAAGTTTTGTGTTCATCTGTCAAAAGAGTTGTCGACTTTACATGCAAGGTATTTTCTTGGGTGGAAAGGTTTGTCGCTGATATCATATAGTTGAATCAGCAATGATATCATATAGTTAATCAGCAATGATATCATATGGTTGAATCAGAGAAAGGGTGGAGTCTTTTGTGTTGTCAGCCTGATTTTTCTTTTTGTTTCGTCAAAACGCAAGGTTGTTGACTACGCAGGTGATTTGGTGTAAGAGAAAAATGAAAGAGTAACGAAAATCCTTTAGGCTTATTCAGTCTTTCAACCTTCCTTTTATTCTTTTTCTTTTTCTTTTTCTTTTTTTTTCCCTAGTTTCACATTTTGGTGTTAAGAACATTATACATTGAACAATAATACTGTTTAGACTCAATTTGTAGGAAGAATAGACTTTTCATACTTTGAGGAAGGAAAAACACTTTCACTCTTTTTTGTTTGGTATATATGATGGATGAAAGTTGGAAGAATTAATTTTCTATTATTTGGTATTAGAGGAAAAATGAAAGAAAAGAAAATACTTATAGACTTAATTTATCATTATATCCTTACATACAAATTTTTTTTTTTATTATGAATAAAATTTTCAAGATTTAAAAATGTTCAATGTTGCTTTAATTTTTTATAAAAATATGTATAAAAAAAAATATGTGTGATAAGATATTTAGAAGTGTACAAGTTTTGTATTGGAATTGTGACATAATGTTTAGAAATATATTCGAAAGCAAAAATGTCAATTTGTCCAAAAAGTAGATTGTCTTCAACTTTCCTCCCACTTTTGGAAGGAAAAAAAATGATGGGTTAGAAAGAAACACTTTCCCTTCAATTTTCCTTCTCCTCCTATTTTCTATTGAAACCAAACAATAAAAACTCTTTCTTTCCATCCTATTTTCCTTCCTCCATTTTTCATCCACCTAACTTTCCATCAAACCAAACACCCTTTAAGTTACATGCCAATAACTTTATTGTGGTTTCAGTGAGCCTAGAAATATGCAACTAAGAAATTACATCCAACTAAGCCCCTTTAACAGCATGCCAGTATGTGTATGTTGTTCTAGAAATCATGGCTTGAAGGGATATATCAATCTATTTCTCGATTTGTGCCTACTATTTTTAATGTATGCATTATACTAATCTTCTCTATATTGTTTCAATTTTTATCGAATGTCTTTTAAAAAACGCTTAATGAAAAATTAAGTTTATCTCTATTTCTTTGCAAGTTCTAATTGAAAACACTTCGCGAACTTATAGGAACGTTGTGCATCACACATTTCAACGCTTCTCTAGATTTTTTACAATGGATGTATCTCAAAGTTTTCAAAGTAGACGAGTGTAATCCTCAAAATTCAAGGTATAAAAGCCTTCTGAAAGTGAAAAGAAACATTAAACTCATGTCAATAGTTCCATTTTAAAGTTTTTTTTTTAACGTGATTTTAAAGTTCGATATATGGCTTTTAATCGTGTTGCCTTTTCTTGACTACTTTTTTTGCTATGTAGACCCCAGAACCTTGGTGATGAATGAACCAATTCCATGTTTTTTGGTTTGGCATAAAAGGCGGCACGACACGCAAATCGTTTTCTTTCTGGGTAGAAAGAGATTCCAATCCTCTTCAATACACTTTCTTTTAATTTTACTCTTGACGATCCATTATTTATGTTTAAAGGACTCATTTAGGAATGTTGAATCATTTTTGAATTCGTAGCAAGTGATTTACTACGAATGCATTAAAGGGGGACGTCACTCCGGTGGAAAGAAGACTTCTTGTTGCTTGGCTGAAAATGTTGTTACTTCTAGTCCAAATTTTCTCTATATTTTGGTTGCTTATTGAGAGAACTTCAATGTAATACATTTCTTCTTTTACTGCAATGGCTAGAGACTCGTGTATTGACCGCTGTTTCGTGTTGACCACTTATTCTTCGTTTCTTCCTTTGAAAAACTCAGGATTCATTCTAACTATTTTCACCTACCGAACAAAGTGTGGGAAAGACTCCCAAGTTATCCAATTGACCATCCGCAGATGGAATGGAGAAAACAAGGATCAACTTTTCTTATGTTTTTTCTACACCATGTTTGTTAAGAACAATCAAAATTTTTATTTTTTTTTGGGTAATGAGAGAAATCTCTGGTTTATCTCATTCGATTCCACTCCAAAGATTTAGATACGTTTCGTCTAAGTAAATGAGGTTTGTCCTACTAACCAACTACAATCGGGACTATGTCGTGTTTTGTGTAAATATTATGTTTAGTTGGATTCTTCTTGACTTATTTATTAAAATGGTCTCAAAGTAAGCCTGTTTACGATGCCAAACTATTTAAAGACTGTGGAAAATTGTGAGCAGATACCTTTTAAATTACTTAATTATGAGAAAAATACATTGACTAAAATCTTTTGTAGATAAGTACATTTGACTTGAAATGTATTGTAGTTAGGTACCTATTGACTGATTTTTAAATATTTTCTTCACTAAAATACATTTTTTCTTATTTGAAGGTGTGTTAGTTTGGCACTCATATTTTTTATGAGATTTGATTTATTATATTAATAGTTTCATATTTTAAGGGATTGAACATATTTGAAATTCAAAATTATACCAAATGGAATATACTTTAACGAATTGACCCAGATTTTGAAATTTATTTTTTATATATTATTTTTTAATGTTAAATGGTTCTAGTTGTTCTCAAATCTAACAATAATGTAACTTTGCAATGTTATACTTTAGTGTAACACTATCATTCATTAAAAGCAATGTACATGAATGTCATATTATGTGATGTATACTATTTAGATTGTGTATGGATCAGTAAATATAATTTCACAACTTTTTTGTCAATGATTAAAGTGTGAATGAATGTGTTACACTGTCATGTATCACTATAATGTCACATTATCAGCAATTTGAATCGGAATAGAAGGAAGATCGATCTTCAATAGTGCTTCAACGTTTTTTTTTTTTGGTTGAAAATTGAAAGATCTTGTGGCACATTTTTTTTTTAAATTTGAAAACACATGTTTTGAGAGATATAATAGTTGTCGAATTTAATTAGATTCTTGCATAATTTATAACAATTTTTTTATCCACTTTTTGCACTATATAATTGTTATCTTATGGACACTTCTGTTATCCGAAAAAAATAAATTTTTTTTATATAAAATATTTTATACTGAATAGTTTTTTTATAATTAAGTGATAAATTAAATAATGATTCAAAAAAAACCTAAAGACTAAACCGAGAATCATTAACTTCGAAGAGGTTTCATGTTAGGCTGACGTGCCGGTCTTAAACACTAGTGTTAGGTTCAACTTCCACTATCAAGAATTCTTATATCTTGACTGATGAGCCAGCTTTTAGGGCTCTTCCTTTGAAGGTTACAATAAGAGACAAATCACACTGCCAAACACCCTTTTACTTCCTTTTTTTTTGGGGGCCAAACACCTTTTTACTTCCTTTTTTTTGGGGTGTGTGCGTGGTCGTCGTTTTTGGGGGTTGTTTGGGGGGGGGGGGGGGGGGGGGGGGGAGTGGGTTGAAGAATGTAAAGATAAAACATGAGAAAATTTTAAAAGTCAATTTTTAAAATTTTCTATTTCAAAAGGACGGAATTGTGATGCATTACACTAATATTCAAAGTTTTAGGTCATATTTTCTTTCTTTTTTTTTTTTTTGTGCTTCAACAACAGTTAGCAGTGTTCAGCCCAGCTTGCACGCGTTTCGATTAATTTTTTCTCTGGTTCGATCAAAGGCAAGTTATCCTCATTGGAACTAAGACATTCAAAAAAGATAAATTTCTCATGACTTGACCTCAAGGTAGGTCATATGTTCTTGCTTTGAACCTTTGCTGGTTATAATTTGGAGGTCTATGGGGGATGAAGAATATGAAGATAAAACATGAGAAATTTTCAACAGTCAATTATTAATTTATCTATTTCAAAGGGAGGGAATTGTGATGCATTACACTATTATTCAAGGTTTTAGGCCATATTTTCTTTCTTTTTCTTTTCTTTTGTGGTTCAACAACAGTTAGGGGTGTTCGGGTGAACTTACTTGCGCTTTAATTAATTTCTTCCCCGATCTGATCAAATGCAGGTCATCCTCGTCGAGACTAAAGCTTTCAAAAAAGATAAATTCCTCATGACTTGATCTCAAAGTAGGCCATATGTTCTTGATTTGAAGCTTTGTTGGTTATAATTTGGAGGTATATGGGGGAGGAAGAATATAAAGATAAAGCATGAGAAATTTTCAAAAGTCAAATTTTAATTTTTCTATTTCAAAGGGAGGGAATTGTGATGCATTACACCAATATTCAAGGTTTTAGGCCATATTTTCTTTCTTTTTCTGTTCTTTTGTGGTTCAACAATGGTTAGAGGTGTTCGGATCAACTTACTTGCGTTTCGATTAATTTCTTCCCCGATTTGATCAAAGACAGGTCATCCTCGTTGGAACTAAGACATTCAAAAAAGATAAACTCCTTATGACTTGACCTCAAGGTAGGCGATATGTTCTTGATTTGAAGCTTTGTTGGTTATAATTTGGAGGTCTATGGGGGAGGAAGAATATAAAGATAAAACATGAGAAATTTTCAAAAGTCAATTTTTAATTTTTCTATTTCAAAGGGAGGGGATTGTAATGCATTACACTAATATTCAAGGTTTTAGGCCATATTTTCTTTCTTTTTCTTTTCTTTTGTGGTTTAACAACAGTCAGGAGTGTTCGGACCAGCTTACACGCGCTTCGACTAATTTTCTTCCCAGTTCGATCAAAGACAAGCCATCTTTGTCGGGACTAGGACATTCATAAAAGATAAATTTCTCATAACTTGGCCTCAAGATAGGCTATATGTTCTTGCTTTAAAGCTTTGTTGGTTATAATTTGGAGGTCTATGGGGGAAGAAAAATATAAAGATAAAACCTGAGAAATTTTCAAAAAATCAATTTTTAATTTTTCTATTTCAAAGGGAGGGATTTGTGATGCATTACACTAGTATTCAAGGTTTTAGGCCATATTTTCTTTCTTTTTCTTTTCTTTTGTGGTTTAACAGACGCTAGAGGTGTTCGGGCCAGCTTAAGTGCACTTTGACTACTCCTTTTCCTAGTCTGGTCAAAAGAGGTCATCCTCGTCGGGACTAGGACATTCATAAAGAATAAATCCCTCATGACTTGGCCTCAAGATAGGTCATATGTTCTTGCTTTGAAGCCTTGTTGGTTATAATTTGGAGGATGAATATAAAGATAAAACATGAGAAATTTTCAAAAGTCAAATTTTAATTTTTCTATTTCAAAGGGAGGGAATTGTGATGCATTACACCAATATTCAAGGTTTTAGGCCATATTTTCTCTTTTTTTTCTTTTCTTTTGTGGTTCAACAAGAGTCAGGGGTGTCTGGATCAGCTTACGCATATTTCGACTAATTTTCTCCCAAATCCAGTCAAAGACAAGTCATCCTCGTCGAAACTATGACATTCAAAAAGAATAAATTTCTTATGATTCGACCTCAAGATAGGTCATATATTCTTGCTTTGAAGCTTTGTTGATTATAATTTGGAGTTCTATCGTAAACTCTTTGGTTGTACTAGATAGCTTGAATAGAATGTGGAACCTGCATTTTTGACCATAGAGTTAATTATGTTAAATGTACACTCTAGTCCAATCCACGTGGGTACCCTTTTCTCGATTTACAGTTTACATAATTTGATTTATTGAAATCACATTCTTCCAAGTGGCACAAACAATATCCCTCCTTAACTACGCCGTTTACCTAAATTAATTAATTTAAAAAGTAATTTTCACCACCTTGAAACTTTCTATACTTCTCTAAATTCTCAATTGGTTAGTAAAAGAGGTAGAAATGAAGAAAAATTGAAAAAGTTATACTGTGTTATAAATAAGCGACAATTACATCCAGATTCTCTGAGATTTGTCACTTAATTACTCAGACTCTTTGACATTTGAAATATTACATATAAACTCCCTAAAGTGTGTATGTGTGTAACACTTAGACCTCCGCCTTCAATCTTCGTTAATATATCTGTTAGTAAATTACATTTAGACCGCTTGAAGTTTGTAGGCATAAAACTTAGACCCCTGAAGTTTAAAATGTTATACTTAGACAAAAAATATTCTAATCAAAGATAAAATATCATATAAGTTATTGTCTGTACCTGAAGGCACAGTGTAATAAAAAAATGGTGGCGGCGGCGGTGATGGTGGTGGTGGCGGTGGCGATAGTGGTGGTTGCGATGGTGGTGGTGGCAGTGGGGGCGGTGGTGGTGGCGGGGTAGCGATGGTGGGGGTGGGGGTAGAGGTGGTGGGGGTGGGGGTGGCGGCGGTGGGGCCGGTGGTGGCAGTGGCGGTGGTGATGGCGGTAACGACGGCGGCGGCGGTGATGGCGGTAACGACGGCGGCGGTGGCGGCGGCGGCAGAAGCGGTGGTGGTGGCGGTGGTAAAGATAGTGGTGGTGGTGGCGATAACTGCAGTGGTGGTGGCGGCAACGACTGTAGTGGTGGCGGCGGCGACGGCGACGGTGGTGGTGGTGGTGGTGGTGGTGGGGGTGATGGGAGTGGTAGTGGTGGTAGAGGTAGTGGTAGGGCGGTTTCAAATACTATTATTTTTTTTTAAAGTACTTATGAGAAATAATTTTTAGAATTATTTTTAATAAATCACTTCAAACACATCTTTAGGGGCCTATTTTTCTTATTAAATTTAGGGTGTTAATATTAACCGTTAGATTAATTTTAAAGTAAAATTTAAAACAATCTCAACCGCGAATAGCAAAAGTCATTTTGTTTATCTTTTGAGATTTGAATTGTAAGCTACTTTATTATATAGATTTTAAATTTTACAACTAAAATTCATGTTATATTGTATCATTTATTGAAATAAAATCAAAAATAAAAATCTAATTTTTTCTTAAAAAATTATAATTTAGTATACAATTATACTATATAGGGAAAATTTCAACCACACCCCCTCTAGTTTACCATATCTTCAAGGACACCCCCTCTAGTTTCTAAATCTTCAGTGACACCCCCTGTCAGATTAAAAATATTAATTATAATACAATTTTACTAAATTGCCCATGATATATTTGAGGACAAACTTCATTCACACCCCCTCTAGATAACTATATCTTCAATGAGGCCCCCTCTAGATAAGCATATCTTCAATGAGACCCCCTCTATTTTCTAATTTTTTTTACGTATTAAAATTCGATGCAAAATAATTAAAATTTATTTTTTTACATATTAAAATTTGAGCCAAAAAAAAATTATATTTTTTACGTATTAAAATTTGGGCTAATTAAAATTCTATTTGAGCGAATTAAAAATTATTTTTAATCGACTCAAATCAAATTTTAATCAACTCGTATTAAATTTTAATCTGCCCAAATTTTAATACATAAAAAATATAAATTTTAATTGATTTCAATTTTAATAAATCAAATTTTAATTGACACGAATTTTAATAAGTAAAAAAATATAAATTTTGATCGACTCGAAAGTGAATTTTAATCGGCACTAACAACTCGGGTAGAGTTCAAATTGACTCAAATTTTAATATGTAAAAAATAAATTTTAATAGGTTCGAATTTTAATAAGTTAAAAAAAATAAAATTTATTCAACTTCAATCGAATTTTAATTGGTTCAAATTTTAATATGTAGAAAAATAAATTTTAATCGGCTCAAATTTTAATAAAATTTTATGTAGAAAAATTACTTGAGATTTATGTAGGGGCATTTTTGGTATTTTAGATTATTTTTTTTTGTTAGAAATGATAGTTTAATGGTAGGGGGTGTTAGTGATGTTTAAATATAAATTAGAAGGGGTGTCACTGAAGATTTAAAAACTAGAGGGGGTGTCCTTGAAGATATGGCAAACTAGAGGGGGTGTGGTTGAAATTTTCCCTACTATATATTGAAATATAACTAAAAAAATCAAACAAGAAGTCTAAGTCATTCATATTAGAACTTGGATTTTACAACCAAAATTTATGTTATATTATGTCATTTATTGAAATAAAATCAAAATAAAAATCTATTTTTTCTTTAAAAATCATAATTAGTATACAATTATACTATTTATTGGAATAAAACTAAACAATTAAACAATAGGTCAAATGTAAGGGACACAATATCTTCAAACTTTAATTGAGGTAACTTGGTAGTTTAATTTGGTCGTGTAAACGACCAAATTAAATTCCAATAGATAGTATAATTGTATACTAATTATGATTTTTTTAAGAAAAAAATATATTTTTATTTTTTATTTTATTTCAATAAATGTTACAATAGAAAATGAATTTTGGTTGTAAAATTTAAAATATTTGACATTTTATCTTTGATTGAAATATTTTTGGTCTAAATATAACATTTTAAACTTGAGGGGTCTAAGTATTACACTCCTACAAACTTCAAGGGGTCTAAGTGTTATGAGCGTATAAATTTTAGAGGTCTGTGTGTAATATTTCAAATATCAAGGGATCCGAGTGATTAAGTAACAAATCTCAACAGTCTAAGTATAATCTATAATATAAAATAGAGAAGATTTCAATAAATTCATCCGACGGTCTCAAATAGACTTATCTAATAACCACTAACATCCCTCTCAACTATTCACATTACACCGTTCCTTCAGACATGGGTTATCCCTAATCATCCCTATAAATAACGTGCATTGCTCGGGTTGGAGCCACTAATATTGTCGTATTTGAATCATAAGAGAGTAAAGTGCTATGAGACCCAACCACAATAGGTAAAATAGAATTTGGCAAAATGAATCACTTCAAATACCCAGAAAGTCAATAGCTTTTGAACATGTATAATCAATGTGTCTACAGAGAAAAAGAAGTAAAAAAGGGAAAAATATATGGTGATTTTGTTACAAGCAGTTACTGCTACAAGGTACAACAAAAACCAAGCAACCTCCAATCCATGTTCTCAGAATCTAAAGCTCTTCAGGTGATCATACAATAAAGGCTCGATTTTCCTCATTTATCTAACCCTTCCTAGACTCCGCAATGGCGAAAGTCTCATGCATTGAGTACGCTTTTTATCTCATTGTCCTTCATCTAATCTTTCGATCCTTACTGTGCATTAGCAACTCGACTTCGTTGCAGCAACAAATCATGTATAGAACTGTAAAACAAATGTGAAATTCATAGGAATGAAGCAAAATGACCTGATGTATAATTACCAACACTAAGTTTCTCTGCCTAAATTTAGCTGCAAGTTTGTAAAACAAGCCTATGGTTTTAAATTCAACCCTGGTACACTTGTTTGTCTCTTCAATGTCACACCACCACATGCCTCTACTCAGGAGGTTCAAGATTCAAGTCAAAAAGTGCTGGAACTGTGGATTTATCCTCAGAACTCTTTCCATTTTCACAATCATTCTTCTCATCCTCCTTGACCATCTTAGCTGCATAAGAAGGAAAACAATTCACCATGAACACTTAAGAGAGAGAGAGAGAGAGAGAGATCACCTTCACTGATTTTCCTCTCTGGTTGATTGATATCAGGTGGCATTAATGTCTTCTGTAATCTGGCTGAGTCATGGAACATCAATGTGTTGCGGCCCATTATTTCTTTCCTCAGTATGGCATCAATTGGACTAAAACCATATCTGTCAATCCAGTCACCAATTCTTTCTTGGATGGATGGAATGACCAGATTTTCGACTCTAAGGTAGCAAAGAGCCTAAAAATCAAATTAAGTATGAGAACTTGTTTCGGAACACAGTTAGAGACAAACAAACAGAAGGAATTAGAAAATTTTCCAAATTGATTAGTAACTTTAGGCACTTTTATTCCTGAATCATCCAGGAGAAACTTACAGATTCAATAGCAACCATTAGTTTTTTGCACATCCCTTTGCGCCTATAGATATCATGTGTTGCAATGAAAGGCATCTCCGCGAGCTTGGTCCCATGAATCCTATAGGGCCATCAAGCAAACAGTGCAATATATACATGTTTATTTGTCAGTACAAAAGCTTTTAAACTTAGATACCACATATGAACATGTGATGGAAAATACCTCAGGGATGCAACAGAGATGATTTCATTGTTCTTTTCCAAGACAGCCATATAAAAGCCCCGAAAATCGATTCGCCTAAAGTTTGATCTGCATAAATGTTATTCAGAGGAACACAAGTTTAGCACACTGTTAGCTTTCTGATCAGAATTAATAAACAATCACTCTTGCTTAAAAATCAAATAACTGAATGAAAATGTCCATGTATTTGAAGTAAAGAAGAAAATATAGAGAAACAAACACAACTGTCAAATTTCATGACAAAATTTAAAACCATTCACAATTTGTTCTCAGCCAAGAAAATAGATGAGAACATTAGACAATGGTGTTTGTTTCGAAAATACGATCTAAGTTGCACTCACCCACAATTAGAGACAACACTCTGAATCATGTTAATTTTTGTGTGCCTGTCTATGATAGGCTCAAAGCATTCCTCCATTACACACCATGCCAATGCAAGCTTGGAGTGGCATTCAGCTCTTTTGTGTAAATCATGTACAAATATGCCAAAGCCTTTATCTATTCGCTGCAGTAAAGTCCAAGTGTATCCTTCATCTAGTGCATTTTTAGCTCCAACCATTTGCTCCAGTTTCTCAAACACCTTAAAAAAGCACTCGATTAAGCTACACTGCTTAAAAAAGAATGTAGAACTTGTTTCTAAACTTAAAACATGTGTACTGGTTAGTTTGAGATATGGCCTAAATTGATGCAACTAGATAGGTAGAGGATATAACAGGGTAACATATGGAATGCCATGTTCATCTTGCTCAAAGATCAAAACAGTCCTTCTGTATATGACACGACCAACATGCTGCACACGTGCTGCATATCAGCCATTGCACGATTTTCTACATGAGAAAAATTGTAGGGGGTGGCCTTACATAAGATAAATATTGAAAAATTTCCCTCATGAAGATTGTATCATGAGCAGAAAAATTTATCGCCCTTTATCTGAAGTAAAATTGAGATTTGACAAAGTTGGGAATGAATGCAAGGTTCAAATAGTAAATCGACATACTTGACTGCAGCTCTGCTCACAAAATGGGGGGCATGGAGTTGCATTAACATCAATGGTTATATGTTCTCTCTCTTGATAACACTCCCAGTGAACTGAATTACACAAAAAATTTAAGGTGTCAGCATTTTTTTCCTCTTGATTACATAAGTTTCATCAAAAAGCTAAGATTCCCTTAACAAAGAGAGGAAAAAATTTGCATACATCTCTTCTCGCACTGAGAGCATGTTAACAAATAATCATTGTCATGAACGGAATCACCACAAAACTTGCAAACGCAGTATGGACAATACCAACAACCTTCAGGAACCACCTGCAATACAAAAGTCGCGAATTGATGATACGATGGACTACAGATAATAATCAGGAAGGGATCCAGGAATTAGCCACCTGGGGGGAGGGACTACTTGGATAGGCCTTTAAGGGGTTGTTGTGGAAGTGGGGAAAAAAAAAATGAGGGCACACCCTTTATAATTGTAAGAATCACTTAGCAAATACTGTGTAGTGTTAAGAAAGTTCAAGGGTCGAGAAGGCCCCAAACCATCATTTTTACAGTTAAACATTAACCAGTTGATTCTTTTTGCTTTAAAAAATAAACAAAAGTATATAATTCAAGAAAAATAATAAACAAAAAAAGGACTAAAAGTAGGTGAAAGAAAATCCTAACCTCCATGCCCATACATGCATGATGGTAGGTTGAATTGCATTCATCACAACACATCAAATTCCCTCCATCTGCACATATCACACAAGCATCATCATATGAGTCACCAGCTTCTCCTTCACTTTCAATGACATTAAATAGTCCATGACTTAGAGATTCTTCAAGCTTATTCCAAGCTTCAATCAAACAAGACAATAGGGAAACACCCATTTCAGCAATGAAGATGTTTTCATACGGTTTTCTAAGCTTCTTTCCAGCATGAGCCTGAAAGTCCAGTGCTGTGAAAACCTCATCACAACAACTGCATAATATGCCTTCCCTTGTGATCAAACCCTCCTTTATAGTCTGCCCGCGAATTGGATCAGTATAAACAACCTTTGTGTTTTCTTGAATTGTTTTCGAGTCGATTAGCCATGATAGTATTGTTCCTCTTATCTCCCCTTGGCTCTCCCCTTGGCTACTCTCACTTTCTGAATTTCTGGTGCAGCTTTGAGTCCCTTGGTCACTCTCATTTTCTGGCTCCATCTTTGTGCTAGAGGTAGAACTTGGATTCCCTTGATCATTCTTATTTCTTGCATTTCTCTTTCTTCTAACAGTAAAGCTCTGAACAATATTCAATGAAGCTCCTTCATTTTTTATGATTGTACTACTCGGGTATTCGATATTTTGCAGCTCTCCTTGTCCCCAGTCCCTCTTTGTTGAAGGGCAGACGCGTTTTTGCCTCGTTGTGGAAGTCCCCTCTGAAATTTCAAGGCCTTTAGCCTCCATCTTTATGATCATGCTGTGGTTTCCATTAAAAGGAGGAAGATTGCTTGGTTCTGATGGCATTTGGAACCACTTCGGATTATAATCCGGGTCAGCCCCATTCTCTGAACTTTCAGAACTTGAGTTGCTGTTGTTGTTCTTCAATTTCTTTGATTTTCGTGCCATGTTTGATCTTAACAAGGAAACCCAACTTTTCTCCAAGGCTCTAGTGTTTGTTTCCTGAGAAAAAAAAACTGAAGCCAAGAAAATGGAGATTAATGCTTAAACATACCAAAACCATGGTTGCCTAACATAACAAATTTCAGAATAAGGTAGTAAAGTGATGCATATAGAAGATAACCATTTTTGATTTGTTTCTATTTTCATTATTATCTTCTTCATTGAAATCTCTGTTGTTCATGGAAAATTAGAATGGTAACTGAAGCAGAAGGGGTAGAAGACAACTAGCTTTTTTATATCAGCTATAACTAATCAATCAAAAACTATTTTGAGCATTCATAGTCCATGAATATACTTATTTGTGGCCTCCATTTGATCTAATTACTAAATATTTTGCTTTGATCTCTAGTATATTTTTCCCTCATTCTCCAAATTTTTTTTAAAAAAAAATGGCTATTCAATGGAAAATAGAAAATTGCTGTAAATCATTTTTATGGGAAATTATCATTCATAACAAAAAGTTGAGGCTGATAATCAAACTAAATTTTGTGAGTTTGAGTCGGGCTGTCAAACTTTAGCTCATTTGGAAATATACCAAGTCCGAGCTGAGTCCAAAACGAGCCGAGCCGAGCCAAGCCGAGCCGAGTTTTTTTACGCTTGTTTTATAAACAAGTCTATAAAATTGTTCAAGCTCGCCGAGCTCGAATTGAGTCCTATCCAAGCCGAACTTGAACCCAAGTAACTCAACTCAATTACCGACGAGCAATCTAACTTTAATAAATCTCGGGAGTTTGATTTGGCACAAGAAAATACTTGATGAAGTTAAGACAAATTACACTATGATCGCTAAAGTATGGCCCAACCTTGTTTTAACCCCTCAACTATCAATTATTTCACATTATCCCTTTGATTAATTTACCTGGTTGCACACTATCCCAAAGACAAATGACTTTAGATATTTAATTGAAATTGGCTTTGTGAGAGTCACGGGAGGCTATTATAACGGTATAGGAGAGAAAGAGATTCCCAAAAAGGACCAAAGTATTGAGCATTGACCGATCCAAAGGAACATAATGATTACAAAATAAACCCAAACTTACTTTGATCACATTATGGTGATGAATCAATTTGGAATTGCATGTTAATCCAAATTCAAATTTCATCTTTCAAACCTAATATAATATAATTAAGCTCAAAGATATATTTCATCTGATTAAGATGATAGTCCCGAAAGTGTAATCGATTAGATTTTATAAGATTACTTAGTGGTCAGCCGCTAAATTTGGAAGAGTAGTCGGTGTAAGTCTGAATACCCTGTAGCAAAAAAAAAAAAACTTGGAGAGAGAGAGAGTTTAAACAAATACATATAGTTATTTCCTTGTGTGGGTGCCCAATTCCAATGCATAGCTAAATTGCACAAAGATCAACAATTACCATTATTTGACCTAAAACCCACCTTTTCCATTCTCTTTCCCAATTCCAATACTCTTTTTTGTTAAAAATTTACTATAGCATCAATCTTCATTAATAGTGAGTACAGTCATGGTAGTCTAAATAAAATGAATGGCTATATGATAGTTTCTTCTGCTTTGGGTTTGAAAATCTAAAAGTAGAAGAGATAGAAGACCATTTGATTATTTTTTTAATTGATAGGCGTAGCCATGTAATTCCAAACGAAAGGAATACAATCATAATGTAACATAGCCCTTACTCGTCCCGGGGGTGGGTGGGGTTGGGTAGCTACATATACATACCCCCAATTCCAACGGAGATACTGGGGTAATAGCGATTTCTGCTGCCCAATGAGCTGTCCTAGTGGCGTGCAACTACCGTGCAAGAGTTGGATCATGAAGTACAAACTAGTAATAGAAGAAGGGACAACGCTAGCTAGATTGATTATCACAAAACTTGTTTTAACATCTGAAAAATGAGAGTTATAAGATTTATGTAAAACGGTGGCATGATTGATCACTCAAGTTGTTTTCATTCTAGCATGCGATATAGTCCAAAACAACACAAGTTTCTTTAAAAGAAAATTTAACATCATAACGACCTTACTTTATTTAATTACCACGAAAAAATGGCGCTGATTGCCCTTGAACTTTCATCGAAAATCCATTAGTTCATCTCTTACAAAAGCTTCTGTGATGGGATTTTAGGCGGCTTGACAGCATTAAATGGACACGTGGATAGATGCAGTCGTTAAGGAGCGCAAGGGCACCTGGAAAAGGTGTTGAGAAGTTATAACTTGGAGGGCCGAGTGTGCCCCTCAGGGCCTAGCATTAAAAAGGATATGACAATTCATTAATGAGGTCTTGAGTGACTGTGACAGATTCATTAATGAGCATCTTTGTCCTCAAGAAATGTGAAGACAATCATCATTACAAGGCATTAAGTGCCATTGCACAAACTAGATGTACTCGGCGAACCCGAGGGTGCTTATTCCCGAGTAGTGAAAGCTCGGGCGTAGGTATGAAGCGCCAAGGGGAGATATTTAATGACCGGAGATTGGGCCATGAAGGCTCGACTGTTGTCGAGCAAGGGTCTACTCGCCCGAGGGGATTAATTTTCAGAAGATTTGATGGGATGCCACTCATTATGCTTGGATATGAGTGCATACCATTAAATTCTGAGATGAGACTCAAAGACCTTGCCATCATTGCAAACTCAGGTATAAATATCCCTAAAAAATCTGGTCCAAGATATGCAATTCCAATCCAAAAAATACACTTTATTCATGACTCTTATGCCGATTAACTTGAACTTCAGAGGAGATTAACTGGCTAGACACCTGGCCCCATTTTCCTAATCCTTTGTTTCATGTTCAACGTCAATCAGAATCGTTTCGCATATCGCTATCTCAACTCATTGCAGGAATTTGCTCGTGCACTCTCTATACACACCTCACCACTCGTAGTAAGCTGTACATTGTAACCAATCAATCAAGTTGAATTCCTGATTGCTAGTGCCGACAATGATGATGGTTATGTTTGAAATGAAGTTGATGAAGGGCAAGAATAGTAATTTTATCAATCCATTAATTCTCTCCATAAAAGCCTTTGTCCACCTAAGCATCAATTGAAAATTATGTGTCATCGCCAATAAATCATGTTGTGAAACATTTTTGATTTTTTAGGGTAACTATCTTGGGAGACGCCTTGTCGTTTTACTAATTAGGGTTAGCAATAATGTAAGTTTTTTGAATTAAAGTTAAAGAAGGACAAGGATGATAATCTTAGAAATTTACCATTCTGTCTCTTTGGGGGTTGTTATCCTCCTAATCACCCACCGAAATCTTTTGTGTCGTCGCCAATTAATCAAGTTATAGCCCTTAACTTGGCGCCCCGGGAGGGGGGGAAGGGGCTATACCTAATACCAAAAGAAGCGAGTAGGCGATATGGACCATTGTTACCCAATGAGATGCCTTAGTGACGTGCAACTTACGTGCAAGAGTTGGGTAATGAAGTAAACACTAGAAGTAGAGGGGTCAATGTTACATTAGTTATCACAAACCTTGTCTACCCATTTGAAAACAAAAGTTATAAGATTTATGTGAGAATGTGCCATGATTGATCATTCAAGTTGTATTCATTTTAGCAGATATAGTCTAAATAATACAAGTTTCTTTAAACAATCTTTAAAAAGCAAATTTAACCACACAAGGACTTCACTTTGTTTTACCAAAGTGAAATGATGAACCCCCAGTTAATATTTGTGAAAATTGTTGAAAATTATAATTCTGAGAACTTTTTTGTTAATAAGTCCAGGTATAAATTTTTTAAGGCGTGAAGTCCAAGCGCTCAAATCAATTTGGTCATTAAGTCCAAGTGCTCAAAACAAATTAGTCATTAAATTCAAACTGTTTTTAAAAAAATTATTTAATGACAAAAATACCCTTTAATTGGGTAGCCTTCTTCGCTTCGATGAAGGATGGAAACGATGGGCCATCGCCACCTCCACTAGCACTTTAGTCATCACCAAAGATCGCGACTCTGTTGACTTTTATCCTCTTTCAACTCTCTCTATCTCTATCTCTCGCTCACACACGTGCACACACACTTTCTCTAATGTTTCCAACCCATTGAATTTTCCCAATATCTCTCCGTCTACAATTCCTAGGGTTTTTGACATAGTATTGACCTTATTTGCATTTTTACACTATAATTAGAGCTGGTGTGTTTACACATCTCTCTCTCTCTCTCTGTGTGAGCTCTAAGTGGTTGATAGACAGTTGTGCATGTGTTACCTTTGAGGAGCTATTAAGGTATGAACTTCTATTTTTCAGCTGGATAGAAAAGTTGACACTTTCTGCAGAATCTGATTTCTGCGAGATATTCTTTTGTGCCACTCATTCTTGTGTCATGTACCTATAGCTGTTTTTTCCACGCTCTCTTTTATCCTGCCGAAGAACCCCCTACGTAATAAGGGTTAAGAAGCTGCATGAACGCTTTGTCAGTGGGTTACCAATTTTGTCCTATGGATGAAGACCTCATTGATGACTACCTACGATTGAAGATCAACGGTCTTGAGAATGAAGTCAGCGTTATCCGTGAGGTTAATGTATGTAAATGTGAACCTTGGGACATACCTGGTAAATACTCTTCTTTCCTTCCAAAATCTCTAGGTTTCTTTACCCAAACAAATGAAATTGAAATAATCGCACAAACTATTGATACTTTTTTCCGTGGAAATTTAACAACTTCTAGGTTGTATAAATTTCATTATATTAAAATGGATAATGAACTAGAAATTTCATTTTATTAAATTTCATTATTTGTGAAAATTTACAATATTTATTTCTCAATCCAACAATGCATACCCATTTTCATTTATAATACGAATATAACTAAATATATATATTTTTTAAGATTTAATATTGATATCTAGTCATTAAATTAGCATGACATAAGCCAATATAGTAAAGCAATTATTTTGACTCGCATGTGCAAAATACGTTCCTCAAGCAATACGTGCAATGCACGTGCAATAATAAAAAAATAAGTAAATATTTTTCTCTAGAAGAAAAAATAAGAAAATATTTTTTGCCAACCTTATAAAGGAAAAGAATTAATAGCATCTCCATTGTAGATGTCAACATTGAAATGTCAAATTTAATTTGAAGACTTATGTGACAATTTGACATATTCACTTCACTGTACTCCAACTGATATGTCAAAATAATTTATTTTATTAAATTTTTATCTTTAAATCTATTTTGTTTGAAAATTTTTACATTAAACACTTTTTTACTCAATAAAATATTTCATTTAAAAGATTTGACATATCAAATGGGATGTGTCAAATTTAGCAGTAAGCCAAATTTCATTTTGTCGACTCAGCAACAGACACCTCCATTAGAGAAGGAAAAAGGGCCAAATATGGCCATTGGGGGTGCTCCAGATAGCTTTTGATAGGCCGATTGGAGTTGCTCTAACAGAAACAGGAGAAATTAATTTCCAAAAATCTAAATATGGCCTAGAATGGTCTAACAAGTTTTTGAATGCTCAAAACTTTGAACTCTCATATTTCGATGTATTTTAAGAAATTTTTTATGACTTTAAAACCACTTGATGTTTTAATGGCATAAAAACTTTATTTTTCATTGTTTATAGCATAACATATTGGCCAACAATTTATCAAAGAAAAATATTGTGGAATGTGCATGCCCTCAAACATTCACCAATTTCGATGAATCTTATCGAACCCCACCAGTCCATTACTTTATAAAGGCCTTTATCCACCTAATCTCAAATCAAAAATAATTATTGTCCTTAATAAATCAAGTTGTGAATCATCATTAGTCGATACGAGTTTTCTTAAACAATATAACTTGAATTTTTTTTAGTAAAAAATAATTTCATAAAAAACAAATATGTTTGGATGAGTCTTTTGTAAAAATAATCTATATACATCTTTGTATCTAAATAATTCATTATATATACAAAAATATAGGAATATGTGTATTTCTATGAATATACGATTAAGCTTAAAAAAGAGAGTAAAGTTAGATAAGAAAAAAACAAAAATTCTAAACCAATACTATTAAATAAGTACCTAAAATGCAAAAAAAAAAAAAAAACTAAAAAAAAGGTTATAAAAAATACCATATTTAGTAAGTGTTTATCTTCACATTGACATCCAATGAAATCCAATAAATATTGTGGCACACGATTGAATTTAATCAAAATGGTAAAAATTGAAATTGATGGTATCCAACTCTCCTCCTTCCAATATTGCTATTGTTTATTCTAGTTTACATTCTTTTTTTTTTTTCGGTAAGACACTATTATAGGAAAAAGATGACAGGGTTTGGATTCACGACTTTCAAGTTAAATAGTAGAATTGTGACTATTAGGCCGATCGTTAATCTCTATCATTCATAAGTAGGGTTAATAATCGAGCCGAGTTATTCGTATTTGACTCGTTCAAATTTAACTTGTTTTTTAAACGAATTAAACTTGAACAAATTTTTAAACTTGTTTAGAAAATGAGGTCGATATAAACTCAGCCTTGAACTCGACAAGCTTAACTCAGGCTTGACTCGTTTTGCTCGATAATTCGTTCAATTATCAGCCTTATTCATAAGTCATAACCCATATTTTGTTAAAGATAATCATTTTGGCGCCAATTATACCCCAGGAGATCTGAAAATATTTGAAAACTAATCAAATTTGGAGAGAGAGAGAGGGCAGAGAGAGGACGGATTGCTAAACATCCAAGGCATAGATTTCCATGCTTCTAATTTCTCTCACCTGAATACGTCGGATTCTCAGGTACCAATCTACTACTCTTTACAGTCTTCAATTTTCCCTTGTAGCGGACTTCATATTTTCTGTTTGGTTTCTGAGAAAAAAGAAAAAGAAAGAAACTTGGTAGTATGAAAAGCATTCGATTCTTATGAAATTTTCGGTTCTAATCTAGGTAATGGGTCATGTGGGTTCGCTCTCACCTCCTTCTGGTATGCAGTACTTTCTTCGTGAAAGCTCTTAGATTCCACTGAATCTTAAACCCTATTTGGTGGACCAGAAAATTTTAGAAAAGAAAGGAAATTCTTTGATTCCTATTCAATTTCCTTTTTCGTTTCTCACAATTTATCGGAAACCAAATAGGCGTAAAAGATCTCATGTTATACAGAAAAATCTGACTCTTTGTTGATTATTGTGTTTTTTTCTTGTTAATTAGAGCTTCCTGATATTCAAAACTGGTTTTCAAGCTATGTGTACGAGTCTCCAGAGCTCAATACAGGCAATGATTTTGAAGATTGTGGGTATTCTTTAGAAACTGGCGGTAAGAAAAATGGGTTTAATGGTGAAACGAGCAGCAAAGAGAGGGAAGAGAACAAAATAGTAGGGAAAAGGGATGGATTGGTGGATGGTGAGAGTGTAGCTTCTAATGGGTTTGTGAGTACATTCTATTGACCTTCTATTTCACCTTTTTTTTTTTGTCAATTTGTTTCTTATCCGAAAGAAAGGTACATGTCATTCATATGACAGTTTATTTCATTTCAAGTACACGAGCTTTTTGAGGGAATTGTGCAGTCTTGATGAATTTGGTCAAAAAGAATTGAACTAATGTGGATTAAACTGGTATAGCTGAAATGATACGTATGATCCTCTGTGGCATTGTCGTCATTAAGAGAATAACATTTCCTTTATGTTGGGCCTGTTCTTAGTCATTGTTTGAAAACTTGATTAGAAACACTTAAAAACTAGCTTTTCGTATTTGATTGAGATTGAGGTGTTTGTTCCCCTCAAGCTCTACTTTGTTGAATGCATAGATTTGTCTATTCCTTTTGTAGAGTAATATGTGCTTAGATAAGAGGCTTGGCATGGAGACTTTATGAGAGCAGGTGAGGTCGTGATGTTTATTGCAATTTACAAGTAATCTCCTATTCCTTTTCCAGCCAAAACTTCCAACAAATTAACTAAGAGTTGACATTAACTAGAAAGCTAAACTGAGACTTTCTTAGATTTTGCGCACCATTAGATACAGTACGTGCTTGAGATTCATGCTTAGTTTTCATTTCTTGTACGCTTTACCTAGTTGGTCCTTCTAGTGAAGCTTATGTGTATCGACAAATTTCCACAGATTTAAGCATCATTATGAAGAACATGACTTTAAGCTTCAACGAGCTTGAGCTCATAATTTGTTACCGTTCTTGGAGATATAAATGAAAATTTTCACTTCTCAAGAAAATTTGGTGCCTCATAATGAAATCAAAGAGTGTGATTTTAATTATCTTTGCTTGTTGTGGTCTCCAGAGCCAAATACTGAACATGCACATCTTGACCTTCAAACTGTGATCTTACTTTTTTCGATACATTAAGTCTCATTCTATTATATTTTCTATGCTCTTTGATTTTCCTGTGTGCTGCAGATATAGCTTCTGTTGTGTTAGCTGTGTAAATGTAGGAGATGAACTGAAATACAAATATGTACACATAATGATATTTTTTCTTTTCCACACTACTTACTAGTTACCCCCCAAACATTGTTAATTTGTTTTGCTTTTATATTACCCAATTGTGTAGGTTCTGGGTTATTCTCAGTCACTCTCGCTATCTTCTGGTATGTAAGACTCTTAAAGAAACATTTTGATTCCACTCTGTTTGGTTCTTAGAAATTTGAGAGAAGGGGATGATTTTTCTTTACTCTCCTACTATTTTTGAGCTACCAAACAAAGTGTTACTCAAACTATTCAGAAAATGTTGACTTCAAACTTGTATTTGTCAGATTTATCACAGCCTCCTGACATTAAGAATTGGTTCTCAAGCTACGTGTATGAATCTCCGGCACAAGAATTAAGTAGTGATTTCATACTTTCTTGAATATAAAGAAAGCAAATTTGTCTCAAAGGACTACAATGCTGGAAAGAGCAGCAACGGAAAAGAAGAGAATTCCAGGGAATCCAGAACTTGGAAAAACAATGAATTAATCGTTGATTGCAAATTGCCTCCTAATTGTGTTGCCAAGTGTAATGACTCTTTTGAAGATAACAAGTATCAGCATCAGAATGTTAGCAAGGTATTCTTTTTGACCTTCCCCTTTGCCTTTGTTCGTTACCCTCTTCTACAATTGTAAACTATAGTTCACATGTATGTCATCACATTCCCAACAAAAAGCCTAACTCTTTTGTTGGTGGGTTTTTTTTTTGTGGGGGGAGGGGGGGGGGGGGGGGGGGGGAGTGAGCATATATGAAAGTAAATCTGTGACAGATGATTGAAACTGTAACTTCAACGATCTTTTATATTCATTTTTGTATTTCCTTGGGGGTTTTAACTTGTGATTTATTTGTAAAAGACAGTTACAGAAGGAAGTCATTATCCAAGCTACTTCTTAGTGATCAGAAACACAACCTTTTTCTTTGACGAACATTTAGAGTAACATACATTTTTCTGCTAAGCCAGTGCTTCTTGTTTGGAACTTCCAGAGCAACCACGAGGTTGATGGGACAAAAAGCTCTGTTGTCCTAAATGTCTGGCCTTTCAAGACGATTTCTGAAAAGATCTTGGAAGGAGAAAGAGCAAAAAACAATGAAGATGCTTCGCCTAAAGATGTTAAAAAATCATGCTCAAATGATCAAGGTTTTACTGGAGAGCTGGAAAGGAACTTCTTCCAAGAAGCCAGTGACAGATCGTTGGATGTCAACACAAGTATAGGTCATACTGGTATAAAAGCTCCTGGAAGGTTATTTCATAGGAGGGATCCCACAGAAAAGACTTCTAAAGCTGAAGCTCAAACAAGGGTTGGGATTGCAGTACCTGAAAGTAATTTGGATTTCATCATAACACATGCAGGTAGAAAACAAACTAGTAGGAGCAACGACAAGGAAAATGATGGAAATGACTTTGCTGCAAGTGATTTCATTTCAACAAAATCGAGTAGAAGTAGAAGAGTAAATGATGAAAATTCTTTCAAAAGGCCAGTTGGTGATCAATCGGAATCTTTGAGAACCAGGTGAGGACCATCATCAGCCAGTGACAAGGATGCCATCTTAAGGAGAAAGGCGTTATCAGAAAACAACAAACTTTCAACACTCAAATGCCTCAGAAAGTACTGGAAAATGGCGGTGTCCACAAAAGAGCAAGCCAAACCTTGGTCCTCCTTTAAAGCAGCTTCGACTTGAGCAATGGGTTCACAGGTCCTGAAAATATCATCTGTTGATTGACAAGCTCGGATCTATAATAGCCATGAGTTGTTTGTTTATTGATCCTGACAGTGAAAGACACTGCCCTGTGAAGCCTGTGATTTGTTGCTCTTAATATGCTTGGCTTGGTAATTGATTTCACTGTTTGTCTATTTAAAATTGGCAGCAGCTATAAGGCAATGAAGTTTGCATACAACACTGCTACTAGTTCAAGTCCAAGTTTTTGATATGTCATGCAAATTATTATATGCTATAATTGGGGGTCTCCTGTTCAGCTTATGAGCAAATCGATGAATTTGCCTCCTAATAATATTAAAATAGGGAAACATTTTAACTTTTATCTCGAAAAAAAGGTAAAATATTTGCAACCCCATAGGTCAACTCCTGCTACCTTTATTCGCAAACCCGTAGTGACACTCCCCAAACAGTATCCCACCTCCATTCCAGCCCTCTCACTCTTAACATAATACCCTCTGTACACTTCTACATTGCCTGCATAGTGAACCCCTTTATCGACCAACCTTGGCCCCTATGAAACGCCATCATCATCGATTGAGGAAAAAATGATAGAAAGTGATGATACCTAGAATAAAATTGACACGTGCTCAGTAAATGAGCTCAGCTCGGGAGCTCAGGTAAAATAAGCTGAGCCCCCCCCCCCCCCCCCCCCCCCAAGCCATGGGCTGAGCTCGCCCAGCCAGCATTGACACTCCCTGCTGAAGATTCGAGATGAGAGATGCCAAGGGGCCAGCAAGATGACAACGGATACCCTTACAAAGGAAGTAGAACCAATCCAAGACATGAAACCCGTATTCAACCATGATCCCCTCCTAAAACTAAGGAGAATCTCATGGAAGAAGGCAAGGATCTCTCCGTTTGAAACCAGCCATAAGGAGTTTGGGTAACTCCGGAATTATGGATGAAGATAGGGCACGGTCCCTTCAATATAGGAAGTAATTCCGTATTAGAGGGGAGCATGAGGCCATAAAAGGGGGAGGCAACCCCCATCAAAGGGGGACGAGGAGAAACCCTAATACCCTAAGTATTCTACTGTAACATGTTCAATTTTCATCAATAAAGAGAAGGGAGCAAGAGCCTCCATTAGAGAGTGGATTAGCCGAGCTCATTAGCCGGTGAACCACTATACTTTTACTACATTTCACACATTACACATCGATTGATTAGAGCGTTCATCCACCAATTCACGAGCCTTGTAGTTCAGATATCATACCAAGCCCTACGCAGATCGTACATACCACGCAATCCAATCCCATAGCTCATACGATCAGTTTGACACCATCAGTTTGGCGCCGTCTGTGGGAAGGACTGTTCCTGTTACAAATAAGCTGATTCCTCAGTGACTGATGGTAACAACTCGAAATATGAGCAGAAGTCAAACAAACCTACCACGAATGCAAGATCAGCAGGAAGCCACCAACGGCAGACAACCAGGGAACATCTAGGAGACGAATTCCCCCATTAATAACGAGTTGGAGGCCCTTCGCCTCGTCAACCAACGATTACTAAAGGAAAATGCAGAGCTATCAAAGCTCGTACAACGCCCACAGGAGGCACGACCGGCCCAAGAAGGCCAGAATAACCCCCCTTACAGGGAACGACGACACTGGGACCCCCTCAGAGAGGTCGACGAAGGAGGAGAAAGCAGCCAGACCAGGGGGCATGCTCCTTATGTGCCCCCTAGGAATGGCCATAACGACGAGATGCAAAGTCAGAACGACGGGGGCGATAGGGATGATTCTTTCCCTTATCCACCGGACAGGAAAGAGCAGCGCTGGGAGCAACGCTTCAAAGACATCCAACAAGAGCTCAGCCACATGAAGGAGGCTGTAAGGAGTAAAGCTCCGGTTACAATGGATGTCTTGGTTCAGCAAACCGAGTCCCCATTCACCACGGGGGTGCTACACTTCCCTCTCCCACCGAAATTCAGGATGCCTCAAATAGAGGTCTTTGATGGGTCTAAAGATCCCGTGGATCATCTCAACACTTACAAGAACCAGATGGAGCTACATGGATACCAGGATCCCGTACGCTGCAGAGCTTTTGCCATCACATTGAAAGGCTCAGCCTTAGCCTGGTTTCACAGGCTCCCACCAGCCTCGATCTCATCCTTTAAAGAGCTCTCCATTGCTTTCGTATCTCACTTTATAGGAGCCCGGATATACAGAAAACCAAGCTACCACCTGCTGAACGTGAAGCAGGGTCCCCAAGAGAACCTGAGGTCTTATGTCCAAAGGTTTAACTCGGAGACATTGAAGGTAGACGTCCCAGACGAAAAATTCGCCATAACTGCTTTCATTGCAAGACTGGGAGTGCAGTCAAAGGACTTGATGTTTTCTATATCAAAGAACCCTCAGGCAAGCATGGCTGAGGTGTTAGCCAAGGCAGAAAAGTATATAAATGGCGAAGAGGCACTCCTTTTTAAAGTAGGAGGAACATCCTCACGAAAGGAGAAGGAAAAAGAAGAGAAGAGAAGAGACAGGAGTCCCAGGAAGGAAAAAGGGCGAGAGAGGTCCCCCAGAAGAGATAGGGACCGCTCGCCAAAGAGAAGAGGAAATGTCAGAGACCGCCTGGGCCCCATGCAGCCTGAACTGCAGCCCAGATATGGACCCCAACGATTCACCCCACTCACCGCCGTTGTGTCGCAAGTTCTGTACGAGGTCCAAAACGAGAAGTTCTTAAGATGGCCACCTCGAATGAAGGCAGATCCAGCCAAAAGAGACCCCACCAAGTACTGCGATTACCATAGAGACCATGGTCACCACACTGATGACTGCATTCAACTAAAGAAGGAGATCGAGTTTTTGATCCAACGAGGTCAGTTACGTCGTTTTGTAGCCAATGACAACCAGAACCGAGCTCTTCCACCTCCACCACCCCGACAGCAGGCACCGGCACCGCACCAACAGCCTCTAGGGGAGATCAGAGTAATATCAGGAGGGTTCGCAGGAGGCGGAGAATCTAGCTCGGCCAGGAAAGCGCACCTCCGCCGGATCAGAGCCGAAGAAGCTCTCGAAGTGCACGCTGTATCCAAAGCACCACGCATAGATACAGCTATCACTTTTTCGAACGCTGATTTGGAGGGATGCCAGTACCCGCATGATGACCCATTGGTGGTGCGAGCAGTGGTGGCTAATAGAACTGTTCATCGTGTTTTAATCAATAATGGGAGCTCGGCAGATATCATTTTCGCACCTGCGTTTGATAAGATGGATATAGGAAGGGAGAGACTTGAGCCAGTAAGCACTCACTTGCTGGGATTCTCCGGGGAAAGGGTGCTTCCCCTAGGCTCAATCCAGCTCGTGCTCACCCTAGGGGACCCACCTTGCCAAGCCACTACCACCGTAAAGTTCCTAGTGGTCGATGCACCCTCTGCATACAACATCTTGCTTGGGAGGCCATCCCTTAATTCTATGAAGGCAATCCCATCTGCCTACCATTTAGTCGTGAAATTTCCTACGGACAATGGAATCGGAGTAGTCCGAGGAGACCAGCGGGTGGCAAGAGAATGCTACATGGCTTCTGTGAAAAGGAAGGAGGTTGAGAACATCCAACTGGATGAGCTCGACATGAGAGACGAAATGGAGACAAGACCAATGCCATCGGAAGAGCTGGAACCAGTTCAGCTTGATGAAAAGCCAGAACACCTCGTTTATGTGGGTTCCAGACTAAACGCAGAGCTCAAAGGTCTCCTTATCCAGTTCCTAAAGGAGAATATAGGAGTGTTTGCGTGGAAGCAGGAAGACATGGAGGGAATTGACCCTTCGGTTATCACCCATAAGCTAAGTGTAAATCCAGCTTGCAAACCCGTCAAACAAAAGAGGAGAAGTTTTGCCCCAGAAAGACAAAAGGCGATTAATGAGGAGGTCAGCAAGCTCCTCCATGCCAAGGCCATCAGGGAAGTTGACTACCCCACTTGGTTGGCGAATGTGGTTCTCGTCAAGAAAACTAATGGCAAATGGCGATTGTGCATTGACTTTACCGATCTCAACCGAGCATGCCCCAAGGATAGCTTTCCTTTACCTCGGATTGACTTAATAGTGGACGCCACAGCCGGGCATGAGCTCCTTAGCTTCATGGATGCCTTCTCAGGATACAACCAGATCAGGATGGATCCAGGCGATCAGGAGAAGACCTCCTTCGTAACAGAACAAGGAACATACTGTTACCAGGTCATGCCCTTCGGGTTGAAGAATGCTGGAGCCACTTACCAGCGGCTGGTAAATAGGATGTTCCAAAAACAGATAGGAGCATCCATGGAAGTTTACATCGATGATATGCTAGTAAAGTCACTAAAAGCAGAGCTCCACATCGAGCACTTAGCAGATTCGTTCCGAATCTTAAAGGAGTACAGAATGAAGTTCAACCCTGCGAAATGCGCGTTTGGGGTCTCGGCAGGAAAATTCCTGGGTTTTATAGTTAGCAGCAGAGGAATTGAAGCTAACCCAGAGAAGGTTAGGACAATGATGGAGATGCAGTCACCATCCAATACAAGGGAGGTGCAACGCTTGACAGGCAGGATAGCTGCCTTGAGCCGTTTCGTGTCTAGATCAAGTGATAAATGCCAGCCGTTCTTTCAGACATTAAAAAAGGCGTTCCAGTGGGATGCCAAGTGTGAAGAAGCATTTAAAGCCCTGAAAGATTATATGAGCTCTCCTCCTGTACTGGTGAGCCCTTTAGAAGGGGAGGTCCTTACTCTATACCTGGCGGTTTCAGATTTTTCGACAAGCGCAGCGCTGGTCAGGGAGCGAGACAGAGCTCAGCAACCAGTCTACTACTGTAGCAGAGCTCTGAGGGGGGCAGAGGAGAGATACCCAAAGATGGAGAAGCTCGTCTTAGCGTTGGTGACAACAGCCAGAAGACTCAGGCCCTATTTCCAGGCTCATACTATCGAGGTTCCAACAGACCAGCCAATGAAGCAAGTATTGCATAAGCCAGAGTCCTCGGGGAGGTTGGTTAAATGGGCCATAGAGCTCAGTGAGTTTAACATAAGGTACAAGCCAAGAACTGCCATCAAAGGGCAAATTTTGGCGGATTTTATTGCAGAGTTCACAGCGGTAGCGCCTATGGAGACCACAGATTTAATACCGGACCTCCCCATATGGAGACTCTCAGTGGATGGGGCTGCTAATGCGCAGGGAAGCGGTGCAGGAATGATCCTGACCTCCCCAGAAGGAATAGACGTCGAATACGCCCTCAGATTTGGGTTCAAAGCTTCAAATAATGAGGCAGAATATGAAGCTGTCATTGCTAGGCTTAATCTTGCTTATTCTATGGAAGCAGAGCAGCTGGAGATCTGCAGCGATTCTCAACTGGTGGTGAAACAGATAGAAGAGGCCTACGAAGCAAGAGGCGAAAAGATGGTCCTTTACCTCAAAAAGGTACGAGAAAATAATGAAAAAATTTGTGCAAGTTAAGGTTAGACATGTGCCCAGAGCAGAAAATTCACGAGCAGATGCGTTGGCAAGATTAGCAACTGCCTCGCAAGAAGACTTGGATAGACTAATACCAGTGGAACACCTCCCGGAGCCTTCAGTGAGTGTCGAAGAAGAGGATATGCTATCAGTCGAGGCTCAGCCGAGCTGGATGGACCCCATCATTGGGTACTTGCAGAATGGGGCTTTGTCAAGTGATGCTAAGGAGGCATCCAAGCTGAGGACCAGGTCTGCCAGATTTTCACTGCTACAAGGAAGTCTGTACAAACGTGGATTCTCAACGCCTTTCCTTAAGTGCGTAGGAGATGAGGATGCCAACTACATACTCAGAGAGGTACATGAAGGAATATGTGGCAATCACATAGGAGCTCGGGCCTTGGCAGGAAAAGTGCTGAGACAAGGGTATTATTGGCCCACCATGCTCAAAAATGCCACCGACTTAGTAAGAAAATGCAAGACTTGTCAGGAGCATGCCAATGTGTCCCACTGTCCTCCCGAGCCCCTAAGCTCGGTGGTAAGCCCATGGCCTTTCCAGCAGTGGGGTTTGGACATTCTGGGACCCTTTCCCACCGGTGTGGGGCAGTGCAAGTTTGCCATCATAGGAGTGGACTACTTCACCAAATGGGCAGAGGTCGAACCTTTAGCAACCATCACAAAGCAAAAAGTTCAAAACTTCGTTTGGAAGTCAATAGTTTGCAGGTTTGGAGTTCCCAAAGCATTCGTGTCTGACAACGGAAAGCAGTTTGATAACTCAAAATTTAAAAGCTTCTGTGCAGAGCTCGGGATCAAGAACTACTTCTCAGCTCCTGCTCATCCTCAGTCCAATGGGCAGGCAGAGGTCACAATTAGAACAATAAAGTCAGCTTTGAAGACCAAACTAGAAAACCTGAAGGGCAAGTGGGTGGAATACGTCCCTGAGGTATTGTGGGCCTACAGGACCACCGTCAGATCTGCAACCCAGGAAACCCCCTTTGCTCTGACCTTTGGAACCGAGGCAGTAGTCCCTGTGGAGATAGGGCTCCAATCACCAAGGGTGGAATTTGCAGATGCCGAGCACAATGATGAATCCCTCCTGTTAAACCTCGATCTTTTGGATGAAAAAAGGGACAGAGCCCTGCATCGCGTCCGCATTTACCAAAGGAAAGCTGCAAGGTATTACGACAGGAAGGTAAGGCACCGAAGCTTCAAGGCTTGAGACTTGGTACTTAGGAGGCTTCTGCTTGCAAGAAAGGATCCCACGCATGGAAAATTGGGGCCCAACTGGGAAGGGCCCTATATCGTGTCAAGGGTAATCCGACCGGGGAATTACGAATTGCAGACAGAGGAGGGAAATGTCCTACCTCACTCGTGGAATGCTGAGCACCTTAAGAAGTTTTTTCAGTAAGTGTTATTTGTAATAGAGCTATTTTTAAATAAGAATAAGCAAGTCTTTTATTCGTCCTTCAATGGCTCCCAAAGTAAAGATGAGCTCTTCAGCTCATAAATACACGATAAGCTTCAAAGCTTATGAATGAAAGATGAGCTCTTCAGCTCATAAATACACGATAAGCTTCAAAGCTTATGAATGAAAGATGAGCTCTTCAGCTCATAAATACACGATAAGCTTCAAAGCTTATGAATGAAAGATGAGCTCTTCAGCTCATAAATACCCGATAAGCTTCAAAGCTTATGAATGAAAGATGAGCTCTTCAGCTCATAAATACACGATAAGCTTCAAAGCTTATGAGTGAAAGATGAGCTCTTCAGCTCATAAATACACGATAAGCCTCAAGCTTATAAATAAAAGATGAGCTCTTCAGCTCATACAAGCTTCAAGGCTCATAAAATTCAAGACTGGTCTCTTCTTGGAGACACCAACAGTCAAATTCAAGGCTGAACTCTTCCTGGAGACACCAACGGTCTTTCCCCCACTACTAGTGATCCTTGTGCACTGCCTACACCCTCAAAGACCTCGAAAGGTCCAGAGCAACAGAGAACACCTACGAGGTCAGATGAAAAGTGAGGTCAGTGCAAACATGATCTTCTGTTTTCCTTCCACGTTCATGTTTTGAGCACAAAGAGTGTGCTGAAATAACTCAACAGAATTCGAGACGCGCCCCTCAACTCATAAAGAATTGCGCATGTGGAAAAAAACGAAAGATCTGATAATCAAGAGTATCCAAAAGTACAAATATTCAGAAAAATATGGGGAAAGATTATAGTTTGGCATCATTCAAGAAAAGAAGGAAAGATACGAGGAAACAAAAATCTTAGTTCTTATTAAGCTGAGACTTCAGCTCGGCCACTTCCTCCTTCAGGCGAGCATTCTCCTTCTTCAGCTTATCCCTCTCTTGCTCGGCCTTATGGAGTGAGTCAAGAAGTTTTTGACCTGTTGGGGTGAGGAAGATAGTGGATAAAGAGTCAGGGGAAAAGGAGTCATCCCTCCTACGCCTCTTTGAGCTAGCTCCAGCATCCCCGTCCTCGTCAGAATCCCCTTCCTCATCAGAATCAGAAAAAGAGGTCCAGGAAGAATAGGGGACGGAAGAAAACTCAAATTCAGTAGCCTCAGCTCCAAGCAGATAGAGGTTTGCGCTCGTCATCAGCTCGGAATAAGTCTTAGACTCAGCAAGCAGCAGCTCGTTGATATTTACCATCCCTGGCACGTCCAGTTCAGGTGGACCTGCACAACGAAAACGTAGTAAGAGCATATCTTCAAAAGGAAGAGTTCAAAAGAGCTCGGCTGGAACTTACCAATGCGAGAGAAGCTCTTCCATGACCGAGGGATTCTAGCTTCGTGACAGCGATCCTCAGGAGACCTCCAAGACTCTCCAGAGGCGAAGAAGAAACGCTTAGACCACCCTTCAGGATTGGAGGGAAGATCTAGAACCAAACGGCGTAAACTGAAATTCCTCCAACGGAAGAAACTGAAGCAGGGGGCATCATCTTCTTCAATCTCGAAGAAGTATAGAAACTCAGAGACGAAGGGGAACCTGCCAAGGGCGTGCAGACGGCAGAACAAGAAAAAGCTTACCATAACAGCCCATCCTCGTGGAGAAAGGCGAGAAGGACACAGGCCATAGTAGGCAAGAACTCGCCCAACGACCGGATGAATGGGAATGCGAAGTCCCATGTCCAGAGCACCTTCAAAGAAGCAGACTTCCCCTCGAGGGAGGTAGTTGCAAGGCTCGTCAGGGGTAGGGACTCGCAAAGGCAAGTCAAGATCAGGAAAAAACCGTTTCTTGATATCCACCAAATCAGTAGATCCAAGTATTGAAGGAGGCAGATAGCGACAGTGCGACTTCCATTCGATTCCAAAGGAGGTGCGTTCCTGGAACAGAGAAGCAGAAGCAGCCATCGGAAGTGCTGGTAAGGGAAAGACGCAAGAAATCAAGAAGAAAGGCGAGAATATTTCATACAAGAAAAGGAAAGGGGAATTTAACAGATGGTAAGAAGCTTAGGAAAAGTTGGGAGCTTTTCAGAAAATCAAGAGTCAAGAAAGGGGGGAGCAGTTGCCTGTTTAGTTTCCTAATTAATAAAGGTAGTTGCGGTTATGAAAAGTGGATGCGGTTATGGAAAGTGGTTGCGGTTATGGAAAACGGTTGGGAGAAAAACGCGGGAAAAGAAATTGGTACAAGATCACTCCCTATTTGCACTCAAAACAACCTACAAGAATTCTGACCCAACCAAGCAACATGTCCTCCATATTTGAGCTCAGCCCATTCAAAAATAAGAGCACTTGTGTAACAAGTCTTGAGGGCCTGCAATTCTAAGGGTCCTACACACGTTGGAGAGGAAGAGTTCCTGCTGGATTCCTCGATACCTCAAAGAAACTTAACAGCGTATAAAAGTTCATAGCCTTGCTTAAAGAAGGCCTAAAGCACTCCTCAAAGCAAGGTGGGGGGAAGAGAAATGTGAAACGTAGGAGAAAATCTTTTATTCTCAGAAATATGGAGCATTGAAATTTATTATCTATTTCAGACAAGAGAGCCATAAAAGAACCTTTAAAGTTCACAAAAAAGAGCCAAAAACCTAAGTCAGATCTTTTAGGCTCAAAAGACGAGCTGAATAGCTCAGCGAGAGCTCATAGGCTCACAAACTCCAGCTATGTAACTCAGAAGGAGCACACCAGTTCAGAATACCAAGCTGAGCGGCTCAGAATAAAGAAGAATAGGGACTGGATCCCTAAGAGACAAACTACCGAGCTCAAAAGCTCAGGAGAAGCCGTTGAGCATAGCACCAAGTCTCCTGTACTCTTCAAATATAGTAATTTTGCTTCAAGAAGTACACAGCACCCCTCAAAGCAAAGGGGGAAGGAGAATATGTGTATAAAGCATAAAGTCAAAACAAAGCAAAACAAGTAAGTGTGCGAACGAAAGTCAGAGGTATATATGAATATGGTAAAGCGGCAATGGAGCACAAGGTCCTAGCCAAAGTTAAAGTTACATCTCAAAAAATTTCTTACAAAAAAAATTACAATTAAAAAGAGCTAAGTTTCTGGATGGGGAGTAAATGAAGGATCTCGCAGCTCGGCAGATGAGCCCTCAGCAACAGAAGCAAGGGAAACAGGAACAGCAGGATCTGCAGCTAGGAGCTCAGGAATCACCGTCGGAGGCTCAGAAGGTACGATAAGAGCTCTAGAGGTCCCAGGGGCAGGTATGTCTTGACTCAAGGCTGCAGCTGAAGGAAGCAAGGCACCCTCCTCATTGTCAGAGCTAGACTCTTCCGTTTCTTCTTCGGTGGGGATAGAGAAATTGAAGTCAAGGTCTGGAAAAGCTTTGATAGCCTTGCGCCTAAAGGCAAGCCATCCAGTAGCCCACAAGGTGGTGGCCTCATCTCTCAGCTCAGCGACCTCTTTGCCCCTCTGTTGGACCAAACCTTTCTGCTCCTCGAGCTCCTCACAGAGTTTGCCGTTAGCTTCACTGAGAGCAAGATAATCTTGATTGGCCTGGATGAGCTCTTTCTTGGCATCAAAGGCCTCCTGGTTAGCCTTGGACCACGCCTCGACCTTAAGCTGCAGGTCTTCCTTAACCAACTTCAGCTCATCTCGAGCTTTCTTCTCCCCCTCCTCAGCTCTGACCTTGACTGTCAGTGTGTGTTTGAGGTCGGAGGCTTGCTTCACCGTCTGCTCGTTGAGGGTCTCCATCTGCTCTTTGAGGCTCTCCACCCGAGCTCTGAGATCTTCGTTCTCAAGAGACAATTCAGAAACCTTGGTCTTATACTTCTTCAAGACCTGAAAAGAGCTCTCTTGGGACCGAACCCGATGCAGTAGACCATTCACATGAAGGACAGCCTAAAAAAGCGAAAGAACGCATGAGTCCACAAAACAAAAATAAGTGAAGGAGGAGAAGTGGTAGCGCTTACAGCAGCTGCCCCCTGGAGAGCTGAAGAAATAGACTCCTCAAGAGGCATAGAAGCAGCCTTCAGAACATCAGACTCAGAGAAAATAGAAGAGAGAGCTCCTGCGGCAAGATCCATGTTGTCAAAAAAGGAATCCTCATCTCCTTCAGATTTTTTTCTCAGTCTTCCCAGAAGCAGTGTATGAGAACTTTCCGGGTTGGAGGTCAGGGATCACTCCCAAAGCTTCCTTAACCTCAGAGGAGGAAGGGGAAGCCTGATCTCCCTTTTGAGCAGGCCCCGAGCCAGGAGGGGCCACTGGAGGAGGAGAGATGACTGCATGTTGAGGGGGGCCGGATGAGGAGGGCGGTGCCTTGATAGGAACCAATTCTGTAGTAGCAGAGGGGGGAGGAGGCACTTCCAATCTGGGGATTTTAACTCGAGTGTTTGGACCACTCCCAGAGCCTACCCGAGCCTTGCGCTTCCCAGGCCTGCCACCCTCCATCAGCTCTGCAATTTTGGCCTGAAGCTCTTCTGGAGTAGCCTTCATGGTAGAAGGACCTGGGAGGTCTGGAAAAAGTAGGGAAATGTAAAAAAAAAAAAAAAAAAAAAAAAAAAGAAGAGAAGGAAAGATGATGAAGAGAGGAAAGCAAGTGACGATGAAATTACCTTCGTCAGCCCCTAAAACAGATAATGGAATCGCTAAAGTCACCACAGGAAGGCTCAGACCTAGCTGCACCAAATATCTAGACTCAATCAGGTCGGCGTACTTCTCCGGCTTGATCTTCGCCAACTTCGCTAGCACCTTCTTATCTTCAGGGCTGAGCTCAAAACGTTCACCTGAAAAGAAGAAAGTGTGCAAGTAAGAAAAAGGCAAAAGACCTATAAATTCCAGACCAGAGCTCAGTCGACTCAAGAAAAGACTCACGTAAGTTGTCTGGTTCAGCCCAAGCCGTGGGGATACCGAGAGTGTCTGTCTTATCAGCAGGATTATACTCCCAGTTGGTGCCCCCGACAAAGAAGAAATGCTCCTTCCAGTGCTTATGAGAGGATGGTGATTAACCATCAAAAGTGCTATTTTATTATATTTAATGATTGGTTAATTGCATATTATTTGTGATTAAATGTGTTAAATTCCTTGATTTTCTAATTTGATACTTTTTCTAGTTGTTTGGTTTATTTTGCAGGTAAATTGGTTGATTTAAAGTAATAATAGATAATGCAAGTGAAACAATCACTAGAGGAAGAATCATAATTGATAAGGATTGAAGATTCAAGATTGGGATAGGAAGACTTGAAGATAAATCAGCATTTTAATCCTTATAAGAGTCCAAGTTAGAAGAAAACTCATTTAAAGTTGGATTAGGAAAGTTTCCTAGAAGATAAGGATTTGACACGTCTTCAGTATTTCGGTCATAACTTTTGACTCTGATATCCGATTTACCTGATTTTTGTGGGGTTGGAAAGAAGACTTCAAGGGCTACAGAAGTGTATTTCACGAAAATTTCGTGATTCAGTCTCTAAATATGCGAAATTTAAGCTCGAAGTCTGGACAGATTTTGTACCCGCGGGGCCCAAGATTTATGCACGAGATTTAACCTTACAAGACATCTTTTTGGGAAAGGAATTCCTTCCAACCTGTACTTATGATTTATTTTACTATAAATAAGGACTCTCATCTAGTGAGAGAGGGATTAGATTAAGATTTATTTTATTTATTCTTTTCTCCATCTTTTTACCATGTCTGGCTAGAAGGCTAAGCTAGGGCTAGGGGAAAACCTCTCAACGGAGTACGGTATTCTTATTGACTCTTGTACTTAAGGATTTATGTTATTGTGTTAATTTAATCCCAAATCGTTTAGCAAAGTGTTTATGCTGTATAGACTCTTGAGTTGTTGTGCCACGTACATCAATTGCTTGATTTTCCCTGCGTGTAAATCACTGGTTATTCCACGCTGGAAGGATTAACATTATTTCATAAAATAATATGATTGAATGATTATTCAGGTTCCTGGTAGTCTTTTGATTATAACCTTTGGATTTATCACTTGATTTGTTAATCGGATTAACTGACATTTAATTCCTCTTTCAAGTCAAGCTTTGAGTCTTTAACTATTATTGTATGAAGTTGAGAGGGAGTACCTGATGCTCTAGTATTTTATTTATTACTGTTTCAAATACCAAAAATCACTTTTCTCCAATTAACAATTTACCACACAAATCTTTTTCCTTTCAAATTACTGTTGTTGTTTGTGTGATTGTTCCTTGTTACACTTCCTCGTGGGATCGACCTCGGACTTCCGAGATTATATTACTCTGCTCAACCTGCGCTTGGGTTTACACTTTTAAAGTTGAAGCAAGTTTTTGGCGCCGTTGCCGGGGAATTGTTTGAAGGCAAAGAACACATCGCCATCTATTGAGGTTTGCTTGATTTGAGATTCGTCACAGATCCGGTAATCTCGTCCTTTTTTTAATTTGTTAATTATTTGTTTTATTTTTCCTCAGGTTAGATATTTCATATTTTTTTATTTTTATATTTTATATTTCTTTTAATGTGGTGTGAAGATTTTCCCCGATGGAGGAATTCTGTGCGCTTTGTGATGAATATGGGCATCCCATTGAGGTTTGCCCTTTAATGCCAACTGCTCGACAAATTTTGAGGAATGAGTCAATTGTATTACCTAATTCTTCTCAACCTTACCCCGACCATTGTTTTGAAACTTTTTATCCTAATTTTGGTTGTGGGAATGAACATTATCAGTTACCTATATATGCCACATCACCACAAGACCCTCCCCAATATCCAACATACCATGACCCACAAGAAAAGAATTTTGAAGATATTTTTAATGAATATATGCAAAGCACTCTAACTTTCAATGAAAATCAACAAGCTTTCAATGAAAACCTACAAGCTTGCAATACCCAAATAAGCCAAGATAGTGAAGCGATAAAAGACATGCTCAATATATTGGTACAAGAACAAGAGGTTAAAAATAGTCAATATAGTGAGAGTGATTCTTTTCCTGAACTACAAACTGAGTTTGAATCCATTAATACTATTGATAGTGAAGAATTAAGTGACATTATTATTCCACAAGAGGTTTATGAGCCCAAAGACCTTTCATTATCAACAAGTAGTAATGAGATTCACATATCTAATATTGGTAAGGGTATGAAAGTTGAGTTGTGTGCTATAATTGATAAAGATATATTTTCTATCTCATTATTAGATTTGCATAAAAATGTATATATCTCCCTTTTCTTGCATGTTCAAAATATATATTGGATATATGAGTGGATAATTCGATTAAAGGAGTTACTTCGACACCACATTTTTAAGCCAATAAAATTGAATGGTCGCATATTCAAATATGACTTTAAGCCGGATTGAGTGTGAGCTTTTATTTTTATTTGTACATAGTAGTTAGATTTTTTTTTTTTTTTGTTTAATTTCAGTTTCCTTTTTTATTTGTTTCAATTTATAGTTTTTTTTTTTTTTGTTTCTTGAGTATTTTATTTTTAGGTTTTAGCGTTGTTGCGGCACCAAGTACTCCTACCCCTTTTATCTTTATTCATTATTTTTACTGAACAACAAGATATTTATTTTTACATTGAGGACAATGTTGGATTTAGGTTGGGGGGTATGAGTATGCTTTATGCTTATGCTTTGTGTTGTGAAAATTCCTAGATTATTTTTTTTTATTTTTTTTGGTTTATTTACTTTGCTAAAAAAAATTAAATAAAATTTTTTTTTTTTGGGTATTAAATATCTAAATAACATTTTTATGCATAACTTGATACCACAATATAGAAATAATTTGCTTAACTTTAAATTTGTAACTGTTTAAGCATCACATAGAACTTTATTCTATATTTTTGTATCTTATATCATGTTCTTATAAAAACTCACAATTTGTGCACTATAGACTGTACCAAGTTGAAAATTTATTAGGTATTTTGCCTCGAGAACTTGAAACATATAGTGGAGATGCATAAAAACCCTAGTGAGTTTTGTTCCAATCTTTCTTGGAGGGTTATTTACATTTACTCAATAAAAAAATATTTTTATTCAGCTAATCTCCTTCAATAGTCTCATTATTTTTGTTTTGGTTAACACCAATATTGTGAATGATTGCTTGACTTTGAATTATTTGCATGAGAAGTGTGTTATCAAAAGCTCTTGAGATATGATTTTAGGCCATCTTTGTCATTATTTGAGCCTAAGCCTTATTATTTGATTATTATTATCCCTAGAAGCCATGATTGAGCCTTTAAAGCAAAATTTTATTTCTTATACCCAACATATAATAACCAAGTCAATGAAAAAATAATAATAATAATAATATCTTTTACCCTTGGTTATCCTGAGATTGAATTTTTATTGTTTATGTAATTTGGGAGATGTTGGTTAAGAAAAGAAAAGACAAAAAAAGAGTTTTACATACTTGTGAATATTTGCATTAGATGTCTTGCTGAAAAAAAAAAAAAGAAAAAAGAAAAAAAAAAAGTTGAAAAAAAAAAAGAAAAAGAAAGACAATATGTCTAGCAGTGAAAAAAACAGATTGAAAAAAAAAAAAAGAGAAAAAATAGCAAGCATGTGTTTGAAAAGAAAAAAAATATGAACAAGTGATGTAAATTGTGCTTCTAAAGGATGGAGAGTGAAAGACTATGGAAAAAAGTTTGGTTGTGTAATGTACATGTTCTCTCGGGATAGTCTTTTGAATTCCTATATATCATTCGTTTCAAAACCCTAATCCCAAGGCCCCATTACAACCTTAAATAAAGTCCTATCTGATCTCAAGAGTGTATTGAGGATGCATGACTTGTGTGAATAAGGAAGAGAATAATGATTATTTGTTTATTGTGTGTTGATTTCCTTTCATGAGACTATGTCAAATCTTTTTCTTTTGGATTACGTTTTTTTAATAGACATGTGAGCATTATTTTGTTTTGACTTAAATATCTTCTTCTCACATGTGATATTTGAGGGAATAGTCACTATAATCTGAAAGAATCTTTTATGAGTGAATTATCTAGTGAGATTTGGCATTGAGACGAATAGTTGATAGTTGTAGAGGTGATTACCGGATAAATTACTGACTTGGTATAGTTAATTCACACTACACACGAGTTTATATGAGAATATGATAAGTTCATACATTTATATAGCGTATAATTCTATATTTTGCTTTGCATGAGCTTATAAAAAAAGTTTGCATCTTAGAATTTTTATATTGTGGTAGCAATTTGTGTTATAAAATTATTATTTAGATATTTGATTACAGGTTGATGTTTGTGGGTATCATCTCTGGAAACCCTCACGAGACTATACTCGTCCACTAGGGGGAACCTAGGGGTTTAAAGGCTTGTTGCATATGCTAAATGCAATCGTGAGACCTACGAAAGTGGATTTGTGTTTTATTTTATTAGGATATTTTGTTTTTAGTTTTTAGATTTTAGGATTCATGTATTACTAGGGACTAGTAATATTCAGGTTGGGGGGTGTGATTAACCATCAAAAGTGCTATTTTATTATATTTAATGATTGGTTAATTGCATATTATTTGTGATTAAATGTGTTAAATTCCTTGATTTTCTAATTTGATACTTTTTCTAGTTGTTTGGTTTATTTTGCAGGTAAATTGGTTGATTTAAAGTAATAATAGATAATGCAAGTGAAACAATCACTAGAGGAAGAATCATAATTGATAAGGATTGAAGATTCAAGATTGGGATAGGAAGACTTGAAGATAAATCAGCATTTTAATCCTTATAAGAGTCCAAGTTAGAAGAAAACTCATTTAAAGTTGGATTAGGAAAGTTTCCTAGAAGATAAGGATTTGACACGTCTTCAGTATTTCGGTCATAACTTTTGACTCTGATATCCGATTTACCTGATTTTTGTGGGGTTGGAAAGAAGACTTCAAGGGCTACAGAAGTGTATTTCACGAAAATTTCGTGATTCAGTCTCTAAATATGCGAAATTTAAGCTCGAAGTCTGGACAGATTTTGTACCCGCGGGGCCCAAGATTTATGCACGAGATTTAACCTTACAAGACATCTTTTTGGGAAAGGAATTCCTTCCAACCTGTACTTATGATTTATTTTACTATAAATAAGGACTCTCATCTAGTGAGAGAGGGATTAGATTAAGATTTATTTTATTTATTCTTTTCTCCATCTTTTTACCATGTCTGGCTAGAAGGCTAAGTTAGGGTTAGGGGAAAACCTCTCAACGGAGTACGGTATTCTTATTGACTCTTGTACTTAAGGATTTATGTTATTGTGTTAATTTAATCCCAAATCGTTTAGCAAAGTGTTTATGCTGTATAGACTCTTGAGTTGTTGTGCCACGTACATCAATTGCTTGATTTTCCCTGCGTGTAAATCACTGGTTATTCCACGCTGGAAGGATTAACATTATTTCATAAAATAATATGATTGAATGATTATTCAGGTTCCTGGTAGTCTTTTGATTATAACCTTTGGATTTATCACTTGATTTGTTAATCGGATTAACTGACATTTAATTCCTCTTTCAAGTCAAGCTTTGAGTCTTTAACTATTATTGTATGAAGTTGAGAGGGAGTACCTGATGCTCTAGTATTTTATTTATTACTGTTTCAAATACCAAAAATCACTTTTCTCCAATCAACAATTTACCACACAAATCTTTTTCCTTTCAAATTACTGTTGTTGTTTGTGTGATTGTTCCTTGTTACACTTCCTCGTGGGATCGACCTCGGACTTCCGAGATTATATTACTCTGCTCAACCTGCGCTTGGGTTTACACTTTTAAAGTTGAAGCAGATGGAATGTTAGAAATAAGCTGCCTAACGTTGGCACGCTTAGAGGCATACAAGAAGCCTTCAGAGGTCGGCTTAACGTTAAAGAACTCTAGAAATAGAGGAACGCTAGGAATCCCAAGTTTATGCTTCCTGAAGATGACTAGAAAACCAACCATGACACCATAGAAGTTGGGGGAAATCTGGGAAGGACACACATGAAAATGTTGCAGAACAGCCTTGATGAAGAGGTGTAAAGGAAAGCGAAGACCGTTATCAAAGGCGGCAAGAAAGAAGCAGACCCTATTGCGTACTTGTTCTACATAGTAGACGGATTTATCTGGGCACCAGGGCTCGACCCCAGGAGGAAAACCATACCGAACCTTATAGATTTTCATTAGCTCAGGGGCTTCTTTACTGTAGCCCACAGACTCGGAATGCCTGAAGGCAGACCCCAAGTACGAAACTTTTTCTTCAACCCCGACTCCACTCACCTTAACTTTGCCTTTATCAGGTCTGGGGGGCATAGGAGAAGAGGAGGAGGGGGGTTCCTCGGTGCCGACCTCGGCCTCTCCAGCCCCCACACCGGGAAAGTTGTCAATTTCATCGCCAATATCCCCCAAATCGGTGTCTTCAGATCGACCCCCTAGTAGCGAAACAGAGGAGCGAGTGGCTCCAGAAGAAGCCGACATAGTGGGAAGAGAAAAAGGAAGATTAAAGGAGCGATAAAGAGGGGGAACACTGATCAAACTCTCCCTAATGACCCTTGGGTCAGCACAGTAACTCCCGACGGCAAGAATGTGGACTATAGAGCTCCAATCTACGAAATGAGGAAGTGGGGCTAGGCAATGGTCACGATTCCAAAAGTAAAAGAACCGAAAGGCCCAAAAATGTAGCAACCACCTCGAATCCGAGGGATCCAGAGCAGAGGAGGAGGTGAAAGGGACGAAGAACGTACCTAACTCAGGAACAGCGGCAAGCAGGAACTTGGAGCAAAATCGGGGGAGAGAGACGATGCGAATCTTCGAAATGAGGGCTGGAAATTCGATTTCAGACAAGGGAATAGAAAGTTTCGAGCAAGAAAGTCCGAAATCACAGAGAGAACAGGGACAAAGGGCAGCGAGGAAGATGAATAGTGTGAAGAAACGGTTCAGATAGCCGTTTTGAGTATTTAAAGCTTGAGGGACGTGGGCTGAGACATGCGCGGGAATCGAGGAAAGACATGATTGCTGCAAACCGCCAAAAATCCTCAAGCCACGTGCTAGCCACATGCGGGCCTAACTCAGTCTGTGTAGGTCAGCTCCTGCCTTAGCTAACCTAAGACAAAGGTTGGGGAGCAACTGATGATACCTAGAATAAAACTGACACGTGCTCAGTAAATGAGCTCAGCTCGGGAGCTCAGGTAAAATAAGCTGAGCCCCCCCCCCCCCCCCCAAAGCCATGGGCTGAGCTCGCCCAGCCAGCATTGACACTCCCTGCTGAAGATTCGAGATGAGAGATGCCAAGGGGCCAGCAAGATGACAACGGATACCCTTACAAAGGAAGTAGAACCAATCCAAGGCATGAAACCCGTATTCAACCATGATCCCTTCCTAAAACTAAGGAGAATCCCATGGAAGAAGGCAAGGATCTCTCCGTTTGAAACCAGTCATAAGGAGTTTGGGTAACTCCGGAATTATGGATGAAGATAGGGCACGGTCCCTTCAATATAGGAAGTAATTCCGTATTAGAGGGGAGCATGAGGCCATAAAAGGGGGAGGCAACCCCCATCAAAGGGGGACGAGGAGAAACCCTAATACCCTAAGTATTCTACTGTAACATGTTCAATTTTCATCAATAAAGAGAAGGGAGCAAGAGCCTCCATTAGAGAGTGGATTAGCCGAGCTCATTAGCCGGTGAACCACTATACTTTTACTGCATTTCACACATTACACATCGATTGATTAGAGCGTTCATCCACCAATTCACGAGCCTTGTAGTTCAGATATCATACCAAGCCCTACGTAGATCGTACATACCACGCAATCCAATCCCATAGCTCATACGATCAGTTTGACACCATCAGAAAGATAGTACTAAATTGAAATAATACGTACACAAGTGAGATAAAAGAAGGATCACACCCATGATCACTCACACTATCCCCACTCTTGTCCTACCACCATGAGTCCTATCCAAAGCCAGTCATATCTCCTCATTGCCACCCCACCACAACCAGACCGATCTTATTACCACTACAAGTACAGCCAATCTAACACCCATCATTCCTACCCCCCAACATAAATACATTGCATATATAACAGAGACGAAGGAAATAACATTAAAGACCAAGGTTTAAAATGTAATTTCAATTGAACTTGATACTTAGAGGGTGTAATTCGTTGAAATTAAAAGCTCAGGGAGTGCATTGCAATAAGACCCTAAGTTGAATAGGGGAAAAGTGTAATTAATTTACACTTGCAACTGAAGATTTTCTTATTTATAGCGCTCGCCGTCATCTTCCCAAAATTTTCACCTGTTAACCTGCAATCTAATCACCTCCGAGAACTGTTTTTCGCTTCTGCGATTCTATGACTAAGATGTTTGCTTTTCTGACCGTCGCTAAATCATTCGGACACCTCTCAAACAAATCGAAGCCCCACTTATCTCAACTACTCTTTCACCTGAATCCGATTCCTGAGAATTCCAATTCCCGTCAATGGCAATTCCAAAGCATTAGAACTCTCCTGTTACAGTCCACTTCTGAATCCGTGAAGTTGCAGAGACTGTCCGACTCCGATTCCGGTAATTCTTACAGGCACACTCATACCCCAGCACCTACATGTGTTTCATGGATTTTCAGCTTCGAATTAATTACTTGTTGGCCATTTTTTTTTCCCTTTTTAAGCACTTTGTGTATTTCGATTTCATGTTGAATTTCAGGGTCATTGTAATTTGAAGAGGGGTTATTGAAATTTTTTCATAGAATGTCCCATATTTGTATTGAAAATTATGCATTGGGATGTTGGCTTTACCTGGGTTAAACTTGTATTTTGAATGTGAGAATGTTTCTACACAAGACCCAAGTGTTGGTTTAATTGCTATTTCCTGGAACGTAATGGAAACCCCCCCCCCCCCCCCAAACACAAAAAAAAAACCAAATTATCTTTCTTCCTGTTGAGTTTATGTGGCTGGGATGCCTGAAGAATTGCTATATTCTTGCACCATGAGACTTGTTTTGATAGAAACCTCTTCCCTATGGACTATTCATATACTACAAATCTAAACTGAGTTTTATTTTCAGGAATTATTGAGGTTAGTTTGGACAGGCCCAATGCAAAAAATTCCATTGGCAAGGATATGCTGAGGGGACTACAGCATAGCTTTGGAGCTGTAAAGAGAGATTCTTCTGCAAATATTTTGATGATCTGCAGTTCAGTCCCCAGAGTGTTCTGTGCAGGTGCTGATTTGAAGGTAGAATATACCTTCTATTTTGAATTAAGTTAATCACGCTAGGATTAGATATCATTATGCTTATAGATTAAAACTAATAATGAAGGGAAATAAAGGATATATAAGATTAAGGCAAAAAGCAAATACCCAGTTAAACTTAATAATGGAAGAAAATGACCCATGCACAATTTTCCACAAATAAGGGGCATGTGCAGCATTACTCAGAAGTCATAACCAGTCAGGACAGGAGACATCAGCATATGAGAAGTCCATTGCCCCCAATCCCTAGGGATCTTTACTTTCCTAAATTTTAACAGAAACTTCCCCTCATATTCTGTATGTTCTTAGCTCAATTCTCGAAATGACTTGACCAATAAAGTAAATGAAATTTAAGCAGGACTCCAGATTGCATGGACAGCAATCATATTAGACAAATGTGAGGCCTTAGTATGCAACCTTCTGGAGGGATTTCTTGATTCTATGTTATCTCTTGCTATGGTTTTGAATGGTTTCTTTGTTTTGGTTGTTGGCCTTGATACCACATTCTGCCCCAACCCAATTGGACGACATGGGTGGCTTAACCATGCAGCTATGTAGAAAGAAATTTTTGTCTCAGTAATCCCTTGCCCAAGGCTCTGATGAACCTCTTTGTGTTTGGGGGTTGTTCTTTACAATTTTTTGAAGAGAAAAAGCCCGTCCTTAATTGTTCATACTTATCCATGATGTAAGTCTTAGTTCTAAATGAGGAGAATGGGGAGTGAACCAACAGATGCTCTTTGGTCCTTGATAGAACCTCAAATATGAACAAAACAGTCACCCCTACTGACAAAAATGAGCAATAGTTCATATGGTGATTCTATGGACATGACTATGTCTCCTTTCAGTCATTCTGCCGTGTCATTTTTTAGATCATGCAAATTCTTGAAAAATTGAACTTAAATATGTACATGAGGTTTTGCTTTCATTTTGTATTATTTTCCATTAAGTATTGCTTTCTGCATGCAAGTTCTTGCAATTCCATGGAAATATAAGCATTAATTAATTGTTTTCTTTATTTCGGTTGCTGGTTGCACCAATCACTTTCTATTGTGCCGGTACCTTATATATGTTTTTGATGATTATGGTATGGGTGGCTGGACAAATTAACATGTACTTGAGCAGCTACAGACTGGCTTTCGTCCCAGAAGATTAGCATACATCTAAGGGTTCTGATAAGTGACAAGTGCAGGTTATACAATAACTAATTGGAAGGCCAATCTACAGCCTGTGGTAAGGTCATTGTAACAGTGAAGCAAGAATACCATATGTGCTGTTCTCTCATCTCTGTAGCTTTGGCTTGAACCAAGATTGTCAGGGATACATTGTCTTGCAAAGAAAACCCACTGCAGATATCAACTATCATTTCCATAATGTCTCATTTTTTGGCCTTTATATGTTGATCGTATACTTGCAATAGATCTTGGGCGAATGCTCTCTCTTTCTGTACCATTTGTAACGGCTGATGCACTTGCTTAACAATACACGTAAATTGATTCCTAGGAACGGAAGACAATGAGTCCATCTGAGGTTCAGGCTTTCGTTAATACTCTGCGCTCAACGTTCTCTTTCTTGGAGGTTTGTGATTAAAAAGTTGCAAATGAAAGACACCTTGTTTTTGAACTTGATATGATTATCCAAAGCATTTAAGGTGTCTAGACAATGCTAAATTTATGGTATGCCTGCATCTATTTTTACTCTGTGACGCTGACATTATTCCGTAGTTAGAAGTCCTCGGTGCGTATCATCAGAATTTCCACTTCGTCACTTTATTAAATTATCTGCAATGGGCCTCGTCAGGCACTTCATATTCCTACTATAGCTGTCATCGAAGGCGCAGCATTGGGTGGTGGACTGGAAATGGCTTTATCCTGTGATATTCGGATATGTGGTAATTCTGGATTCGATACTTTCTTATTTTAACCTTACTTGTATATGATACCTGCTTGCATTATTTGGAGTTTATAGTTTCACTATTAGTGACTCAGGAGAAGATGCAGTATTGGGCTTGCCAGAAACAGGACTTGCTATAATACCAGGGTATTTGATGTCTCAACTGAAAATTTGCCCCATTCGTTTTATTTATTTTTTGGATTTCAATCTACCTTAATGGTGTTCAAAAAAAAAAAAAAAAATCTACCTCAATGTTGTTCAAGTTGGATTTGCCTCCCCAGTCTCTTTTGCAACTTTTGTCAGGCTGTTCATTTTATATGTCGTGTGCTTTACCAATGCTGATGAAGCTGCCAGATTTTGAATCTGATTTCAAGCTTGAATAGATATTCGGCAGATAATCATCTTGCAGAGCATTATCTGATTATGAAGTCCTACACCTTTTCAGGGCAGGTGGGACCCAACGGCTGTCTAGATTAGTTGGAAAATCAGTTGCAAAAGAACTTATATTTACTGGTCGGAAGATTGGTGGTAGAGATGCATTATCAATGGGTATGCCTAAATTGGGAACTTGGGTTTTCAATTAGTTAGTTTCCATTCAACAGCGAAGATACATTATCGTGCAGGCCTTGTCAACCACTGTGTTCCTGCTGGTGAAGCTCGTTTGAAGGCACTCGAAATTGCTCGGGATATAAATCAGAAGGTTCAAATTTATATATCTTCAGAGTCTTAGACTGGTGAAAAAGTATATGATCTAAAACATGATCAGTTTAATACAAGCTCACTGAAAACAATCAAAAAGTATAATGACAGGATCCTTGACATTATGCTTTTTGATGTCTCTTAAGCGCGATCAGCCAATAAACGCTGGGATTACTGATACACAAGTTATTTGTTTCGTTTCTATACTCAAGTGTTGTGTATAATATTAACAATAATTCATGATTTTTCACAGGGTCCATTGGCGATAAGGATGGCAAAGCAAGCTATTGATGAGGGGCTTGAGATAGATATGGCATCAGCTTTGTCATTGGAAGAAGATTGTTATGAACAGCTCTTGAAAACAAAAGATCGATTGGAAGGGTTAGCTGCATTTGCAGAGAAGCGAAAACCTCGATATATAGGTGAATGAAGAAAGCAAAATGCAATCTTCTATTTGAAAGTTCAAGAGAGAATGTCAAAAGTGTTCCCTCTCCTTCTTTAGCTGGTTCCTTCGGATTCTACATTGTTTGAATTAGATTATTCCGACAATAATTTCTATGATTGGACAGTTCACTCCCGATTATCTACAATTAACCTATAGCAGTTGTGGCGTTTTTAAGTTTACATCCAATGTTTATATCAGTAGGCATACTGAATTTCTTTTGTTGCTGCAGTAATTGCAACATACAGGCTCCTTATGCTTTATGCCAGAAGGGCAACCCATTGCAATATTCTTTTGTTACTACGGAGTTTGGAAAAGATTAGATATACGTAATCTTGATCCGTATGCTGCATGTCAATCAAATTGGGACTGTATTTCGGACAAGGGTTGTTCAAAGTCATTGCAACAACATGTAAAGAAGAAGAAATGTGAAACTAAAGTGCGAGCGATCACAAACTTTGAGAAATTATTTTCACGAAACATAAAAGTGGAGATTGAATGAGAACCCATCAACTCTTTTTCCTCCTCCTAGAGACATCGTGAATGCAAAAAGATTAATAAAAATATAAGGTCAATATCATAATTAGTTTTGAAATTTTGTCTACTATTATAAAATAGTTCAAAAACTTTCAATTGTTTTAGTTTAGTTTCTTAATTATTAATTTGGTGTCAATCAAGTCATTCCGGCAAAGTTTAAAGAATAATTTTGATAAAATAAGGAGATTTTTATATTCGTCATGCTCACATTGTACCAAAAAAAGAAGAAGCAAATACACCATCTCTAAGTATAACTCTTAGATACACTAATTAGGATTAAATTACATAAAATTTTAAAATTAAAATCGATTTTATTCAAAACTCATTTAAATTTCAAGTAAAATTACAATATGTGAAAATTATTTACTAATATATGATCTTTTTATCCAATAAAAACATTATATATACTAATGAGCTGTTGATCTAGTGGGTAAGAATTCGAATTTTCTCGCTCAATGTTTGAGTTCGAGTTTCTACAGCTATGATAGTTTGTTGGGGTTAAACTTATTTTTCAACACCCAGAACACAGGATGAGATTTTAACTTCGGCTCCGACGTAGGTGCAGTGAATCCTTCTACAGATAGCTGTGTGGTTGCTGAGAGACAATGTTTCATGACGGATATCTGTATATCTATTTTTAGTACACAAAAAAAAGTTATATATTTCAAATATTTTTATCTTTTTATTTTATATTTTGTTATTTTAAGAAAAAAAAAATACTAGTACTCTGATTAAAGTTTTGAAAAGAATAAAGTCAAAAAATTAAAGTGACATTAAATCTACTTTAAAAGCCACCGGGTGTAGTTTCACTGTTGTAACACTTGCACGATACGACACATTCCTTGACATTTTAAGTTTAAGTTTTGATAAATTTATTTTTAATTATATTAAAAAGAGAATTAATTAGAATATGCGTAAATTAATCTACATAATGTGACGGTTGAATAACATAAAAAAGAAAAAAGAAAAAAGAACAAAGAAAAAAGAAAAAAGAACAAAGAACAAAGAAAAAAGAAAAAAGAAAAAAGGGAGATTGATGCTTGACAGAGTTCTACATTCGCACGATTGTGTTGCCATCCCAAAACCTTAATATCTCCAAAGGAAAGAGAGAGTCTCACTCCACGTTCGGTTCCGATCAAAACCCTACCTTCTGTGCGATATAAAAATACCCCTCCAATTAATCAGTCGGAACAAAGAGAAGAAGAAATCGGAGAGATTAATGGCTGAGATTCCTTCTGCTAAGAGATGGCTTCCTTTAGAAGCTAACCCTGACGTCATGAATCAGGTATGTCGATCGTCTGTGTGTGTGTGTGTGTGTCTCAGAAAATGAAATTTCAACTTTATGATTTTGTTTTTCTGTTCCATTTTTTGTTAATGCAGTTTTCCTTAGAACACATAGGGTGATTTGGTGTTCTTGAAGTACAGCGTTGAAAATGGCACTGTCTTGGATAAACATGTTTTTCCTTGATTGAATGTTTAGTTTAGACAAATATTAGTTGAAATTAGGATAAATTTCGGTGGGATGACACAAGGATGGACTAAACTCTGGTGTGCTCGTATTTTCTTTATATTGTTCCTGGTTATTTTGCCTAATCTTGGGGTTGGAATTTGTCAAATTTGATTGTATAGTGAAGTACTTCAGTTCTTCATTTTTTTTTGTAACTTCATGCGAAATATGTTAGAGTTAGTTTTGATTTCAAATATACAGAAGGAACTAGATGATGAATTAATATCTCAGTTGTTTGGGTTGAAAACATTATGTCTGAATAGGACTTTGAGTTGGGAGAAAAAGAGAAAAAGTCCAGGCACTCCTCATTACACCATGATGATAAACGGAATTTGGAGCACCTGAGACTTTTGGTGTTCCAATAGTGGTAGTTAAAAAAAAGAAAAAGAGATACTGCATCTGTATAATTTATTTTACTTGGCCATTGAGCAGTTCTTTTGGGGCCTCGGTGTTCCACCAGATGAGGCAGAGTGCTATGATGTGTATGGCTTGGATGATGAACTGTTGGAAATGGTCCCGAAGCCAGTACTAGCTGTGCTGTTTCTTTATCCGATCACATTACAGGTGTGGTTTCAGATATCTGTGCGTGTCCTCCTTTTGAGTATACTTGCTGTCTCTTCAACTTGTAGTCCTTCATGTGATACTCATTACTTGGTATGCTGTTGAGTATGTAAATTTGTGCTGATATAAGGGAAATGTATTCTTTACAGAGTGAAGAAGAAAGAATACTGCAAGACAGTGCAAAGAAGGTAAATTTTATTGACATATTGTTACATCTAAATTCTTCTACTTTCACTTAGACGATGTAATATCTAAATACTATGGCAGGTAATTATTTGCACTTAGTCGTTCTGTTGCAAAGTTTGACTCCATGCCAATGGTTAGGGTGATATTGCAGTCTAATTTTTCAGAGGTGTGACTATATCAACAACAACCATTTACTAGCCTGAAACAATCTGCAGGGTTCAAATTATTAGAGGCAATATTATTAGAACCGGACCGGACATTGAACCGGCAGAGGGACCGGGTCAATGGTTCATTGGTTCAACTGGTCGGACCGGTCATATAATAAAAATAATAAAAAAATTATAAAATATAATAATTTAACCAAAAAATATAAAATATGTTCATAATACATACAATTTTTCATACCAATCATAAAATCTACAATCACAATAAAAATAAAATCTACAAAGTAGTGTTCTAAATTTCTAATTTGGAGATTTCATTAAATTTAGGGGTGTGATTCATAATTACTGACTTTGTAACCCTTGTTAGTGCACTGACTGTGCATTTATGTGTTCACTCTTCACTGTGTGTGTATATTGACTAGCTGATAGAGAGAGAGGAGAAGAAGAGCAGTGTTGTACGGCCTGAGTGCCATGGACAATGGTTTCTAAGGGGTTGCCCCTCTCTGTCCACCGGCCGATGATTTCACGGTTGATCAGAAAATCAACAATCCTTTGTATGCACCGTTGATGAATATTTTCTCCATACCCATCTCTCTCTCTGTGTTTGCAAATATCTATCTATTTATCTTTGTATGCACCATTGATGAATATTTTCTCCATACCCATCTCTCTCTCTGTGCAAATATCTATCTATCCATCTTTGTATGCACCGTTGATGAATATTTTCTCCATACCCATCTCTTTCTCTCTGTGCAAATATCTATCTATCTATCTATCTATATATATAACATTATCTTCCTCTGCCAAAACTCCATTTATGAGGCTGTGATGATGATGATGATGGGTGTTTATCTGCGCCTAAGCTAAGCCGTATGATGATGATGCTTGCTGGTGCCTTCTGCGATTTAGGGCAAAAATTTCAAACCGGGCGGTTTTTAAAAACCGTCCGGTTCACGGTTTTTTACAAAAATCGGCCGGTTTTCCGGTTTTTAGCTGGATCTCTTCTTTATGCGGTCCAACTAGGGAACCGGATCGGTTGAGGTCCCGGGTCACGGTTGAACCGGTCCGACTGGCCGGTCCGGTCTGGTTCTGATAACACTGATTAGAGGTCTAGAGTCTATTATTAGCATTGGGCCAAATACCCTTTTAGTTTGATGGTATGAATATTACATTCGATTATGACTTAACAATTTTGATGTCATCTAATCAATCTCGTGAAATTGAATGGAGCTTAATAGATAGTATTAATGTTGCAGTTAACTTGATACTGCTTTATGCTACAGACATGATTTTTATCAACAGGGTCAATACGAAACATACATGTTTACAATCATCTCACTGGGAGTGAAAACCATCAAATTTCCAGCTGCTGGTTTGCTGAGAAACCAATTTCTTGATAAGCAGAATGCGTTAATCGTTGTGTTTTGAAAACAACAGACCTTATTTTGTGTAGAGATTTTAGGTAACATATATATACACCATGTGTTTGTGGGTGCAAGCATCTATGATTATTATTGTTCATTGACTTTGTGTGTCTAGATTAGGATGTATTGATGCTAGTCTGACTGCAGGAGCCTAGCAGTGGAGTTTACTTCATGAAGCAAACCGTGGGAAATGCCTGTGGAACCATTGGACTTCTTCATGCTGTTGGGAATATCACTTCAGAGATAAAACTAGGTAAATATTTTTCTCTCTTTTAAGGTTTCCCGGATGAAATGGGTTGCCGGGAGACTGGGAGGGATATGAAGTACTAAAGGGAATGGGAAATCTGAATTTCAAGGCTAATGTAGCTATTTGGAATAATTATAAGTTAGAACTTGCATAAGATATCAATGTGCTGAATTTTGTAGCTGTTTTATTCTGGGTTTTTTTGTAATTGGCTGTAGGATTGAGCACTTCATGATAGATCCAAATGTTCTGATTAAAATCTAGAAACCAAAGTCTTGGCCGCTCAGTTTACTTGGTGACCAAGCACTTTTTAGTCCCAAGTCTTGTCTTCTATACGTATTTCGTGGGCTAGCTTTCCTTCTGAGTATGGAACCAAGAACTCTAAAGCATAGATACAACTTATGATGTGTTGGGTATCATTTCGTACGTGTGAGAGACACTAGGTGTCACTCATAGATTTTTCCTCTCCATTCTTTCTTATAATTCAAAGGAGCTCTTAAGATCTGCAATTTGAACCTGCAAGCGGACATTAAATCGTATCCTTTCAAGCCTAGAAACTTATTATTTCCAATCCCTTCCCTCACCTAAGATTCGATCCCACAACCTAAAGCCCAAAAAATCCTGCAAGTTACTGTTCAAGAGCACTGTTTTGCAATGCTGGAGTAGCCACCATAATCCTCATTTTCGCACTACCCATGAGACGCTTTCATTCCATTCCCCACACACTAAAAGCTACGTCTAGAACCCTGAAATCTTTATTTCCTTCTCTAAATCCATTCAGAATTTCGTTGTTTAGGTGCTGAAGTTTGTATTGTGCATCATATTTGGAATCAGAGTAGGCAAGCACCATGTCTACTTCAATGGTGAGATCCTTTTGCAGAAGATCCTTCCGACACTTTCGCTCAATTCACATCTGGCATAAGGGCTGACATAAGTAGTCCGTAGTTGGAGCCTGCTTTCCAAGTAGCCTTTGACATGGTGGAGTATCTAAGTTTCCAATCATCAAGAAGGTGGCATCCCAAGCCCAGAGACAGCAGCAAAATAGCTTGGTGATCTCCACTGAATTGCTAGGACACCATTTCTCTGGCTAGATCAAATGCGTAACCATGATAAAAGCAAAGTTAATTTGAGTCGTGCTCCCAAAAGGTTTGATGGTAACTAGCATTGCTTCATTTGTATTGGCAAAGTGATGGTAGTGTGAGGAAAGAGAAGAGCCAAGTCAACAAGAAAAGTTTCAATGCTGGTGAATTGGCAGAATCTGCTGTTGATATCTCTTTTGCTATGGTAATTCGATGTATGCTCGCTGCCCAAGAAGTTTTGAAGGTAGATTGGAGTCAAACAACCATCTTTAAATGATTTGTCTCTCACCATAACCTTGCATATATATGACTATTCTTATTACCACTACCAACCATCATATTGAGTCTCTCATCACGTTCAACTTATTCTATTTAGCATGTCGTGTATATCATCTAATACTGTTAGGCAACCGATGTGTCTTAGTTCTTCCCGCATCTACAACCCATACTACGATCTTGAACCACGGATCAGATATATAGTGGCCTATTCAAGTGATGAAGAAAAAATGAAAAGGGGTTTCAAATGAGGGCAACACTGTAACACATATACCGAGTTGACTTATAGGGGGTAATACAGCTACGTTTTAGGGGTTCTATTCTATCCAATATCAAGGCAGTGTTCAGTGGGTGTTCTTATATGTGTGATTCATATCATTCAAATGATTTGTTGGATGTGTTCAGTGGGTGTCCTTATAATTTTTCTTCCTTTATTGATACATACTTGTTATATCCTTATATGTGTGATTCATATCATTCAAATGATTTGCAGGATTTAGCATGGTATCTAGATTTTGTTCAATTGTTCAATCTCCCATTTCTAAAAGTGATTTAAGTTAATTTTTGTGTCTCCCCTTTTCTTCGTTTCTGGTTTTCAGTTGAGGGCTCATACTTGGACAGGTTCTTCAAATCTACTGCAAACATGGATCCATCGGAGGTTTTATTTTCAATTGATTTTTTAACATTAGACTTGAATATTTGACGATAGATCAAAGGTTTGGCTGATTCTCACTTCTAACTTATTCCCAAATATATCTTTTGTAGCGCGCTGCATTCCTTGAAAATGATAGAGAAATGGAAGTTGCTCATTCAGTGGCAGCTACAGCTGGTGAGACTGAGGTGAGTTTCAGTGAGTATATTGTAGATTGAGCTGAACTTTCGTCCACTTTTCTAGTCTATCTTGGTAATGCCTAGTGTCGATTGTAAATTTGGCGCACTCTAGTGGCTCTAAGTTACTTCTGACAATCAACATTGCTACATTGAAGTGTGTTGTAGTAATCGTTTATCTTCACATAATTTGTTCTAATAAAAGAAGGATATGCATATAGGACATCTTTCAATCCATAAATGATGCTTGTTTTGCGGGAGGAAAAGTTCTTTAGTAGATGAAATAAATGAGTAATTGGAGAAAAAGGGTTATACGTCAGTATCAAGAGTGTAGGAGATTGTTGATTTTGGGTGCTTACAGTTAGCTGAAAGATGGGCGACCCGCAGATGTGACTCAAGAACATGTGAGGCCTAAAGTGATAAATGTTAATGAGGCTTTTTTTTTAATTTTTATTAATATTCTAAAATTTTAAATTAGTTTTTATTTTAGATCCTTTATGAGAATGAATAGTTTTATTGGTGTTTTGTGTTTAAATGACAACAAAATCGAGTTTGAGAAAAATAGAGAATGTTTTGAGTTTGTTTTTATTTTTGTACAAGAGAAATAAAGATTGATGCTTATTATATTATTTTTGATAGGAGAAAGCCAAAAAAGATTGATGATATCAGACTTTCTTATCAACTTTTTTTGTAATTCAGCAAATGTGATTGTGTAAAGTGGGTTGGACTTTTGTGCCCAAATTTTAAGATTATTTTTGTTGGTTTACTCTTCCAGGAGCTTTTTTGTTGGACAAAATTATATTGAGTATTAATTTTTGACCTATACTACAGTATCGACCTCTCAAATTTGGGGCCTTATTTATATCTGGGGCCTAAAGAATATTGAGCCGGCATTGGTGACCCGTAACTTGCTTTTGTGGGACCTGGCTTTATATCCCTCCTGCTGATGTGCCCTAAATTGGCCAGTAACTAGAAATATTTTTTTGTAGTCTAAGATGACTTTAGCTGTTCCTTTTGATTGCACATATCATTTGTACGCCAATAATTCTATAGATTTTACACATTGGCATCATTATTGTCATTATTCGGTTAGATTTATGCAATGCTAGTGAAATACTTTTGAATCTTGCTCAATATTGAGTACTAATAAAAAACCGCAATAACCATTCCTTACTCTTGGTCTCTTGGCAAATCTAATAGCCTTAGAGATAGAATACTGAGCATACCACCTTCCACTAGTCTTCTATTTCCTCTAATATTAGTAGTAAACATGACATGCTTGACTGGATGCAATACACAATTTTTGGAAAACGATACACCTTGCGATACACTTTTTAACAATCTTGCACACAATATCAAGACGTAGTGATGGTTTAATATCATATTGGGTGAAATCTCAGCGTTATGACAATGGGAATGTTTATGTAGTAGAGATAAAAAGGGGAGGGAGGTTGGCTAAGTAGGTGTATAAGAAGGTTGATGCTTATGGATTGTAGGGTGATGGAGTTAAGGGGACTGCTGCTTGAGATTGTCCTAATGTTGACGAGCTCCATGTTGTGGTGTGTGTTGGGTTAGGGGTGAGATCTTAACTGCAGCTTAGGGTTGTAAATGAGCCGAGCCAAGGCAAGCCTTGAAATGCTTAATCTCAATTCGGTTGAATCTAGCCTCTGGTCAAGTTCAGCTTAAGCTCAAATAATTTTCACACTTACAATTAAAGTTTGGCAGAGGATTCTGAGCTTTGGAGTCTACTTGGAGAATGATACAGACATCTCTTGTTTGCGTATGAGCCAAAAACAAAATTAGACGTAGCAAAGAAATAAGTTTTCGAAGTATAACATTGTTTTTTTATATCTTTAAAGACAGATAATATTTTTTTTTTTTTAACAACACAAAACAAAACAGATAACATTAACGAGAAATTTCAAAATTCGCACAGCTTAAATCTGATATTATAAATTCTACCACTAATGGTTCAAACAAAGCCCAGTAATTGGAAGCAATGTCAACTCTTTTAACTACTCTGAGGTCCTTTTACCTCGAGTGTCGGACAAAATACAGTGACATAGTTTTTGCAGATTTCATCATTTTTGTCTCCTAGTATCACCTGGCACGTCAGTGAGATTCCAAAATTTCAAGAATGTCTGAGATAAGTGGTCATATATATGTGAGATGCGCCTGAGCTTTGGCATGCCAAACACAAGCTCGACTTGGGTGACTGATCAAGCTTGAAAGATGTCTTTAGATTGACTTGTTCTCATTAATGAGCTAGCTTCAATATGCTGATCTCGAGCTACTGGCAAGCCACTTGGCTTGATTTACAATCCTACTGCAGCTTCATATTCTCTTGACTGTTAGTCTAGTTATATTGGGCTGAGTGTCGAGATTTTACTTCGATTACCTTGAATTGGTTGAATATTGGGTATGCATAGGTGTTAAATGATTTGGTTTTGGATAGAAAAAGAGCTGCTCATAGAGAAAAGATGTGTAGAGCAATTGTTGGAACAGAGAGGTCGGTGGAAAAATTAGGAGTAAATCTAAGAAGTATGAGCTTAAGATAAGAAAAAAAAAAGGGAAGGAGGGGGGGGCGGGGGGCGGGAAGGGTTGCAGAAATGAAGAGGAAAGTCCAATTTAAAGAGAATATACAGGATCCATGTACTCATAACATTTCTCGAGTATAACCCTCGCAGATAAGGGGAACAAAGTAAGGGTAATGAACCAGCATTATTTTGATGAATTTCAGTGAAGTGAATCGTCTTCTGATAAACCATACCACAATGGTGCTAATTGGCCGCAAAACAATAGCTGATAGATTAACTTTTCGTGAAACCTTTGCTCCTCGGGGCTTCTACTTTTAAATCGGTTAAAACATACTTCTCAAGTACATTTCCTTTTTCTACATTTTCAACTGGTTTATTAAATTTTGTGCTTCTGCAATCTAACTTTTCTTTCCACAGGCTTCAGAGAATGTGGACACTCATTTTATCAGCTTCACGTGTGTGGATGGTGACTCTCTCTATCCCTGTCTATAATAATCGACTCTAAACAGGGATACTATTCACAATCATCTATCTGAGTTCAGATTTGGGCTCCAACCATCCCTTATTAAGGGGAATTGATCATGTTAAGCACACTTATATGAACTTTGGATCTAGGTTTGGAGATAGTTAAATTAGAGGCCTACACACATACCAGTGCAGTGTGTGATCCAGTCCATGTATTGTGACATTCTATATATTATTCAGTTGTTTATCACAGGTATTTCATCTATAAAAATATGATTTGCAGGACAACTTTATGAACTCGATGGAAGGAGGTCAGGACCAATTTTACATGGCGCATCGTCTTCAAGCACCTTATTACAGGTAAATCCTCTTAGCAGTAATTGAGAAAGTGCTCGCTTGTGCATTTCTTTCCTGAAGTCTGGCTACTAAGCAGACCGGGGGAAGAGAATATGAGAAAAACACAAAATCTACATGCTTAATGGCAATTTTTTTTTTGGAGAACCTCGACGGCACGAGGGAATTTTATTAATTAAAATAAAAAGCTACACCTAGCTAGTGGGATACATATGTACCTTATCCTCCCTCAATGCAATCTAATTACATATAATTAAAGAATTAAAATATTCTAATACATGCTTAATGACATGACGTATGCGACTGCTGGTCTTTTTGACTGACCTTAACTACATATTTGATGTTGCATTCCCATGGGTGATGTGTGGTTTTTATATTGAATTTCATGCTCCATGCAGTATATAAATGAGCTACTAGATGAATTCACCACTTTGGTGATGGCTGCATTGTGAGTAGATTAAGCCTGGAACTCTGAGACGTACAACTTAGTTGGGTGTGGTAAGTGTGTTAGTTTTACAGGTATTGACTAGGACGGGGATGATGATCTGCTGATCTATAGAGGTTATTAAAGCTGAGATTGAATCAGATCCATCTAAGTGGATCTTAGATAAAATTATTCCATGCTGATGTAAATGTCTTGCTTGATTATTTTAGGGTCAGGCCCCGAAAAAGCGTTTTACCTTGAGAGGTTGAGCCTAGGTTTACTCTGACTCATGTCACTCGTCCTCGGCAGGAGTATATAGAAACCTGCCTTTCTTAGGAACTTTGTGAACCGCGTGCGACCTTTGTGTTCCCTTTCATTACTTACTTCCATAAGGATGAACCAACGACACTTTTCTAATATTTAGGGTAGTTTATATACTAATTTACTTTATTATATTGCAGGATTCAGCAAAAGTTATTCAAGGGATGATCCAGAAAAACCCTGACTCAATGAATTTCAATGTCATTGCTATTTCAAAGAAAGTTGCAGAAGGGTAGTAGTTTTGTAGTTCAATTTCAACAATGGAGATCAGATATTTTAACCTAGCAATACTGGAATGTAGAGCTTTTGCTATTTCTGTAGGTTAGAACCCCCTTCCTGGTTGTGATTTGGGTTCCAGACAATCTTCACTAAAACTCCTTTTTCCAGTTTCAGGAGATCTTCTGCCTTGGTGAAAATAATTTGTTAGTATTGACTACTGAAATTCCATTGAGTCTGCTTTTTAGGTTTCTGAATTAAGTAATTTTTTTTTTTTTCCAAAAATTGCTTCAAACTTGCACAAACAATAAACTAAAAAGCAAATGTAACAGCAAACCAAATTATAATTTCTAACAAAGATCGGAGCACCAAAAACTTCTTATAAAACACAAATGTCCAACCATGACAACCACATAAAAAGAACCAGCGACAATACCCAACAAGCAAACAAAATAGCTCACAAAACAGCCTTTGATCTCTTACCATAACCCACAAAATTCACTTCACAAACCTTAAAACACACACCATAGTGGCAGTGGTGCATGTGCATGCAGCCTAAAGACCCTTCTATTCCCTAGTCTGTTCACTGTTGCTGCCCAAGTTGCTGAGCCTTCTCTTTCATCTCCTTCGTCGCTTCCGCGATTCTCGCACGGGCACGATCAATCTGCTCCGACCCAATCGGGCGTTTTCCGGTAGCGTACTGGTACGCCCAGTACAGCAAAAACGTAGCAGTGGCACCAAACCCGGCAGAAGTTAAAAACCCTGCAATGATCAGAAATAGAGTGATTGCCGCGGGGACGAGCACCGGGCTGAATATAACCAGCAACGGAGTGACCAACGCGAGAAGGACCGTGGTGGCCGCCAGAGTCAAGGCGGAGAAAACCATGAGGGAGCCACCAACGGTGACGGCAGTGGTGGTTTTGACCACCTGACGAGAGGGCTGAGACTGGGGGTGGTGGCGTGGTTGATTTTCAGCCATTGGAGTTGACACTGAGGGACGAAAATGGTGGGTTTTTTTTGGGAAAGCGGTGTTCTTCGGTTTGCTGGAGATGATGAAGTCTATAAAAGAGCTGTATATAGATTCTAGAAAGCATAAAAGGAAGTGATTAGTGATGCATGGTGGGTCACGTGACGAGTGGAGGTGGTGTCACGTGTTCGCTGTTTGTCCCATGCAAGGTTTGCATGATTTAGGGTGTCTTACAGCTTGCCACGTATTTTTTGTGTGGGTGAGGGAGAAAGAAGGATGATCGTGCGCGAGAAAAAAGTAGATCAATGCTACATGGACTTAAAAATTAGACTTAAAAACTAAACTTGCTAGACTTAAAAATTAGACTTAAAAACTAAACTTGATAATTACAACCATTGATTTTACTGTGGGTCTCAGAATTTATTAGGACCCACTACTTATTCAATAGTTGTGATTATCAAGTCTAATTTTTAAGTCCATGTAGCATTACCCAAAAAAATATTAGGTCTTACTGATATATCATGTCAGTAATATTACGTAGTGTAATTATTTATTAATAAATAAATAAGTCTCTAAATGAATTCTACAAAAATTGGTAATTATCCAGCAATATAATGGGTTCTATTTTATAGTTTTTGTATTGAATGATTACACCACATCAGCATTGTTATATCATGTTATTACATTAACATGGTGTAACCGTCTAATGATAAAATAACGAGTGGACAAGTGGATCCAACTATAATAGTTATTACATGACATAGATGGGTAATTATTTTAATTATGTGAGATCTATTTGCTTACTTATTATCTTATCATTGGACGGTTACATTATATAACCGTTACACCCAATATATAATTCTAGGGAATCAAAAAAAAATTACAAATTTTGAATCTTAAAATAAGTAAAAATTATTGTGTGAATAAATTTTATTAAAAACATGAGTAATGTAATTTAGATTTAATTTATTCATCTAATTTGTCGTTGTTGATCTAATTCATCAAAATTATTGAATTAGTAACGAGTCTTAAAAAAATTAATCTGACAGTAGTAATTTTTTCGATACAAAAGAAATTCTAAATTTTGAATATTAAATAAGTAAAAATTGTTGTGTGAATAAATTTTATTAAATATAAGAATAATGATATTTAGATCTAATTACTTACTATGATTAGATTAACGGTGAGTTCCAGTTAACTTTCTATATGATTGTAATATATTAGATCAATAAATTTTATCAGTAATTTTGGCTTGTAAATTATTTATATAAGATATTGGATCACCTCGATTCACTATTAAAGAATATTCCAAAAAACTATATAAATTAGAGAATATCTAATTGAACAACAGAGCTAGTTAGGAGTCATCTCAAAAGTGTTGGTAATTTGGCATGGGATCTAAAACAAATCGAAAAATTTTATCGCATTCATAAGTCTAAAAGACGCGTGTATGAACCACATGTTTCAAACATCTTCCCTAACAATTAACTTCCATCCACATTCATCTCGAAGGTTGCCAATCAATTGTTGTTGGAGCATACAAAGGAAGCATGGTCGATTAAAACAGAAAAAGTAACCTCCTACCTTGGACAAACCGGAAATCGACTCTCGCTAGCTTATAAATTCTGATTTAATAGATATTTATTATTAGCGAGTAATTACAGATATTCGAAATTTATTCTACAGGAAATTGGTCTAATAATAAAGTGTCTTCACTCAAGAAGCTGAATAGAAAGAAGTAGGAGCAACGAAAGGAGGAAGAGGAACTTCAACATATCCTTCAAGCATTTGTAGCACAGTTTTCATTGTAGGCCTTTTCGAAGGATCTTCTTGAATACACCAAATTGCAGTCATCACCCATCTTCGTAACATGGCCATATCACACAAACCCAAATCCTCATTCTCCAACAAACAATCTAATCTTCCTTCCATATAACAAGTATAAGCCCAATCTGTTAGTATTGCTCTTTCTTCTTCCCCAAACTCCATTTCCACACCTCTCCTACCACATATAATCTCTAATAACACTACCCCAAAACTGTAAACATCCACTTTGACAGTCACAGGCACATTCTTGAACCATTCAGGAGCAACATACCCTCTTGTTCCTCTTATTGCAGTACAAGTTCTACTCTGATCCATCATCAATGTCTTGGACAATCCAAAATCAGAAATCCGGGGTGTGAAATTTTCATCTAAAAGAATGTTTTGGGGCTTTATATCACAGTGGATTATTGTGGATTTGCACTCTTCATGTAAGTACACTAGGCCTCTTGCAATCCCGATCGCCACGGGTGACCTTTGAGTCCAATTAGGCCTTGGAGAGCCAAATAGGAAGGTTGCTAAACTGCCATTGCTCATGAACTCGTATACTAGAAGCTGATGAGGCCCCTCATGACAGTACCCAAGAAGCTGAACAAGGTTCTTGTGATGGGTCTTCCCAATTGCATCAACCTCAGATTTGAATTCTCTTTCGCCTTCTGATGACAACTTGTTTAGCTTCTTGACAGCAACTAAATTTCTTGAACCAGATTTCAAAACGCCTTTATAAACACTGCCAGAAGAACCTCTTCCTAGCTCATCCTTGAACCCATCTGTTGCTTCTTTGAGTTCTTTGAAACTAAATAAACGTAGATTCGGCTCAATTACTGCTGGATCTTTTGCAGGCCCTTTCTTCTTGCGCCTCAATAAAACGATTCGAGCAATCAAAACTAGCAAAAGAACATTGAAGAACATGGAACTTCCTAGTGATCCTAAGAGAATTTGCTTCTCTGTCTTGGTGTTACCAGAACGATTTGACGGAATATTGGGTAGGCCTGGGATGCTAGAAACATCTCTCCTTACTTTAATGAGAGCCAGTGCACCCTCGACTCGCCCGTTAGAAAGTGGCAGTTTCTTCTTCCAACATCTTGAATTTAAGTCATCAAATATGGCAGCAGCACACAAACAATCACGCAAGCAAGACTGTTCACAATCAGTTCGATTATAAGGTTCCAAGCGATCATAATCTCCAAATGGCCAATTCAAGTCTTGAATCTCCTCAAAATAATACAGTTCTTCAGGGTCTACTGATTGATCATCCACTCCACACCCTTGAGCAAAATTGGGTTTACAGCCACCAAATTGGTTATTCGGATCGAACGGCGAATACCCAGGTGGGCAGTGACAACTTGGAGTCCCACTGGTTTGATTGCAATAGCTATTGAACCCACAGACTCCACTGCCCTGTTGAGGGTGTATCAGCTGAATGCAAATGTTTTCGGGAATATATTGAACCACAGACCATCTTCGATCACCAGCAGAACCATTGGGATAAGCATATTGCCTGAAAACCCCATCAAAATCCAATGTTGCTCGATAATAGTAATTCACCCTTGGTGGAGCTACAGTCTGCCATGAAAGTTGAAGTCTCCCTCCATTTCCTTTCTCTATATAAATCTCGCCCGATTCGTCAAAAACCAGCTGAAATCCAGATTCAGAAGAGTTGGTGCTAGATGTGTTGACGCTATAATAGTTCTCATCATAAGGGTATTCAGTAGGCCAAGCCACGGGATAGAGTTTAATCTCACTATTTGAGAAATATTGGAGCTCAAACCTGCCCTTTGAGTAGTTGGCTTCATTTAGCCTTGAATAGAGTTTGCCTCCCCATCCCAATACTTGGGTTGGCAAAATGGTGTCTGTGGGATTTTCGAAGCTTTCCCAAACCTTGACAGAATCTCTGTCTAAAAGTAAAAAGTTGCCACTGTCAAGCATGGCGGCATCAGAGACGGTGCCATCAGGTTCTTCTGCTGTCCATATTGTTCGGCCTTGAGGATCGTTTAGAACTAACCCAGTCGTTCTGAGTTCGAGTCTCGACCCTCTTTGAATTGGATTAGTCGAATTTGCATGCCAGACAATTGTTTTATCACGTATTTTTGCATACCAGATTGCAAGAAGAAAGGTGTTTGTGTTATTAAGCTGGTGGAAACCAAAAGCAAAGTCCCCGGAAGGGGAATTCCATGAAGAGTTGTCGTTATTGGCGGATAGTGAAGAGGTCAAAGCTATGTTAGCCATGGCCAAAGTGGGAGAGAAAAGCAAAAGAGAGAAGAACACAGCAGAAGCCATTGGAGGATGATGATGAGCCTGCATGTTGAAGGCAAGCAAGAAGAATATAAGGTAGACGGTTGTTTAATCAATTCGGTGCTTCAATCATTTGGCTACTCATATATGTGCTAATCACACGTATATTTTGAACTTTTACCGGGAGGGACGGTGAAGTTGGAAGCTGCGACGTAACAATCCAACTACAAACTGCGGCCGCCATTAATTGAACATTAGAAATTCTTGGTCTTAATTTAGGTATCCACATAGTTCTTTGGAGGAGGACTTTGAGTCACCGGGAGTTATTCAAAAATTATATTTGGAGGGTTCAATTTACTCTTTATTCTATTTTTAATTAATAAAAAAATACTAACACATATATATTTTTTATTAAATACTATTTATTATTTTATTATTAATTATATAAATAAATTAAGTCTCCATAATATAACTGCATGTTTTTATAGTTTAAGCAAGTCTCCTTAAAGTCAATTGTTGCCCCCCTAATTAATCCCATCAGTGAGTAGCATGGGATCGTTGAAATTTCAAGCATGGTTTGGTTCACTCATTTACTTGGGTAGGAATCTGTTACATCGAAACTTTTTGTCCAAAAATATTAGCAAAGGAAAAATACAATTGGGATAGGAAAACCACTTCGAGGGTGAAAACTTCTGGTGATTCACTTTGAGAGAACTCGACCTCTCAAAATTTTTACAAGAAAAATTATCATAAATATTAATTATATTTTTTTATTTATTTAACATCTTTAAATATAATGAGATAACACTTAAAAGATAGTAACTAAATTTTATGATTGCTTCTGACAAAAAAATAAAAAATAAAATTCATGACCCTACTACATAAATAACTACTTAAGAAACCTATTAAAACTATATCACTAACTCATTTTCTATGTAATCTCTTAGTAATTAGTTTATATGACATTGGGATAGAAACCAACTGGGGTAGCTCAGTTGGCCAGAACTTGTTAAGGAGGTGCTTCCTTTTTGTTGAAGGTGTGGTATTTCAAATATAATAAAATCACTTATTGAAAACTTCTGATATGAAACATATAATGTATAAGAAAAAACAGTAGCAATCAAATCCTTTAACTTTGCACAGAATATAGTTTGAACGAAACAGTTACAGTAAAGAGTTACACCAGTTTTAATGAAACAGAAACAGTTACATAAAAGAGTTACACGTAACTATTTGTATAATCCAATATAATTACTAAACCCGATTGCAGAACAGGAACTGATATTGAACTTTAGATAAATCAAGGTTAGTGTTTGACACTATGTCCTTAAGACAGATTTCGCCCCCACACACGGTGCTTATGGAATATCAAGCGTCTGCCTCCCAGGATACAATGATCTTTACACAGATAGAAGTAGCACTCCAATCTATCTGTCCAGCGAACCAAACTTGTGTTGTGTACTCTCCAAATGCACTGCCTTAATGCTGAAATGCAGACTGCCTTAATGTAATGCACAATAGTCTGCCCGAAAAATGAATGAATTAAGTGAAGTATGAATGGTAATGATCCTAGGTAGTTATTGACTCTTTGGTGACTTTCCGGACAGTCACCACACTAAAAGACGCAACCTTGGAAGACTAAACAAAACAGCCAGTAGACACCTTGAATAACTGTTCACCATGAACAGATACAATCCAATTTCGGAATAAATCCGAACCATTGCGATCCACGGATACCCAAAATTAATTTCGGGTTGCCCATTTATTAAATGAATTTTTTCCAAAAAAATAGGGTTTGGTCTAAACCACACCCACACCCGGTCGGGTCTTGGCGAGGCGGGCGGGTGTGGTTGAATTGAAGGCATGTAGGTGCTCGCTCCGCTCATAAAACTGTGGTACCCCTTGGGGCCCAACCCATGGAGCAAACTTGGCCTATATATGCCCATGTTGGATCTCTTCCTCAACCAATGTGGGATTGGTGTCAAATCCCACATTATACTTTCCTTTATTTTCTCATTTCAAGAGGGTCACTTTAGAGCCTATTTTCTCATTCATTTCTTACTTGATTTGAGCAAATGAATATACTACATTATTCTCCTCATGGAGTAGAATACGAACCCACGAAATATTATTCAAAATAATAATTGGGTCCCACTTTAATTTAGGCTCAAAGTCGACCAAAATTCAGTTTTTACTCCTTAAAAAATCTGATTTGGTCCAACACTTTTTACTTGGGCGAAGGGATTGTTGTCTTGTTAGGATTGGATAACGTTGCTAGTCACCAATGGGTGAGCAATGGTCTAGTGGCTGAAAGGGGTTGATGGTGAGATATTTTTTCAATGTTTGTTGTTTTTGAAGGCATCGAGTTGGTGGGCTAATTTTTCACCAATTTCTGTCAAATTTTTTTTACAGTTAATTTTAACAAAAATGGGGTAATTGATTTTAGTAGAAACTTTAAAGGGGCAAATTTTGTAAATTAAAACTATAAGGAGTTAATTGTAACATGATTTAAACTTGAAGGGAATATGTTGTAAAAGCTTTGTCCTCAACGTTTGATTTGTCAAGGGGAAGGAGGAGGTCATCTCACTTCCATGTCCTCGTAACAATCAACATGATAAATGATACTCTTTTTTGATATGGACTAATTAAACTTTTGCTTGAAATTCATTGAATTTGCCTGCAACGATCATTTTTTTCCTAACAAGGACCACAATGACAATGACGTTATTGTGGAGGACGAAAGACAATGACGTTATTGTGGAGGACGAAAAACAATGAAGAGTGGATTAAATTCATTTAGAAACTTCAACTTCTAAGTCTTCTATTTTAGTGGTTGGATTTGACACAACTTCCTTTTCTTCTTTATTGGAAGTTTCTTGTGAGGGGAGGCATGTGAACCTACGAAAACTGTGAAGTTCTCTTCATCAATTTGAGAAGAGGAGTCAACATTTGTTGTGGATTCACTTTCACTCTCACTTACCTTCTTAGCCTTCAAAGCTCTCCGCGTATCCTTGGGCATGTCTTTCTTCTTAGAACTTGGACATTCCACAGCTACATGTTCAAATCCATGACATTCGTTCATCGCTAACTCTAATATCAATTGTTACGTGCACGTTTTCGAAGGATTTAAAAAAAAAAAAATTAGAATTGGGGAGAAAAAATATCTGCTTCGAGGAGGTGAAAACCTTCGGTGGTGCACTTTGAGGAGAATCCTACCTCCACACTATTCAATGGGAAGTTAATCATAAATATCGGCTATCTTTTCATTAATAGTAAAGTGAATTAAAAACACGTAACTACCTAGATAACTTACCTAGGAAACTCATTGCTAGTACACCACTCACGTACCTTGGTATCATAAAATTGAAAGCACCTAACGGTATCATAGAATATCAAAACATTACAAAGTTCTCCCACAAAGAGAAGTTGGACCAGCTACCACTCATTTTATCAATCTAATTCCTAAACACGTAAAAAGTTGAAAAAATGTGGCCTATCCCTATCTTATGGCATGCCTTTTTATTTTTCTTCTACAAAAGTTGTAATAGCCATGTACAAATCTAATCCTTTGGCGGTGGCGTGTTCTCCTTGGTTTTGGCATCATAATTTGACACAAGTTTCTTTGAGTGAGAGACACGACACCATAGTGTGAGTTCAGGTGAAAGTATAAGATTTTTTGTCGAACTATGTAAATCTAATGTGTTTATGTGTATGTTTTATTTATTTGTTATTATTTTGTTGTCTATCTTGAATTCTCGATACTCAAATAGAAGACCAAAGTAAATGTCACTTATACTCTGTTTGGTACGAGTGAAAGTTTGGAGGATAAAGATATTACTAGACATGAAATCTTGGAAATCCATTACCTAACATCAAGAGAGAGAGAGAAAGAAATTAAAAAAAAATGTTATTACCCTACTAAAATACACTTCTTTGGCTACATTGATGAAATCTCAAATAGTTGTTAGGAATAGAGACTATGAAAAGTAATTTTATTTCAAAATTTTGAGTTTTTTCACGATTTTCATATGGGAGACGTGTAGAACCTGGTGTGAGGTCTTCCACATTTGATGGGCATATGTAGAAGAAAGTGCTAGGAAAGTTCATCTTCCTACAAAATTAAGACTTTGTCAAATTGCTTGTCTTCTTTAAAGATGCTTGTCGTTATCAAAATTAATTTTCTTTTAGATTGATTCAATTATTCCTCTCAAAATATGTTTGTATTTCTGAAATGTATAAATGTGTTTCTCAAGCGTAGGAAGTGTGTGCCACTAGTGTAGTAACTCAGAAAATTCGAGGTCGTCTCATCAAGGTATAATGGCAATCCGAATGGCGATGTGTCGAAAAATAAAATGAAAAATTTTGGATTTGTGGAAAATTGTTAGAGTAACAACTAATATAGTAAAATCAAATGGAAAGTAATTGGTCAATCCTTGAAAATCATCTCACCGTAACCAAGCTTATTGATTCTCATTCATAATTCATCTAAGCTAATAATCAAATTTACTCAGATAGAAAGTATTCAACTAAAATTGAATTTAAATAATATGTAACTTTGTTGATAGAACATACTAGCTAGAAAGGTAAATACTTCGCTGCATATATAAACTCTAAGCATTATCCGTGCTGGAAAATCCGTCGATCAGAAATTAAAGTGGTCACACAACAACTAGTTTTTGAAAATGGTTTTTCTCAACTACAAAACATTCTTTCAATTAGAATCCATTAGAGAATCGACATTGCTTAATTACGAGTAAGAATCCTCTCTCGGATAGCACCGAAACTTAGCTAGAAACAAAATCCATCAAATCGAAATCAACGTTGTTCAACATATAAATCAAAGGAAAATAAACAACGAAATGGAAAGAAATAGATTCACTAAGATTTGCTTCAAAATGAGAAGTTCAAATACAAGAACAAACATCGAGTGATAATACATATAATATAAACATCGAGTGATAATACATATAATATAAACATCAGGTGAGATATAAAAAATTAGGTTGAACTCTAGGACCCTAAGTTTTTTTAAAAGAGGTTCTAAAAATTTTACAATAATATTAATCGTACTTAATTTGTTTAAAGCTAAACCTCAATGTTAATTCAACAATTAAAATGCATTTAATATTTCAATTATATCTCAAAATTTAAATTGTATACTATTGTTTATAATTTTATTTTGCGGCTCAATTTTTTTAAAAAATTTGGGCCCCTAGGCAGTAGCCTTATGGCCTATAGGTTGGCCGGCACTGGCTCTCAATGGTAAGCAGTTCTGGCTCGGCCCATGCAACAGCTTCCTTTTGTGGGTAATGAAAGGTGCCCACGCACATCACTTAATTGAGGTGTCAATAGGCTTGGTGGCTGATCCAACTGAAACAGCTCATTCCATAATATTGGGTCTGGGTTAAAGAATTTGATCCATGAACTTGGGTTGTCAGAAGAAGAATTGGCTCCACAATCTCCTAAAATTTTAATTGTTTGGAGGTCGGTGTCTAAACCTAATAAGATTCTAAATAAAAACTTAGGAAAATTTGAAGGTCGGTCCCGCTTTGTAGACTTATTTGGTGATAAGTTCATCAAGAAAACTTATTTAATATTAAGTGTATTTTGACCTCTATTGTCCAAAATACCTTCAGTAGTTATATTTAATTAAAACAAATTTGAAAACTAATAATTTCTAAATTTTAAGTGTTTGACTAATATTAAAATTCTCTCTCTCTCTCTCTCTCTCATATGTATCTATATTCATATATAGAATATGACTATTTAATTCACTCCCTCTCATATATATACACATACACACACACACATACATATAATAAAATTAAAAAAAAAATAACATTTAAATACAAAAAAATAGTAATATTCAAAAACAAAAAAATAATAACATTGAGTATTAATATTTGAGAAAACAACAGTAGTAATATGCTCAACAAAAACAGTAATATGCCCAACAAAAATAGTAACATGCTCACAAAAACAGTAACATGCAATATATATATATAGAGAGAGAGAGAGAGAGAAAGAGAGAGAGAGAGAGAGAGAGAGAGAGAGACGAATTTGAATTTCAAATTTATGTGAAAAATTTATTGGCATATCTTCCCTGATAATAAATTAAGGGATAACAATTCCTAAGTTAGGAAACTAAGTTATAGTTGATTTCAAGGAAATGTATTTTTGAATTTTAAAAAAATAGTGGACTTAACTACTTATTAGTAAGATTAAAAACGGACTTATCCCCAAATAAGTTTTCTTGACGGATTAAACTCATTATAAGTTCCTTAAGGAGGATTCAACCCCAATTTTTACAATAACTTACTCGCAAATTTGTTTTTGGATTAGGTCTCTGTTAAAAAGTCAAAAGAATAGACATAATTAACGCCCTTTAAAATTGCAAAAATAATAACAATATCATCATCTAATTGAAACACCTATTCTAAAAAACTTCGTTATCATAATGTACCTTCTTCTCCATAAACACAGATCGCCAGACATATATACTAAAAAAAAGATAATATGTTCTCAATTAACATACCTATTACCTGGTGGTTCATAGGTACATTAAGATACATTTATTAATAGCAGCTAAATTCAGTATATATCTGAAACAGATATATTGAATATGAAAGGTAATCATGCTCACAAACATTCATGATTACACATAAAAAATTGCATTAACAAACACAACATATATGCAATTAATATATACGTCTTTACATAGGTACACAACATGTAATATACGACGAACAACATACACGATCATTTAGGTACATTATATATATACTAGTAATTGCCCGCGCCTGAATGCACTGCGTGACTCGTAAAAAATGAACAAAAAATTCTCCAAAGCAACACCACATATACAAATATATTAGGAAAAAAAATTACTGACAGAACCAAATCAAATTTATAATAAAATATTTGGAGAATTCATCACCATTACCATAATCTAATTCAATAACATAACATAATTATAAACTCAATCCACCCATGTAACTAATATCTCAAACAAAAAACAGCCCACAAATGCAATCATCTATATAATAAAAATAAGTTCACAAATGCTATCAAAAAAATAAGTTTTCCCATTTGAAATTCCACCAGCTTCCAAAAGAATGAATACAGCCTGTAAAAAAAAAAAATTTGTATTTAGAAGTTTTTCCATTCTCTAAAAACATACAAATATTTTTTTCAATTCATCCACATTCAAATAATAAAAAAATTGAGAAAACATATTTACCTGGAAAGTATCGTTTCATAGGTTCTGATGTTCATTGTTTGTCAGTTGATCCTCCACGTTTTCTAATGCTCGTAAACAAATTAAGTCATTTTCGATATCCTCTAACAGATCCTCCAATTCTATCATATCTAGGAAGCCATTCTCGAACTTCGTATGAATGAAATCAATCGGCCAAGAAGATGGAAGCGTGCTAACAACAGCATACAACATAATTGGATTATTCAGGCCGAAACCTTTTTGTTTCAGTTCGTAAAATAATGATTCTTTCTTTTTTATATGGTCAATGACATTTGATTGTGGATCTATTTTCTCTGTCTCAAACTGTATCCACAATGGATGGATATTGTGCTCCGCTTCCGCTAATAATTGTATAAATCGTACTGCACAGGTTGGTCGGTCGTGATTAAAAATTTTTGCCTTTGCAAATTCTCAAGTGGTGGGAAGAGTCTCTGCTATTTTTTGCATAATATAATCTTCACTTATGTTTTTCCCTACGTTTTGCAGCATACGACCTAATCTAATTTTTTCCAACCCAAACTCTGATATTGGGGTTCCATCTTCAAAAGAATCATTTTCAAATTTATCTATTATGTTTAATACTGCCAAACGCATACTATGACGTACATAGATAGGAGGGCGTTCCATGTTATCTGTACATAATATAAAAATTACAAATTAAATTGATAATAATAAAATTAGCAACAGTTAACCAATATTACAACAATAAAATATTTTTTTTACTAACACATGTGATCTAATATTGTAAGACTAATAACAACAGCACACCAACAACAATAAGAGAAATAAAATAATTAAAATGTCCATGTTATTATTCGTTGCCACAATATTATTCTTGATAATCATAAACATGCAACAATTAAACCAAGAAGGTAGACAACAAATATAAATCCATCCATATGAATTAAATTCAAAGAATATTAAAATAGTGTGTCTTATTCATAAACATTAACTGAATGGTTTAGCCTTGCAGCTTGTGATTGTATTTTTTCTTCAGCACCTTCTTGAGCGTGTATGTATCAATACATACGGTAAACACCAAGTTGCGAGAATGCACAACCACCTAATTATATAAAAACAGAAGAACAAAATAAATCTTAGTAGAATTGATTACATCTAAAAATAATATATTTCGTTGCAATAATGCAAAACTTAGTTTACCTTACTATCACGTCCCCATTGATGCAGTGTAGTTTTATTTAATCTTTTCATATCTCTTGCCATTTCACACCAATCCTACAAATATTAAATCACAAAGTTAATCAAATCATTGATTTTTTTAATTCTTCGTCTTCAATAGAGATAAATTTGTAATGAAATGGTACCATTTATATGCAATCGGATAGGAAGTCCTATAACAAAACTTCGGGGTAAACGATATTCGTTGTGCAATTCGACCCATTTTCAGGAAGAATGACACTTATACGATCAGAAGATGTGCATCTAGATAGTGCCACATATAGGTGTCCATGGCTAAACACTGGTGTGCGCAGATCTACCCCAACGAATTTTACAGACTGTCCTTGAGATTTGTTGATTGTCATAGCATACGTCAATCGAACAGGAAATTGACGTCTTGTCATTTGAAAAGGCAAATCTAGAGATGTTGGTGACAAAAATATTCTTGGAATGAAGACCAAATTGCCAAATTTATCTCCAGTTAAGATCTGAGCTTCAATTACGCGTGTGGCACATCTGATAACCATCAATTGGGTGCCATTACAAAGCCCATCTTTTGGCGCTATATTTCTCAACAACATTATTGGGCAACCCACCTTTAAGTCTAACTTAAACGGTGGTAACCCAGAAGGGTCTAGTGAGTTTAAATACTCATTAGGATATCGATTCGTGATAGATCGATCAAGTACATCACCGTCGGCTATTTTGTCAGCAGCTAAATATGTAATTGTTTGTCCTGGGGAAATATTCAATGCTGCAGCATTTATAGCATTAACGTCATCATTCCTTGCAGAAAGAATTGTGCACTCAGTTAAGAAGTTCGGGGTCACTGAACCAACCATATCCAAACGTGGATAAATTTTAAATATCAATTCTTGAAGAGTATGACACTTGTGTATTGTTGATGGAAGTTCCACAATTTCTTGTGGATTGGTTCCAACCTAAAAATTAGAAGTAAAATCAGAGAATAAGAATAATAATAGTAATTCCAAATAATATGTTATATAACAAATGATCAATTAAATATTACCTCCATTAAGAATTTTGCGAATTCAGCATTTTCAGAATTTGTGTTAGTTAAACGCATGTTTAACCCCAAAGTCAAAACATGTACATTCCTCCACAATGCAGATCGCCTCAATGACGCACCTACAATTTGCTCGCGGACTCCTTTTGGTATAACTGGCAAGATTTGTCGAAAGTCTCCTCCAAGAACAACAGTGATACCCCCAAATGGATTTTGGTTATCACAGACATCCTGAAGTGTACGATCCACTGCCTCGACACAATACCTATTTTGCATAGGAACTTCATCCCATATTATCAATTTAGTTGATCTGAACAATTCTGCATGTATCGATTGTTTGGTAAACCCACAAATCGAATTTTCAAGCACTGTCAATGGGATGCAAAAAGTTGAATGTGCTGTGCGACCTCCCATTAATAATAAAGATGCAATACCGGATGAAGCCACAGTAACAACGATATATCCACAATTGCGCATTTTGTTAGCAACTGTATTATACATAAACGTTTTTTCCGTGCCAACACCCCCACTCAAGAAAAAAGTAGTTCCTTTATTTTTAATTACTGATGAAGTGATTGCAGTATAAGCAGCATGTTGTGCATCATTTAGACGATCAACATTATTTTGTACATCCGACTGTTGCGCTTCATGTTGGAGTTGTTGATGCTCAAACAACAGTCTGTTACCAACTATTGCATTCCAATTTCCAATCGGTTGGGACATGGGTGAAAAGTCAAATAAACTTTTGCCTGACTCATGTAGTAACTGATCCAACAGAAATATACCATAATCTTCAATTTGATCTTGAGTAGAATTAGAAATGCCAAATATTGTACAGATCTTGTGTTGTAGGTCATCACATATATGTATCGAGAATTGATTCCACAACTCAAGTGGATGCACCGGAGAGCATTCTGTGAGAATAATACTAAACAATCTCCTCAACTGGTGTCCCGTTTTCATGGTTGAAGCCTCCTGCATACATTGTACCCATTCTCCATCATCTTCCAAAAGTCCTCTTGCAATGCATGCTGTTTTGAAAGTATTGTACATAATACTATTTACCGTGCATAAGTTGTCAAATGATGTTGGTCCTTTGACTACAGTTAATAACAAACGCAGGTAAAATCGCTCTCCTGAATTTGGGCTAGCAAAGTACATTCTACCAATTGCATATCCCCTTTGTCTAGGTGTCAATTTATGTGTTTTCTTATTCCAAGTAAATTTTTGTGGAAACTCTTGGTAAGTTAACTCACGTGCAAATACATTTGAAGCGCAACATTTAAAAAATCCTGTCAACGTTGAATCCTGTTGTGCACCCCTAGAAATGACCGTATCAAGCTGTTCGGTTGTATTAAAAACAACACGATGCATCCCAGGTAAATGAAGTTCCAAACGTACAACGGATGGAATCTTTTCATGCATAGGATTACCAAATAATCGCCAAGCAGCTTCCGGAGGTGCAATATACCTAGCATCCAGATATTGTTGGATCTCATTTCCTCCTCCCAACACCCTAGTGGTACGATCATGACCTTTGTAAATATACTTGTGAATGTACTTCACGCATCTTATTCCAGCACAAACTTCCACATTGATATGACAGTTGAACATTTTAGAAAAATAGGGATTGTATGGTACGACATCCCTATTATCAACTTGATGGCCCCCCCACACCGTATACACGTGACCATTCTCACGACGACGATAGATAGGATATCCATCTTCGTCCATACTGATTGATTCTACAAATGTTTGAGGATACCTCTTAGTGCATATACCATTTTCCATACATGATGCATTCGGATTTCGGGTACCACATGGTCCATGTATCATGCAACTCTTGATTATATCAAAAAGAATAGGATTATCATTAGGATTTGGAAATTCAGCGCATACCAGATTGTCTACTTGGGCAGATGTTCGTACTTTGTCCGGCCCATGAAGGAACAAAAGTGCATGCATATGTGGCAAACCCCGTTTTTGGAATTCGATTGTAAAAACATGTGCCACCTTTTTTCCAAATAGTTGTTTCGTTTCTATCTCCTTCATCAAAAATTTTCTTTTTAACTCAAAAACTCGGGCAACTAAATCAGGACGGTCATAAACTGTTTGATGCGATAGTAGAGCTGAAGAAATTTCAGGCCAATGGGGATTTACGGTCATGGTAAGAAAGATATCTGGGTGTTGACTGTACCGTGTAATAGCCATTGAATCTTGAAAGATTTCAAACATATGCCTTGCGCTTCCAGTGAAGGAAGATGGCAAAATCATCCGTTGACCAATTTGTTCAGGACCCAGCTCATCTGCACAAACATCTATAAGGCCTTTGTAAATTTCTGCACGGAGTTTTGCTTGATTAAGCTTATAGTATGTTAACCTATTTTGTTCCGTTGAGGCCCAAGCATCTACTAAAAACTCTTGGAATAATTTCCCCCCCTCAAAATTGTTGAATATTCAGTTGGACGTTCAAACAAACGATAACAGTAATATTGCAACTGAGTCAATCGATTAGTTGAGGGTCTATCAAGAGAAGGGTCCCACTGCTTCAACTCAGGTTCCCATCCAAGCTCGCCATGAGGGAACAATAGCACATAATGCAATGGTAAATATGCCGGATGACATTCATTGATCTGCATCAATTCATTATTTCCTCTCAGATGTAAAACAATATCTCTCATACCACTCGACTCACTTCCATCTCCGGGTAATATTACTGCAAGCTCATCTGTCGTAGGGAGATTATATCGTCATCTATCTAGTGCTGGATTATAACGAAGATAAGCAGGTAAACTTTGACCTGCCAATTCTGATTGACTTAAAATCTCATAAGCTTGATGAAATTTATCTGGGAATGGATTTACATGAGACAAACAGTTTTGAATAATTTTCAAAACATCCCTTTGCAACTGGGGATTTCTGCTACTGCGAAAATCTAAAGCTGAATTAGGATCATAAATGTACAATTGACTATACATCGGTTCATGACCTCCTTGTGGTATGAGCGATCCTGTTCGATGGCGCAATTCTCCATGGATAGTGAATGATGTAGGACCCCTTCCACTTAGTAATCTTGGATCCAATGTAGCACCAAGACTCGTAAAAGCATTAGTTGCATTATATTCTCGTGCATGTTGCCGAAAAGACTTTGATTTATCATCATTGCCATCATACAACTCTTTAAGTGCTGAAGGGGGTGTAAAAAGTGAAGGTAACCTAATCTTTCCTTGCAAACAACATGTTCCAAACAAAACACGTGATGGAGTTGAAATGGCTAATTTTTCATCATTCCAATGTAAGGCTGAACAATGAGAACATTCTACTGTCATACTCCCGAGTGAATGTCGAACTTTCGATACACATGTTTGAGAAGCAACTCCAAAACTCGTAAATGAACTTTCTTCTAATTCATAAGCACTACATAGATCAAATTCAAATGACTAAGTTAAAAATTATGTACTTAATAATTTTTTTTTTGTAACAGTTCAATTGCATAAGCATTAGAATTTCTAATTTATAACAAACACCTGGATGATGACTCAGATACATTTATTTGTTCTGGCACAAATTCGGGAATTTCTGTAGACACCAAGTTGTCTTGACTGCGAGCTCTTTTAGTTGCTGCTAGGTCTAATTGAGCTTGATGACGGCGGCTCGGTGTTACAGAAGAAAAAAATCTTGGTTGAATGGGTGGATGTGATGACCTCTCATGTTCACGACGTGCACGTTGTGCCAATTGGCGGTTTGATATAACACCACCAATGGTTTCCTAAATTTTGAATTTAATAATATCATTCTGAATGATATGAAACAATTGCGTATTTATTACATGGGAAATCAATAAATCATACCACTTCACACACTGCTTTTTCCTTTCCTTTGCTTGAACAACTTGCCTTTTCTTTTCCTTTACTGCTACCATTCGCCAATGCCTTTGATTTTTTGTTCTCCTTTAAGAATATAATACGGATGAGCACATAATTAATTGAGTAACGTCAAATCAGGAAATGTGATATGACACCACCTCATTTATGTGATTAAGATCACGCTCATCACGAATCACAACGCCTACATTATTTTGTTGGAGCAAATTGACCTAGAAATGTGTAGACATTTTAAATTGAATTGATCGATAGGAAGTAAGAAGTAACATGAAGCACCGGTAATAAGATGCATGATAAGGAGATCAACTTACGGTGTACTCTAGATCTGAATCAGTCTGTAATAAGGAGGAGGAAAAATTATATAGTAAGTATGACTTGGTTTTTACTGAAATATTATACTAAAGATTTTGATAAAATATATATAATAAATAACTTACATGTCCAAAAATGGTGACATTATCCATTTGGATATTGGTTTTGATGTTGAAGTGATGATGTCTACACGGTTATTGGTGTCAAATCTTAAACATTCAAACCTTAAAAAACAAAACACTGAACTTAGAGAAATTGAGTGTTTTATGTGTGTTTAATAGAAATTTTCAAATTTATGCAAATTTGATTTGTAAATTAAGAAATGTAATAAAACCAACCTAAATCAAGATAAAAACAATAAAGTTGTAACATATAACATTGAACAGCAATCAGCTCATGTCAAAACATCCAAAACTAAACCAACACCAACATTAAATATTAAAACCAATAAAATCTTGCCAAAGCATACACCACTAACATTTGGTACAATCGGTTTCATGTATTTTTTTTTATTGGTCGCTTGTTATTTTTTTGTTTGTGAGAAAATGGTAATGACGATTAGATTGATTTTGAATTTTTTTCTGCGACTGCAATTAGTTTCAATTGTTTTGCTTTTAATGGGCACTTGTTATTTTTTTATTTTATATTTTTTGTTTGCAAGGAAGAATTGGTAATTAGCTTGAATTTTATTTTTTTGGTGTAATTGGTATCACTTAGTTTTTTTATTGGTGATTAACTTGGGCTTTGTGTTTTTGTTTCTTGAGAGAATATTTATATTTTTGTTTGTGTGGAAGTGGTGATTGTGATTAGATTGGTGGTGAATTTTTTTTTGCGATTGCAATTGTTTTGTTTTTATTTTATAGATTTTTGTTTGCGTGGAAGTGGTGATGAGGATTACAATGGTTTTGAATTTTTTTCTGCGACTACAATTAGTTTCAATTGTTTTGTTTTTATTGGGCACTTGTTATTTTTTTATTTTATATTTTTTGTTTGCATGGAAGAATTGGTAATTAGCTTGAATTTTATTTTTTTTATTTTTTTGGTGTAATTGGTATCACTTATTTTTTTTTATTGGTGATTAACTTGGGCTTTGTATTTTTGTTTCTTGGGAGAATAGTTATATTTTTGTTTGTGTGGAAGTGATGATGGTGATTAGTTTAGTTTTGAATTTTTTTTGTGTGATTGCAATTGGTTTCAATTGTTTTGTTTTTACTGGTCACTTGCAATTTTTTTATTTTATATTTTTTGTTCGCATTGAAGAATTAGTAATTAGCTTGGATTTTGTTACATAGATTATTTGGTTTTTTTGGTGTAATTGGTATGATTTTTTTTTTTTTATTGGTTATTAGTTTGGCTTTGTGTTTTTTTTTTTTTTTTGGGAGAATTGTTCTATTTTTATTGGTCACTTGTTTTTTTTTTTTTTTTTCAGGAGCTTGGGGGAATTGTTTTATTTTTATTTTGAGAACTATATGTTTGCATGTAGTAGATTATTTTTATTTATATTTATATTTAAGATTTTCTGTGGTTGTGTGTTTCTAGAAATAAACCAAATATTTTCTCATTTGGGTACTGATTGTGGTATTGTTAAACATGCAAATCTTGAGTAACTAAGCAATTAAAAATAGCAATACACATTTAACATATAACATCTTTGTATAATGATAAATTCATGTCAAAGCATGCACAACTAAACCAAGACAAAACTTAATTAAAAAGAACAAACATTTAATGATAATCACACAACAAATTTTTAATATGAATTAAAAAGAACAAATTCATTACAACTTACCTGGTGAAGAAGAAAATGCGTATTTTGGTAATGTGTAGCTCTGTGAGAAAATAATAAATAAATTGACAAAAATAATTAGTCAAAATATCACATACACCATAATTGAAATAGATTCAATTACAATAGAACACAAAGTTTTATTACTTAAACTGAACCCAAAGTTTCTCTCTGTGAACAGAGCGCATAAAGCAACTCTATGTGAACAGAACACAAAGTTTAAAGTAATCAAACTGCACACAAAGTTGCTCTATGTGAACAAAGCGCGTAAAGTAATCAACTTTGTGTTCAAATTAGAACCGCGTTGCTGTCAAATATAGGCAAGCTGCTACATGTTACACTTCTATCAATTATTTGGACAGAAGTTAATTGTGCCAATTGCGGAAACAACCTCTATGGGCTACGTACATCTCACAAAACCAAAGACAATTGAAAGAATAGAGAGTGCAAAGAGAAACTGAACACAAAGTTTGATTACTTGTATTGTAGCTTAAACTTCCCTATTATTTATAGATAATCAAGATTAAGTAGAAAAGAAAGCAATTACACACAGATTACGATCTCACAAAACCACAGTTCACAGGAGGCAGAAAATGAACACACAGGCACACACACACACATGAACACACAGGCACACACACACAAAAAACCCAGAACAGAGAGAGAGAGAGAGAGCATAAAGCCTTGATTCCAAATGTATATGCACATGACTACACAGTATTGGTATCTTCGTTTCAGTCAGAGGACAATGTACGATAAAACAGGGGTTTATATGGATGGGAGCAAAACACAGCAGGAAAAGAAACAAAAAAAAGAAAGTAGGAGTTTGTCATAGAATAATGACAGAAACTCACGGCACAATTGAGTCAAAACTTAAAGCGCAGTTCATGCAAAAAATTAAGGAGGATCTAATCAACAGTCCTTGAGGTGATTTTGTGCTTTTCGGTCACGATTTCGAGGTCGTGGACTCTCTTTTTTTGGCTCCTGTCTTGGACTCGTTTTCTGGTTGTCATTGAGCGATGTTGTATGTGGATGTGGACAGTGTATGTGCAGTTAGTCCTGGAAACTATTCGGTTGGCCATCACTTTAAACAACTGATATGTGAGAGACAGTTATTGATGAAAACAGTGTTCTAAGAATTCATCGTCCTGAACCATCACCTGTTTGAGGAAACGCCTGAACGAAAAAAGACGATGACTGAGAGCTATGCTTTTCTCAATGTGGCCGAGGGATGGTAAAACTTCAAGTGTTATGACATTTGTTTTAAGTTACCCATAAATTTTTAATTATATCAAGACATAAATAAATTGATTCAAAATATTAAAAATTCTAACCCAAGCCTTTTTTTTTTTTCGGGTTGGGCTCGAGTTGAATTCGAGTTGGCCCGCCCAAGTTGCACCCCTAGCAAGAGCAAGCTCTAAGTGTTGTGAGATAGCTATCTGAGAGAGATAGCTATGTGAGAGATGTGTTTCTCATGCGTAGAGAGTTTACAATTTATAGGTACAGAGTCCTAGTTGAGGCGGTGGCGTGAAGGTTAGATCACTAGTCTCTCGGGGAGAATAGTTACAACTAAGGATAGGTACAATCAAAAATAGGCGTGATATTCGAGTAGTGGCTATCCCAATGTTTACTCTCCACGTGCGTTGACCTCATTGGGATTCTTGAAAGTTGGACTAGGTTAAGGCCACGAACTGGACTTGACCTGCCTTTTAATTGATTTGAGCTTACTCCATGAATGGGTTTAGACTCAGTTTGATCTCGACTCATTATTAATTATAAAAATAAAATCTATTAAATGTTGGGGTCAAATTTTTAAGTTGCTGTCCTTTTCTTGCAATTCTCAACAATATAACAATTACTTTAGTTAATGTTATTATTTTATTAGTCATTTCATGTTATTATATATAATAATAATAATAATAATAAAGTAATTAAAAAAGTTTGTCTTGAATTTTTTGCGGTTCAGATCGCTTGATGATTATTGATCAGACGGTCCTCATGCGGAATTTTTTTAAGACTCCTATATTTCATTTAACTCTCTCTCCCTAATTGGACTTTCATTCTTTTACAATTCTAAGATTCTCTCTTATCTCTCACACGTTTTAAATACACACTCTCGCATATCTTATATAACTCTCTCTTGGATGACTATATATATCTAATAATAACAAAATATATCTAACACCCATTAAATCTCTAATAACAATAATTATCTCTAACAAATTATAAGTTCAATAACATATGTCATCCTATATCTATCTATCTATCTATATCTATATGATCGTAATTGAATTTTCATTTCTTTTACATCTCTCTCCTATCTCTCACACATTTTAAACACATACACTTTTATCTCTCACATAACTCTATCTCTTTATCTACCTCATACTCACACACTATCTCTCTTTCTATCTCATAGTCACTCTCTCTCTATACACCCGCCAACATACACACGCCAATATTGACTCCTACAAAAAAAAGAAGATATTTTTTAGGTATAATGATTAAATATATAAATTGTGTACATATTGATATTTTGTAGGGGTCGTGTTTTTTGAGGAAGTTTTGTCAAATTTTTTTAGAAAATAGTATTTTCAAATTAATTTTGAATTGTGTAACTAAAAAAAATTAAAAAAATAAAGTATTGTTTAAAAATATTTATATTGCATAACCAATGCTCGAGATTTTATTGAGTTACTCAGTGCCTTCAGACACGAGTTATTACTAGTATATATAATCTCTCTTTTTAATTGACAGTTTTGCCAAAATGATAATGAAATAATAGAATGAAATGAATAATTATGTCATTGCGTGGAATAGATGAAATGAGGTGTACCATTTAGCTGATGTGAGTGAATTTATAGATGGTTTAAATAGGGATGTTGATTCTGTTTTTACTGTTAAAAGTGAAGTTGCTGATTCAGTTACCTGTTACACTCCCCCAAAAACTGAAGTAATCCTCATGCTGTACTTCGTTGTAGTGAGACATTAACGGAATCATTGTCTACTATTTAAACCGGTAATTGACAATTTTAAGAACATTTTCATGGGAGTTTAAGGATATGAGTATCAGCCTCTAACATTTGTTTGAACAAGCCATGGTAAGTCTTATTGGTTATCCACAACAGATATAAAGAAAGAGGTTTTTTTTAGGCCGGTCCCTAGGTCCAATAAGATGCTAAAAAAAAATTATTTGTCAATTTATTTTTGGATTAAATTTCTATTGAAAATTCAAAGCAATTGACATAATTAATGCTTTTTAAAAATTGCAAAAATAACGACAATACCATCACATAATTGAAACACTTATTCTAAAAACCTACATCATCATAATGTATCTTCTTTTCCATAAAATACAAATCGTGAGATAGATACACTAAAATACAGTTAATAAAATAGATCGTCAGACAGATACACAGATCGTCAGACAAGTATACTAAAATACAGTTAATAATATAAATAGATGCACACATAGGTCTATATTTATATATATTTACGAGAGCATAAGAGAGAGAGAGAGAGAGAGAGAGAAATTAATTATATTTTAAGTTAAAATCACGTGATAAAAACAAAGTGGGTAATGAAAACCCATTAATTACCCAATCCCTCACATACGCGCTTATGCAGGGACCACATCCCATTTTTTTAAATACACTGAAGACCTTTCTCTAAACTAAAAATACAATTAAACTAAAATTAATTTACAAATCAAAGGAGGGATGTTAACTTAATTAACTATAAAAGGAACGTCCATGCTTGGGCCACACCAGGCCTGTAGTTGCCAGAATCAACAACCAGGCTGTTTGGGCCAGAATCAACAACATAAATTTAATAGGACCAATTTTTCATTGGAAAAAATAGAACTAATTTAAAATCTTCATTTTATGGATTTAAAATGTAAAATCACGATTTCCAACATCGTCTCCTTTTACACACACACAAACACCACCACCACCAACCAACCCCCGACCACTCTACTTGAAACTTATTAAAAATTCTCATTTTATTGTAAACGAAGAAAATCATAATTGAGGGAAGAGAGTGATCTAATAATAAGTGATCACGACTTCCAACATTTTCTCTTTTTACACAAACACCACGACCAACCTCCCACTCCCACCTTGTTCCTTATTAGAAAAACCATAAATCCGAATTTAATTACATTTCTTACTCCCTCCGTTCCTAAATATCTGTCGTTTTTTCCATTTTTGTTTATTCCATAATATCTGTCGTTTCATGATACCAAAGCACATTTAATATTTTTTCTTCCAAATTTACCCTTAACTTTTCAATGCATTAAATTAGGTGTAGACTAAGTGTCTTTCATATTCCTTTCATTCCCAATACGTATTGAATAAGGGTATTTTAGTCTTGTGCAATTATTTTTTACTCATATTAGAGCTATTTAATAGCTTCCTTAATCCCTGTGCAAAAACCTTAAACGACAGATATTTAGGAACGGATGGAGTATTTGAAAAACCATGATATATCTTCAAATCGTCAAAAATTGTAATGTTCCATTTGATAGGAGAGATGCAAAATTGTGCAAGACTAGTTTCGATCTTGCATAACTTATCTTTAAGGACTTTGATTCTTTCATCTATTCTACCAAAAGTGGTAACATTCTAACTTTTGAACGCCTCTTTGACCGGTTTAAGACTTTAAGCTTTTGGACCATTTGTTTCGCTTGATTCAAACCATCTACGTCGGGCCACTGTTTACAACTTTCTTTAGTATAGTGACTTCACCCTTAATCTCCAAAGCTTACCACCCCTATATATTAGTTGAATAGACTTTTTCATTATTAGAGAAAAGAAAATACTTTCTTTTCTTTGTATTTGGTACGATAGATAAAAAATTGAAAGAATTAATTTTTTATTATTTGATATTGTAGTAAAAGTGAAACGAGCGAAAAAAATATATTTACTTAATTTATTATTATATATTTACATATAAAAATATTTTTTTTATTACAAATACATTTTCAGTGTCGCTCTAATTTTTACACACATAAATATAGATATGTATACCAAAAAACATACACAAGAAAAAAAAATGTATTAGGATATTTAGAAGTATTTCTCGAGAAATTGTGCAGGTTTTGATTTGAAATTATGACATAATGTTTAGAAGTATATTTAAAGGCAAAACAGTCAATTTGTTCAAAAAAATAGTTTTTCTTCAATTTTCCTCCCACTTTTGGATGAAAAAAAAATGATGGGTTGGAGGAAAACACTTTTCCTCCAATTTTCCTTTCCCTCTAATTTTCTTTTGTAACCAAACAATGTAAACTTTTTTTTTTCATCCCATTTTTCATCTACCCATTTTTTTTTTATGAGCAATGTTATGTATCCCAAATCTCCAACCCAAATTTTCATCCCAAATTAAGGGAGACCATTGGATCAGTGGGTCCCATTTAAAAAAGTTGATGGGATCCACTCATCCAATGGTCTCCCTTCATTTGAGATGAAAATTTAGGTTAAAAATTTGGGATACATAATATTTCCCTTTTTTTATCAAACCAAAGACACTATAAGAAAGAGTCATTGCAATTTATAGATATCACATCAAGTCAATGTGATGTCATTTTGGTACTTGTTTGGGAACAACATCTCGCGCTTGATACCAAAAGATTTGTTCTCCACAAATAAGCGAGTAGAGAAACTTATTTGATCGTACTCTTTCTTTTTATTTTAACCCCTACCTAAACACTACATCCTCGATATTATTAATGGTAAACATGATTGCAAGGTTGTAAGCTTCAAGATGAGGTAATGCATATAAATTGATGGGACATTTCTGAGACAGAAGCAGATCACGACACGTAGCCTCGGCATCAAGAACATCCTTCTCTATGATGAAGACACGTGTTCTCGGCACCGAGGGTACATCCATCCCAAGATCCCCATGTGTCCTCGGCGTCGATGGATGCTAGCTGGGGCTGTGGCCCTGCCACATGACTCATACTTTTAGAAAAGCTACTGACTGACAGCTGATCAGCCTTGGCTAGACTAGGAATCATGAGGGCACTCTGCACAAGGGGGTCAGAATGTCAGGCCCAACACGACACCCCACCAAGGGGAGCACGACGCGTGGCATAAAGTGCATAATAAGGGGCAGGTAGACGAGAATACCCTTGCTGACATGCGGCTATTACAGGCAAGCATTTAATGAATTCTCAACTGATGAGATATCTACATTAATGCAAGAAGTCAGAAAGGGATGGGTATTAAATGCTCCAGCATCAGTACATTTAAAAACTCATCCTTGAAGGAAGAGCATTGAATGCTCCGGGATCCGAACATTTAATGTCCTTACATAGAAGGGAGAGCTTTGATTGCTCAGGAATCCGAGCAATTAATAATGGGGTCTTCCCCATGCGAAATAGGGGGCACACCGCCCCATCTCTGAATGCTACCTACTTTCTAAACTATCAGCAATGATGAGTCTGGGTGGGTATAAATAGCATCCAAAAATACATTGCAAAGGTACGCAAAATCACCTCTCAAAGAACACAGTGCTTTTCTTTTTCCTCTCTCTCAAAGAACTGACTTGATCGTCGGAGGGGATACGCCGAAAAATACTCCGGCGCCCTTCCTAACCTGTTTTATGTGTTCCAAGGAACCATCGTCGACCCGTCTAGAAGGATCGAGTGACCCATAAAAACAATTCATCACCACTCCACATGTCCCTTTGGCCCTCTCAACCCTTTCCTTGCTAGGAGATCTTCGACGTTCGAGGCCGGCACGAGTTCACCAAGGGAGAGATCTGTCTTTTACATCTATTGTGTGAAAATCACCGCGCACATAAATATAGGCCAAATTTAAAACCTCATCTATAACTTTTAATGTTGTTTTACACCTCACTATCCGTTCTATAATAATCTCAATTGATAGAGATGAAACTAAATAATAAGCTTTTTAGAGATGATGATAAGGACATGAGACCTTTACATGTGGTGATTGCACTTTTGTCATTAATTTACACTAAACGGCTAAGTCATTGTCTTACTTTGGGAGAAGGAAAGTACATGTGATCATTACATTATGTGCGCATAACCAAAAGTTAAGTAGCTTGTTGGGCATTTCTTTAATTCCATGAGTATGAAAACAAGGCCCTATTATGTTCATTTTTAAAAGGATAAAATTATGTAGACTAAAAATGTGCATCAAATCATCTACAGTCGTTGGCATAGTAATAAAACTTATTAATCCGACGAGTACAGATGATTTGGTGCACACTTTTGATGTGCATAGCATTGCTCTTTTTAAAATCAAACTATTGCCAACTTGTGGTATATATATAAAAAGTGAATTGCAACATGATCGTCTCATTTTAACTTTTAACTTTTTTATTTTGAAAATGCTCCATAATTTGATTGAATTTATGAAGGTGACCACCTTTTGGTGAACACGAGGTCAACGAGTTCAGTCGAACAACATTTTCCCTCTTATTGCACAATAATCACAATGACAATGTTTCATGAAACAACAAATAAACCCATTAAAGAATAGAACTCCCCCATTCTGCAAAATAAATTCATCCCAAACAGCCCTTAAGTTCTTTAATTTCCATTTTTTCCCCTTTTTACCCTTTTTTTAAACCATTTTCTTCTTTTTGCAGCCTATACAGTCACGATTGTGTAGTCAGTAACTGTTCACCACGTGGAAAAGAGTCCACTTGCCCCCCAACTCCGCCACTCCCCATTTTCAACCCACATTGCGCCACCTCTCCCACCTCCTTCCTCCTCCTCTTCGGCGACCCACTTTCCGACGATGTCGTGGATGACGAACAATCCGGCAACGTTGATGACCTCTTCGACATAACTCTTACTGGCTCCGGCTCAATTGCGTTTGGACGCTAGCTTCCTTCTGTCCAAAGCTTGTCTCTTCATTCTAAGGCTTCTAACATTGTTCCTCTTTGTATGTTCGCATCCATACTCCATCATTTTGAGTTTTTTATCTGCAAAACAAGCAAACACTACAAAAATAGATGTAATACCCAAAAAACCTCAATAAGTCTCGATTAACCCCCATCTTGATGCAATTAACCCGCAAATAATACAGATAATTACACATATTACATGCCTAATCACCTCCTTTCACTTGGATGGATGTTTGGGGTTCAAAGTACATTTAAGGAAATAATTAATGCCCAAATTGTTTACATTTGTTTTTTTTTTTAGCAAGACTATATATCTCAAATTTGTAACCCAAATTTGTATCCCAAATGAAGGAGAATCATTGGATCAGTGGGTCCCGTTTAAAAAAGTTGATGGGACCCACTCATCCAACGGTCCTCCTTCATTTGGGATGCAAATTTGAGTTACAAATTTGGGATACATAGTATTTCCCGTTTTTTTTTTTCCAGTGGGTATTTACATTTGTTATACTTACGAGGCGTTCATGACACAAAATTCTTCAACCCTAATTTTGAAAGATTTAGGTAATTCTTTGGTTCCTTTAAACCAGTTACGTATTTCACTCCCCCAAAAACTCAAATACTCCTCATGTTGTACTTAGTTGTAGTGGGACATTAAAGAGGTTCACCCAAATGAGAACCAATAAATTATCTTTGAACAATTTGGACACCATCTTTTCAAAACAAGGACAATGCCATCGTAACAATAGTTCCCACCTTCAAAAATTTGAGAAAATATTCAATATAACGGGGATATCACATCATTATTGACACATTGTATCACCAACCAATTATGAAATAATATATAAACTAAGTGAATTCCACTATTTCAATAACTATCTATAACCTCTATATTAGAATAGAGGGACTTACTTATCCTATATATTATTTTATTATTGGACAGTGATACCACATGACAGATGATATAATCTTACCGTTACACTAAATATTTACTCAAAAAATTCGACCAATTGCCTCTTTGTCTATGGTTGGGAAGACCTAAAATCCATCAAATAGATACAAACAAAAGAAGTCGTGCCAAATGGATAATTGACATTTTAACAATATTTTCATGGAGTTTAAAGATGAGTATCATCATTTTCAACTTTGACTCAAGTTTTTATTTAAATTTGAGTAAAAAACTTAATTTGATACAAATAATTTCAATTGATAAATTCAAATTGAAAAAAGGTTTAACTTAAATATAAAGGTAGGTGAAATATGATCATTTAATCTTAAAAGGAGAATGAAATCTCACCATTGGTGATTTGAATAAAAAATTGAATCTCCCTTGATTTGTGTAAAAATTTGAAGGCTTCAACCCTCTTGCACACAAATAATTTAGCAATGTTTTCATATGAGCTTTCTAATATGCAAAGTTTGAACCGTCAAAGAGAAGTAATCGTGCAATTGATCATTTTTCCTTTTGAAATTCCATTCGATCCAAATTAGTAGTAATCCATAAATCTTTAGAAAGAAAAAACTAGGTATATAAGCAAAATTTAGGATTTGAGAAGGTTTTGGGATTATTTGTACTCAAAATTAAATTTAAGTGAAAAAAAAAAAAGAGAGATGATTGAAAATGAACCATCCATGCTTGGGCCACACCCAGCCTTTAGTGGCCGGAATCAACAACCAGGCTGTTTGGGGTCTACTCATCTGTTGGCATGCATATTTCTTTTGGGATTGTTGTAAGTTTTAAACATCGTGTTCAAACTCGCTTACTGATGTTTTCTCCAGCTTAAAACTCAGCTCTTCTGGTTAAATGAGCCAAACTATAGCTTTAGTTAGAGCATAAACTTGACTTTGGATTATGCTTAACAGTACGCTTAGCTCGTTAACCATGGGAATGAAATGATCATTACGTAGTAATACTCATTTCAATATTTGGTATATAGGAATGCACATTTATTCCCATTACTATAGAATGCCTAATCCCACCAGTGTAGGATTTTTCATTCTTGAGTAATTGATGGTATTTCTCATTCCTAATTAACATTACTCGTTGCCACCATCACTCCACCACCACCCACCTCCACCCAAGGTTAGGTCCAGGTTTAGGGTCGGCTCTGAGGTCGAGGTCTGGGGTTGGGAGGGTCTAGTGGGTCTGGATTTGGGGTCAAGTACAAGGGGTCAGATTCAGGGTCGAGGTTAAGTCCTGGTCGAGGTCGAGTTCTGGTTCAGGGTTTAGGTCTGGGATCGGTCTTGAGTCGAGGTTTGGGTCTAGGAGGTCGGGGTTGGGTCTGAGTCTAAGTTCGGGGTCCGGTCCAAGTGTAGGTTCGGGTCATGGGTTCGAGTCTAAGAATTATCCAAATACTTGAGTGAATTTTCAATTGTATTCCAGCATTTAATCCTAGTTGTTATCAAATATTAGAATGATAATGTACATTCCATTTTATTCCATTCTCATGTAAAAACATTCTCAGGTACCAAACACATTTTAAATATATTATACGTGTATGTTCAAGAGCCTAACCCACTGAGCAAGTTATTGTTCAAATTCGACTTGTATATTAAACAAGTCTTATAATTGACCTTAAGTCCGGTTCATCTAGCGAAGGAATTAACTCGAACAATTTTTTGTCAGAACCTATCTGGGACCGTTCGTATTTGTTATGAATTGAGACCACAAACAAATAAATAAAATGGAATAGAAAAATAAAACACACAAATTTACGTGGTTTAGCTCAACAAGGAAGCCTATGTCCACGAACGAAATATAACGATAAGATTTCACTATCAAAGAGTTGAAGATTACAAAATATTCTCTATAATAAAGGTAAAAAAAAAAGTGTCATTACTCTATCACTATTGTAGTATTAATAGTGTCAAAATCCTATTATACCAATATTATGTAGAAAAACCAAACTCAAAGCAACAGTTTTATCAAACTGTAGAGAATGATTCTTATTAAAACTGAATATTATCTTGGCTCTTATAAAGCCATTACACTGAAGCAGAGTTAAACAAGTGCAGCCCACGATTTACAATCCTAAGATCATGGTAGATACCTAAAGAAAGGGTCAATACCCTAACTGAATGTAAATAACAGATCTCCTAATAAATAGGAGTTATTGACTCAGCAAGAATAAAACAGATCCTAACAACTCAAACACTATCAGCACAAAGTCCACTTTCTCAACAATTCTTCCCCTAAACTGAACTGCTAACAGCATTCAGTTTACTTCTGCAATTGATCGAACTCCAAGCAACTCACGAAGTTTTTCAAAGGTCTCCAACTTCAACGGTTTGGTCATAATATCTGCAACTTGTTCATTAGTACCACAATATTTCAGCTCCACAACACCATCTCTTGTGAGATCACGCAAAAAATGAAACCGCACATCGATGTGCTTGCTTCTACAGTGCATAACAGGATTTCTTGATAACTTAATCGTAGAACTATTATCACAAAATACTGAAATGCACTTACAATGAGAGTGACCGAGCTGATGAAGAATCATTTTCATCCAGACACCTTGACATGCACAGGCAGCAGCTGCAACGAACTCAGCTTCGGTTGTAGACAATGTTACAACAGGTTGTTTCCTTGAACTCCACGATACAGCTCCTTCACACATCAGAAAGACATATCCCGACGTACTCTTTCTATCATCTAAGTCACCGGCATAATCACTGTCGATGTAGGCAAGCAAAACATCCTCAGCTCCTCTCTTGTAAAACACCCCCATATTCAAGGTTCCTTTTAAGTACCGAAACGCTCTTTTTGCAGCTAACATATGTGCCTCTTTAGGTTTAGCCATATATCTACTTACCAGGCATACAACATACATCATGTCTGGTCTGGTAGCCGTTAGATACATGAGGCTACCAATCATTTGCTTAAACAAATTAGCATCTACATTAGCACCCCCAGCTTCTTTCGACAACTTAGCCCCTGGAACAATAGGATTTCTAACCGGATTGCAGCTTCCCATTCCAAACCTGTCAAGTACTTCCCTGGCATACTTTTTCTGACACAAGTGAATGCCTTCAGAGCTTTGTTGTATCTCAACACCTAGGAAGTATTTCATCTTTCCTAGGTCTGTCATGTTGAACTCCAACTTCATAGAATTTCTGAATTTCTCACACATGCCAACATCATTCCCTGTATATATCAAATCATCAACATAGAGACTTACCACTAAAATTTTACCTCCTTCTTCGGTCTTGATAAACAACATAGGCTCATACCTACATCTCACAAACCCTTCCTTGATAAAATAACCCTCTATCCGGCTGTACCAGGCCCTAGGTGTCTGCTTTAATATGTATAGAGCCTTTTTAAGCCTGTAAACTTTGTCTTCCTCACCTTCTTGCACATATCCCTGTGGTTGCTCTATAAATACGGTTTCACTGAGCTCACCGTGCAAAAATGCACTCTTCACGTCCAACTGAAACACCGTCCAACCCTTTTGTGCAGCCATGGCCAAAACCATACGTATAGTATCCCATCGTGCCACCGGAGCAAACACTTCATTGTAGTCTATTCCATGCTTTTGTGCGTAGCCTTTTGCGACCAAGCGAGCTTTGCATTTGTCAATCTCCCCACTTTCATTAAGTTTGGTCTTATACACCCACTTGACACCGATTTTTTTTGCTCCAACAGGTAGATTCACCAATTCCCAAGTTTCATTCTTAACTATGGCTTCAATCTCCAAGTCCATTGCATTCCTCCACTTCTCACTCCTTGCAGCCTCTTCGTAACAGGTTGGATCTTCATGTGATATGTACAGCACGAAATTCTGCACATCTTCCCCTTCAGACAAGCCTTCCCCACTAGTATAATCTTGCATCCATATCGGTGCTCTTCTATTCCTTCCTCCAAGTGAATCTGGTGTGCTTCCTTCAGATGAGCTGGAATCACTTCCTCCAAGTGAATCACTTCCTTCATTTAAGTTGCTGAAGGCAGCTGCTTCTTCTTGGTGACCCTCATCTCTGTCTTCATCGCTTTCATCAGAATCACTCGGTGAATAGTCACCATCTCCCCAATCAAGCTTGACCTCTTCATTATTCCTCCCCCAATTCCAGCCTTCATTTTCTTCGAATACCACATCTCTGCTCGTCACAACTTTTTTGGCAATGGGATCGTAGAGTCTGTAGGCCTTGGATTCTTCACTAATACCAAGAAGCACACATTTGTAACTCTTGTTGTCCAGCTTCAATCTCTTGTTATCTGGTATGTGTACATGGACGATACACCCAAATACTCTAAAGTACTCCATGTTTGGCTTGATTCCACTCCAGCTTTCTTCAGGTGTCTTGTCTTTCAACGCTGAAGTAGGGCTCCTATTCAACACATGCACTGTCCATCGAACTGCTTCCGGCCAAAATGTCTTTGGCATCTCCTTCTCTATAAGTAAGCATCTCACCATATTCATAATGGTTCGATTCTTACGCTCAGCTACCCCGTTCTGTTGAGGGGTGTAAGCTGTTGTAAGTTGTTTCTTAATGCCATGAACCTTACAAAATTCGTTGAACTTCAGTGAAGTGAATTCACCACCTCGGTCAGTTCTTAGACAACATATACCACTCCCCATCTCCTTTTCAACAAGACTTTTAAAACTCTTAAACATTGGAAATGCTTCACACTTTTCAGCTAGGAAATAAATCCAAGTTTTCCTACTAAAATCATCAATGAAGCATAAAATGTACCTCTTGTTGCTATTCGATATCGGTGTAATGGGGCCACAAATATTGGCATGTATCAATTGCAGCCTTCGTGATACTCTCCACTGACTTTTCTTTGGCATTGCTTCTCGATGCTGTTTTCCTATATTGCAAACAGTACATATAGTGTTTGCAGCTTTGAGTTGAGGCAAACCTTTCACTAGTTGCTTGTTCTGTAAGGTTCTAAGGCTTTTGTTATTCAGATGACCATATCTTCGATGCCATAGGTCAGTGATGTTGTTAGCAGCTGCTTGGAAACATGTTGATGACTGAGGTACCACTTTTGCCAACAATACAAACATTCTGTTTGTTGACATTCTTGTCTGCATTATGAGCCTTCTCCTAGGGTGATAGATCTTACACACTCCTTTTTGTATCAGGATAGTCAACTCTTTTTCTTGCAACTGACCGATGCTAAGTAAGTTGTTTTTCAAATCAGGAATATAGAAGACATCGATTATTACTTGAGTTATTCGCCCAACTTCCATCTTGATGTTTCCTCTTCCCATCACCGGCATCATTGAGTCATCTCCTAGCTTCACCGAGTGCCTGAAATGCTCATCAAAATCAAGAAACCACTGCTTGTTGCCTGACATGTGGTTTGAGCATCCAGAATCAAGGAACCATATTCCTTCTCGGCTTGTGGTATGAAGCTCTACATAGGACATTAGCAGCAGCTCCTCCTTTTCGTCCAACTCAGCATAATTAACCCTGTTGTTCAAGCTAGGACATTCGTATTGGAAATGCCCCAACTTATGACATTTGTAACACTCAATCAAAGCTTTATCAAAACTTTGTCTTCCTCGACCTCGTCCTCTCCCTCTGTGGTCACCTCTTCCTCTGCCTCTTGCTTCAACTTTATTCTCAGAGGTGATCTTCAGTGCCTGTTCTTCACTGTGTTGTCCATCCATTCTTTGCTCGTGCACTAAGAGGCTGCTTTGAAGCTCATCTATTGTCAATTTGTCGAGGTCATTTGACTCCTCAACTGAACATACAACATAATTGAACCTCCTCGTCATTGACCGCAAAATCTTCCATATGATTATCACTTGTTCCATCTTCTCCCCATGACCCTTCATCTTGTTCGCAATAGTAAGTGTCCGAGCAAAATACTCATCCACTTTTTCGCTTTCCCTCATCTGTAACACCTGGAACTCTCTCCTTAATGCTTGCAGCTGGGCTCTTTTGACCCTTGTAGACCCTTGGTATTTCTGTTTCATGGAGTCCCAAATACTCTTAGCCGTGTCTTTGTTGAGTATTGTCTCCATTATAGTCCAGTCAATAGCCTGAAACAAGTAGTTCTTGACTTTGAGGTCTTTCATCTTTTGATCCTCAATCATCTTGCGCTGAGCCTCGTTTGGTTCCACTCCTTCAGCTAGCACAGTGATTCCTTGATCGACCAAACTCCAGTAATCCTTCGAACGAAGAAGGTTCTCCATCAACATCAACCAATGGTTATAGTGACCATCGAATTTGGGTATGGCCGCCTGAACAAAATTCCCTTCTGCAGCCATAACTCTCTCTCTCTTTTATGTGCTCTCTCTCTCTTTCTTCTCTCACAATCAGGCCCCAGTAGGTGCTCTGATACCAAAATGTAGAAAAACCAAACTCAAAGCAACAATTTTATCAAACTGTAGAGAATGATTCTTATTAAAACTAAATATTATCTTGGCTCTTATAAAGCCATTACACTGAAGCAAAGTTAAACAAGTGCAGCCCACGATTTACAATCCTAAGATCGTGGTAGATACCTAAAGAAAGGGTCAATACCCTAACTGAATGTAACTAACAGATCTCCTAATAAATAGGAGTTATTGACTCAGAAAGAATAAAACATATCCTAACAACTCAAACACTATCAGCATAAAGTCGACTTTCTCAACATATTACCTTTTCCGAAAAAGACCCAAAATAAAATAGAGCAACATCACATTTGTCAAAAGAAATCTCGTCGTGGTTGTTCTCAAACCCATTGAAGGCTTCACCGAAATTATAAAGTCTCACTATCAAAGTCAAAATCAAAGTCAAAGTCTTGTAAAACTCCATATGGGACAAATCAATTATTTCCCACTAGATGCTAAAGTCTTGCCAAAACAAAGACTTACCCAAAGACTGGGTGTTCAAGTCATGCATAAGCGCTTAGGAAAGTCGGTACCTCTCTAAAAATTTAATAGAATAAAAATACAAATTTTAAAATAATTAAAATAGAAGTACATCTACTAAAAAAAAGTCATAAAAATATTTTTACTCCTACCATAAATAGTGCATACTTAATTGACAATTTTTATATTTCCAATATCTAAATATTATAATGTGAGACTTTCAAGATTCCTTTTGATATCTGTGTATCATTTGAATTTAGATTTTAAAAAAAAATTTAAAATATTTTAAAATATGAAATTTCAAAATTCAAATGATACACAAATATCAAAAGGAATCTTGAAAGTCTCACATTCTAATATTTAGATATTAAAAATATAAAAGCTGTCAATTAGGTATGCACTATTTATGGTATGGGTAATTATGGAATACATTTTAAAAGAATTTGAAAATATTTTAAAATGTGTACTTATTGACAACTATTTTATGAAAAAGATGACTTAAAAGAGATTAAGTTTAGAGGTAGTACTTAAAGTCAAATAAGTTCTGAAAAAGATATTCATATATCATTATCTCTATCCGATACTACGTGGTAGCGCTTAAAAGGGGCAGCCCAACCCCGAGGGTGTAGGCCAAAATGTTATATGAGGCTCAATTAATATTTATTCAGTAATAATGATAATATTAAAATATATTTATTTAAAAATAATTTGTTTTGCCTTTTTAGACACAACATACTAACTAAAATTTTAAATTCAAAATTTGTTAATAAAAATAGTGTTAACCAAAATTAAATATGGAGATCAAACATATGATACATGCTATTTGTTTAAAATAAAGAGAAATGTAATTAAAAATTAGTTTAACTAATAAAATAAATTTTTTGAATGAAATATAAAAATAAGAACTTGTACAGGCTGAGTGATCCTAAAATACATGAGACATTGCTAGATATTTTAGTGAAACAAAACTATTTCTAAATAAGAAAATTTAGTAAGACAATTATGGTTAATTAATTTCAGATATTGCACTACTTCTACTCACTCTATGTTAATTATCATGTGTATTGTAAATAAAATAATTAAAAAATTGCCTCAAATTTAACTTACAGAAATGTAAAATTATTATTCATACCTATTATATGATAGAGAATTAATTTTAATAATAAAATTGTCATGTGATAATACATATAAATATAAACATCGGGTGAGATATAAAAAATAAGGTTGAACTCTAAGACCCTAAGTTTTTTAAAAGAGTTCTAAAAATTTTACAATAATGTTAATGTACTTAATTTAAGGACCAAAAATACATTGAATAAATAGTGAATTTGATTTAAAGCTAGCACTCACTATTAATTCAATAATTAAAATGCATTGAATATTTAAATTATATCCCAAATTTAAATTATATACTATTGTTTATATTTTTATTTTGGGGCCTTATTTTATTTTAAATTTGGGCCCGAGACAGTGGCCTTATGGCCTATAGGTTGGCCGGCACTGGCCCTCAAGTGTAAGCAGAAAATACTGGCTCGGCCCAAGCAACAGTTTCCTTTTGGGGGTAATTCAACGTGCCCACGCACAACTCTTAATTGAGGTGCCAATGGGCTTGGTGGCTGATCCAACTGAAACAGCTCATCCCATAATATTGGGTCTGGGCTAATGGATGTGGGCCCTTGAACTTGGGTTGTCCGAAGAAGAATTGGTCCACAATCTCCTCAAATTTTAATCGAGTTTTTTAGAGGCGGGTATCTAAGCTCAATAGGATTCAAAAAAAAAAAATCAATTCGCTAATTTATTTTTGGATTAAGTCCTTGTTAAAAAGTCAAAGTAATGAACATAACTAACGCCCTTTAAAATTACAAAAATAACGATAATATCATCACGTAATTGAAACACTTATTCTAAAAAACTTCGTCATCATAATGTATATTCTTCTCCATAAATACAGATCGTCAGACAAGTATACTAAAAAAAGATGACTTGTTCTCGATTAACTTACTCATTAATTGTAGTTCGCAAGTATATTAAGATACATTTATTAATAACGGTTGAATTCAATGTATCTCTGAAACAGATATATTGAATATGAAAGGTAATCACGCTCATAAACATTCATACTTATAAATACAAAAAAAAAGGCATTAACAAATACAACAAGTATGCAATTAATATATACATGTTTACATATGTACACACACAAATCATATACGATAAACAACATATACAATTATTCAGGTACATTATACGAATATATAAATCCACGAGATAAGTATATCAACATTTAATTGAGAATAAGGTACATATACATTATTACAGATATACAAGTATATAAAATCAAACATAATTCAAAATTACATAAATCAAACATATACCTAAACCTACCAACGAATACATAAAACTTAACTGCTGCGATCTAATTTGCATCCCTACCAAATCAACGCTTAAGATAAACGATCGGTATATTCTAAATTGTTTAGTTTACGAATTTGAAATTCAAAACTAATAGACAACACCACAAAATCTTTAATAACAAATGCCAAAAAAAAAAAAAAATTTGACTGTATTTTAGGCTGAAATCATTTGTTGAGTACAAAATGGGTAATGAAAACGCACTAACTTCCCAACCCTTATACGTTCGTACCCACAAAGAGACCGCATGTAATTTTTTTAAAAACATGAAGAATTTTTTTATATATTAAAAATCGGATAATATTAAAATTAGTTTACACAACAAATAAGAGACCTCAGTCTAGTTAACTAATTTTAATCTTACCCTATAACCATAAAACACAATTGTACTATTAACTCTGAGTATTTAACTACAACAAAATGCATTTTTGGCGACGATTTTTTTTGCAACGTTTTTAAATTTGTCGCAAATTTCAGTTTTGGTAAATTTTTTAGCGACGTTTTTGAAAAACGTCACAAATAAACATTTTATTTGAATAAGAAATTTAAAAAGTATCAATATAATTGACTTTTAGCGACGTTTTTCAAAAACGTCGCAAATAAACATTTTACTTAAAAAAAATTTAAAAAAAATATCAATTGAATTCACTTTTAGCGACGTTTTTAAAAAATGTCGCAAATAAACATTTTACTTAAAAAAAAAACTTTAAAAAAAATAACAATTTAATTCACTTTTGGCGACGTTTTTCAAAAACGTCGCAAATAAACATTTTTCTTAAATAAAAAATTTTAAAAAATATCAATTGAATTGACTTTTTGCGACATTTTTAAAAAACGTCGCAAATACACATTTTACTTAAAAAAAACTTTAAAAAAATATCAATTTAATTCACTTTTAGCGACGTTTTTAAAAAATATCGCAAATAAACATTTTACTTAAATAAAAAATTTAAAAAAATATCAATTGAATTGACTTTTCGCGACGTTTTGAAAAAACGTCGCAAAATACACATTTTACTTAAAAAAAAACTTTAAAAAAAATAACAATTTAATTCACTTTTCGCGACGTTTTTCAAAAACGTCGCAAATAAACATTTTACTTAAATAAAAAATTTAAAAAAATATCAATTGAATTGACTTTTCGCGACGTTTTTAAAAAACGTCGCAAATACATATTTTACTTAAAAAAAACTTTAAAAAAAATAACAATTTAATTCACTTTTGGCGACGTTTTTAAAAAACGTCGCAAATAAACATTTTACTTAAATAAAAAATTTAAAAAAATATCAATTGAATTGACTTTTCGCGACGTTTTTAAAAAACGTCGCAAATACACATTTTACTTAAAAAAAATTTTAAAAAAATATCAATTTAATTCACTTTTCGCGACGTTTTTCAAAAACGTCGCAAATAAACATTTTACTTAAATAAAAAATTTAAAAATATATCACTTGAATTGACTTTTCGCGACGTTTTTAAAAAACGTCGCAAATACACATTTTACTTACAAAAAACTTTAAAAAAATATCAATTTAATTCACTTTTAGCGACGTTTTTCAAAAACGTCGCAAATAAACATTTTACTTAAATAAAAAATTTAAAAAAATATCAATTGAATTGATGAAATTGGATGTCAATTTGATAAATCGAATGTTAATTTAATGAAATTGAAAGTCGATTTGATGAAATTACATGTTAATTTGATGAAATTGAATGTTAATTTAATGAAATTGAAAGTCGATTTGATGAAATTACATGTTAATTTGATGAAATTGAATGTTAATTTGATAATTTGAATGTTAATTTGATGAATTGGGTGTTAATTTAATGAAATTGAAAGTTTATTTGATTACTTTAAATGTTTAATTGAATGTTAATTTGATAAATTGAATGTTAATTTGATGAAATTGAATATCAATTTGATAAATTAAATATTAATTTAATGAAATTGAAAGTCGATTTGATGAAATTACATGTTAATTTGATGAAATTACATGTTAATTTGATGAAATTGAATGTTAATTTGATAATTTGAATGTTAATTTGATGAATTGGGTGTTAATTTAATGAAATTGAAAGTTTATTTTATTACTTTAAATGTTTAATTGAATGTTAATTTGATAAATTGAATGTCCATTTAATAAATTGAATGTTAATTTGATGAAATTGAATGTCAATTTGATAAATCAAATGTTAATTTAATGAAATTGAATGTTAATTTGATAATTTGAATGTTAATTTGATGAATTGAGTGTTAATTTAACGAAATTGAAAGTTTATTTGATTACTTTAAATGCTTAATTGAATGTTAATTTGATAAATTGAATGTTAATTTGATGAAATTGAATGTTAATTTGATGAAATTGAATGTCAATTTGATAAATTGAATGTTAATTTAATGAAATTCAAAGTCGATTTGATGAAATTACATGTTAATTTGATGAAATTGAATTTTAATTTGATAATTTGAATGTTAATTTGATGAAGTGGGTGTTAATTTAATGAAATTGAAAGTTTATTTGATTACTTTAAATGTTTAATTGAATGTTAATTTGATAAATTGAATGTTAATTTGATGAAATTGAATGTCAATTTGATAAATTAAATGTTAATTTAATGAAATTGAAAGTCGATTTGATGAAATTACATGTTAATTTGATGAAATTGAATATCCATTTCATAAATTGAATATTAATTTGATGAAATTGAATGTTAATTTGATAAATTGAATGTTAATTTAATGAAATTGAAAGTTTATTTGATTACTTTAAATGTTTAATTGAATGTTAATTTGATAAATTGAATGTCAATTTGATGAAATTGCATGTCAATTTGATAAATCAAATGTTAATTTAATGAAATTGAAAGTCGATTTGATGAAATTACATGTTAATTTGATGAAATTGAATATCCATTTCATAAATTGAATGTTAATTTGATGAAATTGAATGTCAATTTGATAAATGGAATGTTAATTTAATGAAATTGAATGTCAATTTGATAAATCGAATGTTAATTTAATGAAATTGAAAGTCAATTTGACGAAATTACATGTTAATTTGATGAAATTAAATGTCAATTTAGTAAATCGAATGTTAATTTATTGAAATTGAAAGTCGATTTGATGAAATTACATGTTAATTTGATGAAATTGAATATCCATTTCATAAATTGAATGTTAATTTGATGAAATTGAATGTCAATTTGATAAATTGAATGTTAATTTGATGAAATTGAAAGTTTATTTGATTACTTTAAATGTTTAATTGAATGTTAATTTGATAAATTGAATGTCAATTTGATGAAATTGAATGTCAATTTGATAAATCGAATGTTAATTTAATGAAATTGAAAGTCGATTTGATGAAATTACATGTTAATTTGATGAAATTGAATATCCATTTCATAAATTGAATGTTAATTTGATGAAATTGAATGTCAATTTGATAAATGGAATGTTAATTTGATGAAATTGAATATCAATTTGATAAATCGAATGTTAATTTGATGAAATTTAAAGTCAATTTGATGAAATTACATGTTAATTTGATGAAATTGAATGTCAATTTAATAAATTGAATGTTAATTTGATGAAATTGAATGTCAATTTGATAAATTGAATGTTAATTTAATGAAATTGAAAGTCGGTTTGATGAAATTAAATGTTAATTTGATGAAATTGAATGTTAATTTGATAATTTGAATGTTAATTTGATGAATTGAGTGTTAATTTAATGAAATTGAAAGTTTATTTGATTACTTTAAATGTTTAATTGAATGTTTATTTGATGAAATTGAATGTCAATTTTTTAAATCGAATGTTAATTTAATGAAATTGAAAGTCAATTTGATGAAATTACATGTTAATTTGATAAAATTGAATGTCAATTTAATAAATTGAATGTTAATTTGATGAAATTGAATGTCAATTTGATAAATCGAATGTTAATTTAAAGAAATGGAAATTCGATTTGATGAAATTACATGTTAATATGATGAAATTTAATGTCCATTTCATAAATTGAATGTTAATTTGATGAATTGGGTGTTAATTTAATGAAATTAAAAGTTTATTTGATTACTTTAAATGTTTAATTTGATGAAATTGAATGTTAATTTGATAATTTGAATGTTAATTTGATGAATTGAATGTTAATTTAATGAAATTTAAAGTTTATTTGATTACTTTAAATGTTTAATTTGATGAAATTGAATTTTAATTTGATAATTTGAATGTTAATTTGATGAATTGGGTGTTAATTTAATGAAATTGAAAGTTTATTTGATTACTTTAAATGTTTAATTGAATGTTTATTTGATGAAATTGAATGTCAATTTGTTAAATCGAATGTCAATTTGTTAAATCGAATGTTAATTTAATGAAATTGAAAGTCAATTAGATGAAATTACATGTTAATTTGATGAAATTGAATGTCAATTTAATAAATTGAATGTTAATTTGATGAAATTGAATGTCAATTTGATAAATCGAATGTTAATTTAAAGAAATTGAAAGTCGATTTGATGAAATTACATGTTAATATGATGAAATTTAATGTTCATTTCATAAATTGAATGTTAATTTGATGAATTGGGTGTTAATTTAATGAAATTAAAAGTTTATTTGATTACTTTAAATGTTTAATTGAATGTTAATTTGATAAATTGAATGTTTATTTGATGAAATTGAATGTCAATTTGATAAATTGAATGTTAATTTAATGAAATTGAAAGTTGATTTGATGAAATTACACGTTAATTTGATGAAATTGAATGTCAATTTGTTAAATCTGAATGTTAATTTTATAATTTGAGTGTTAATTGAATAAAATTGAAAATTTATTTGATTAGTTTAATGTTAACTAGTTGATTCTGAATGTTAATTTTATTTTAATTTGATAAATGTAAACTTTTTCGTAAATACTAAAAAATAAAAATTTAAAAAATAACAATCTACTTAAAAATTTATGCTAATACTAACCTTTTTCGTAAATAAAAATTTAAAAAATAACTATCTACTTATTTTTTCGCGACGTTTTTGGAAAACGTCGCCAATAATAAATTTTTTCGTAAATTAAAAATTTAAACAATAAAAATGTAATTATTTTTGCGACGTTTTTTGAAAAACGTCGCGAAAAGGCAATTCCCTCCTAGTAGTTTTTATTTGCAAGAGAAATGGCGGGAATTGTAAATTTTAAGGCAATTATTTTTTCGCGATACTAACCTTTTTCGTAAATAAAAAGTTAAAAAATAACAATCTATTTATTTTTTCGCGACGTTTTTGGAAAACATAGCCAATAATACTCTCTGCGCGAAATTCTGTGATTCCCTCCCTTTTAATTGTCTCTATGCCTCTTTCTCTTTCCTGTGTTGAGTCCGACGAATCTCAACCTCCCTCTCTCTCTTTCTCTCTCTCACCCTCAACGTCGATTCGTCGAACAATCAGCCTCCTTTTCTCTCTTTCTCACCTTCACCGTCGAACGAATCAGCCCCCTCCCTCTCTCTCTTAGTCGAAGTGTCAAACGAAGGCAGGACAAGAGTCGATTTGCTTCACTTCCTTGGCGATTTGCTTTCCTTGACGATTTGTTTCACTCAGCAGGTACACTATTCTTTCACTGACTATTGTTTTATGGTGGAGAACAGTAACATCACCAGCAATCTATGTTGAACTTTTCTTTGGTGAATTTTTTTTTTTTATTTTGTGTTGATTTGGTCTATATCAGAAATTCCCTCTTTTTGTTTTATTTGATTTATTTTGTTCTGTGTTTAGTACTTTTCTTGGCCATGACTGGTCATTCAAGTAAGCTCTCCTAATTTTCTTACTTTGTATATTAATTAGCTCTGTCTCAACCTTTGATCGTTTGAGCGAAAGGGCTTCAGTCATCATATATATTTTTCCTTGAGATGGGTTTTTTAAATTTGAGTTTGTCATTCTTTAAATTTGAGATTGCCCTTCTTTAAATCTAAGTTTGTCCATTAGAGTGTTTTGTACCAAATCAAGTTTTTTACTTATTTTTTTTACTCAAATTTGAGTTTGAGTTTGAGTTTGAGTTTGGGTCAACATTGGAGATGTCTGATTCAAATTCCTAAGGTAACCAGATGTGCCCTTAACAAATATGATAGACAAATCTTCATTGTGGGCTTACCTTGATATAATACTTTATACCCTGTAGTCCATATCAGGCAGATATCTTGACTAGATTAAGTGTCATTCTAGTATAGCTTTGTTGAGCTTGCAGTATGCAACTACAATTTTGAGTCCCTTGCTGCTGATAGTCCTGTAATTGATGCAGTTTACACTGCATTGAAAGAAGCAGAGCTCCGTTCAACTGATCTATTACCATATTGGAAGGCAGGTTCTTCCTTGTACTTCTGTCGATTCTTTTTTGATGAAGATGATGGCTCTTTGATTCTTCCTGCAGATTAAAGCGTTGTGCAAAATTGTGCCAAGACAAATTAAAGCTGAACAAGCAGTTACATTGATTAGAAGCACTGTTGAGGAACTCATATCAAAGTGTAAAGCGATTGTGGAAACTGAGGGTGAAAGGATTAACGATGAGGAGTATTTAAATGAAACAGATCCAAGCATTCTTAGATTCTTGCTTGCTAGCAGAGAAGAGGTCTGCAAATTTATATTCTGTTTTACATGACCCATGACATGTGCTTGAATTTCTTGCACATATTTTCCAGAAAGCCTATGTGCAACAAGTTCAAAATGGACAGGAGCGTCTTCCACTTTTGCTATCGTGTACTTATAGGCTACTTAGTGCAATTTTAAGATTCTTCCATGCACCCACGATAGATTGTATGGGTTGATTTTAGAGTTCAATAGGCGATGCACTGATTTTTGCTTTTGTCATTACATGAGTTGAACAAGCAACAGCAAAAAATGAATGACTTATAAATCTGGAAGGCAGAGAGTTTTAATCTTTCATCTCTCCCTCCAAATCCCAGAGTTAGGTAACTTTTTTAGATAGCTGTTTTACGGTCAATGTAGGACTGAAATAACATGTATAGTTTATTTCAGCTTAAACATAACCATGGACGAACATTGTGCTTTCTATGATCAAATATTGTTACTTTAATACAGTCTCATGGCACTATGCAAGGGTCTGCTTCACAAAGTCTATGTGGGCCTACCAATCCCATGGCAGATCAACTCAGCTAAATTTTGTCTTCAGTGTTTTTTCGTCCGCATATTATATTGAAAATCGAAATGTGTGAAATTTTTTTTTGCAAAACAATATGAGCCTATTTTTAGAGACTTAGATCATGGAGGGCAAGCCAAGCACTCAAGCTAAAAACATAGAGTTGATTCCAACAAGAGGAAAGATCAGCCTTAGAAGCCCTAGCCCAAAAAGCTAAAATTGAGTAGCACAAAGTCAGGCATTTAATATTACTATGTGATCCTGTTATGTGTATTTTTTGTCGCATAGCTTAGCATCTGATTTTCGTATGCAATTAATGTGTTTTCCTGAGAGGTGGATTGCTTTTAGAGATGGGAAACACACCATGATATTTTTCATGCATGTACATGAAATTTGTGCATGGGCACACAGTGTAAGCTATTACAAGTGTTTGATATTTCTAAATCATAACTTTTAATAAACCTATATCTATGGTTCATTCTATATTGGATTTCACTTTCATGAATGGGTTGAGGATGACATCTGGTTTGAACTTCATGGAATATTTGGCTTTTTGTTTTTGTTTTTCTTCTCATTCTGGTTTTGATATGATGTCTCTGTGTTTTAGGTTTCCAGTGCACAATTACGAGATGACCTTTTGTCAATGTTGGTTGCCGGCCATGTCATCTTACGTATATATAGTGAATAATATGAATTCATTAATGGAGCAAGCCACTGATTTTTGTCTAGATAGTGTTAATGACGAGAAAATATTTATCTTAGGAGACCTCATATAGCTGCTCTATACATATACTTCTGGATTGTGAGCACAAGTGCTTCCCCATGTCATAACACAAAGGATTTCCGTTTATAATCTACTTACATTGAAAGACTATGCACACTTGCATGTCTTGCATACAACTTTGGGAATCCCATATAAATTATGACCTTGATCAGATCGATTCTTTTTTGAATCTCTATACAGGCAATTCCCTCAATGTCAGAGGATATTTTGCTATTTTTTTGTACATAATTCTTGATACAATCTCTTATTTTTTTATCTTCTTGTAGACCTTCGGAATAATTTTTTGGTGGTGCAAACCAAAGGGAATGATGACCTTGGGTTGTACCAAGTTTGAAACTAAGTGGATTTATTTTGTCCCTTACTCCTCCATTACTATGCATATCATGATACACCTTAGCTGCATACTGCTTTCGTTCACTTATATAGACATCCGTGCACTGCCGTATGTCAATGTAACATCATGTTTGTGTTACTGTCACTATCAGTAACATTGTCAGCTTTAGCTAGATATCTGGTGGTGCTTATTATGTCATTACTGCTTCACTTATGTTGAAGACCGCCAATTGGGCCATTTATTCCAACTCATATCCACACTTAGTTTCTGTTTGTTTTGGTTTTCTGTGCAACTTTCAAGACTTTTAGCATGGATCACTATATCATGAACATGACTAAATCTCAAGTTTGTTCAGTGCTATAAAACCATTTGATCATAGACTTACGAACAACTATCTTTTGTTCCTAAATATTTACATGCAGGACCCTTCTTCTCTCATGAAAGCGCAAGGAAGAAGTTGACAGAGTTTTACAGGGACGGTCTCCTACCTTTGAAGACATTAAGAACCTAAAATTCTTGACACGCTGCATAAATGAATCAATGCGTCTTTACCCACATCCTCCTGTAAATCAAAATCCTGCTTCCTATTTGAGTGAAGTGTAATAATATGCTTCTTTCTGATTACTAATTTTCTTGAGGAACCCGGTTTTCTAGGTGCTGATCAGAAGAGCTCAAGTTGCTGATGTGCTCCCTGGAAATTACAAGGTTAATGCTGGTCAGGATATAATGATTTCCGTATATAATATCCATCATTCACCACAGGTATCAGCTTAATGACTATATTATAGAATCTTTTTGTTTTCCTCTTTTGGTCATTAACTTTAGCAGATGTAATACTCAGGTTTTGCTTCTTGGAAACTTACCATTGCTCTCTACTGTGATGTGGTGGTGACCTATAAATGGACCAAGGGATTTTCCACTAATTACTAAATAACATTCTCTGTCCTATTTAGTTCCTTCTTTAGCTTTTACATTTAAAAGTACCTCAAGACCTTGGTATGATTAAAAACTTAACTTTCTTCATAGTCTAAACTCATGAAACAAGTAATTCAATCAATTCTATTATTCCCTGCTTTCTCATGTTTGCATCCATTCATTAAGTATCCCATGAATTTGGAAAAAAAAAAAATCTTTCTAATTTTTTTTTCATTTCAGTGCCTCTGGTTTACAATTTTGAATAATGTATAAAGTGTAACTGATAATTCTCCATGTTGTATGAAACAAAACATGCCGGATATTGTTTCACACATAAATTATGGTAGAAGAATTTTTCTTTTTCATATAATGAGTTTCTTCCCTCCATTTTTTTGGTGAATGAAAGCTTGTATTCATGTGAAATGCTCCATTCATATGTGCTCGATGTGCATCTACCAGGTCTGGGAAAGAGCAGAGGAGTTTGTTCCAGAAAGATTTGATTTAGATGGCCCGGTGCCTAATGAAACAAATACTGATTTCAGGTGTTGATTTCATCTGTTAGTTTTCCTTTTCTTTTTTCTTTTTTTGTGTTCCATTTCTGGAAGTTGTACTTATAGATCAAAGGCCATTATCGGTTCTTTGGATCTTAAAATTAATTTGGGTTTTCATATTGGAAAATATATGTTGCAGATTCGTCCCATTCAGTGGAGGACCTCGTAAATGTGTTGGTGATCAATTTGCTTTGTTGGAAGCAATTGTTGCTCTTGCAGTCTTTGTGCAGCATATGAACTTCGAGTTGATTCCGCTCCTGTTGTATGACGTCTATGTGCATCAATTCACAAAGCTATCATGTTGAGATTTGGTCTCATATCTGGTTTTCTATGTACTGATATTTTGACATTGGAGATGGTATTTTAAGGCATGGAGCTGGACTGCTGGAGCTGTTCAAGTTTAAGAGACATTAAATGTAATTAGAGATTGGTTTAAATCCTCTTGAAGGATTAAAACCATTTTTTCAATTTTTAAAACTTCTTGTTCTTTGATTCTTGTAATTCATTATTTTTGGAAATAAAATTTTGTTTTTTTAAAAAAGATGTGAAATGTATTAATTGTGTTAGTTTTTTATTGAACATAGGTATTATTGGTGTACAGGTAAAAAAATTTATTAGAATATCATTTTTTATGAATTATTTTTAAAAAAAAATAAACTTTTTTGCGACGAAATTAAATCGTCACGAAAAAAATTGTTCCTACAATTTTTCGCGACGATTTTTATACGTTGCAAATGTATTTATTTAATTATTTTTTATTTATGTAAAAAATTATTTGCGACGTTTTTTTTTACGTCGCAAAAATTAATTTAATTATTATTTTTTACATTTTTACTTTTGTAAAAAATTATTCGCGATGATTTTTTTTCGTCGCAAAAAATTAATTAAATTATTTTTTTTATATTTTTATTTATGAAAAAATTATTCGCGACGATTTTTTTTACGTCGCAAAAAATTAATTAAATTATTTTTTTTTACATTTTTATTTATGTAAAAAATTATTCGTGACGATTTTTTTTACGTCGCAAAAAATTAATTAATTTATTTTTTTTTACATTTTTATTTATGTAAAAAATTATTCGCGACGATTTTTTTACGTCGCAAAAAATTAATTAAATTATTTTTTTTTACATTTTTATTTATGTAAAAAATTATTCGCGACGATTTTTTTACGTCGCAAAAAATTAATTTAATTATTATTTTTTATTTTGTTACGCTGGTGGAATAGGTTTTAGCTACGTTTTTTTAACTTTTGGCGACTTTTTTTTCGTCGCAAATTTTTTTTTTTGCGATGAAAATAATTTTGCGTAGCAAAATACTTTCTACGACGAGGCTATTGCGACGAAGACGCGACGAAAAAAAAAACGTCTCGAAAAATAATTTGCGACGATTTTTTTGAATTTAGCGACAAAAAAAATCGTCGCAAAAAACGATTTTTGTTGTAGTGTAATAATTTATTAAATTTCAAGTTATAAATAAATATATAATAAAAAAATTGTGCAAAATTTAATCAAAATCCTTAAATAGATAGAAAGTAAAAAATTTATTGACTTATTAAAGATTTTATTTTCTAGTTTATTTTTAGATAAAAATGGTATCTATTGGAGTGAAAAAGTAATATTTGTTTGTTTATGATTATCTGAGCTAAAATAGTTTGTGTTCTTATTTGAAATCATTTTTGAAAAAATAGGACTTATTGGTACAACTAAAAATTTATAGAACTTCATGGATATTTAGAGTTTAAAGAAGGAATTATTTGTTTATTTCTTTACATTTTTATTACAAAAAATGTTTAGTATTCGGTCTGACTTCTAAAAGAATAAGTGAGAAGACTTGATTGAATGATTTAAAATGTGCTATATTTGTTGGAAAAATAATAATAAACATGACTTTTCATAGTCTAGAAATTATTTTTATACATTTAGTTTTTTGTATTAGTGGGTCATCAATTTGGTATTAGTGGAGGACAAAATAATTGTAGTATTTTAATTCTCAAAGTAATGGAGGAGTGTGGTCTATATTATTTTTATTATTGCATTATGAAGTGGGGTTATTTTGTATGTCATGTGTTACATATGAGAGTCTATATATATCTTATGTAATACATCTATTTGGACATGAGTTAATAGAAAGAGTTCTTTCTATCTTCAATAGTCTCTTCCATTATATTTTTTGTGAGTGTGTGATAGTCCTCTATATTTCAACAAAGTGGTATCAGAGCTAGGCTTGAGTATCGAAAAAGAGATAGAGATGGCGTATGGAATATTTCCATTTCAAATGTCTCGATTCACCAAAGATAACTATGAGAATTGGTGTATCCGCATGAAGACAATTCTTGGATCTCAAAACTTATGAGAGATTGTAATAATTGGTTACACAATACCGCAAGATGAAACTTCCTTAAGTTAAGTCCAAAAGGAAGTCTTGCAAGTTATAAAGAAGAAGGATCAAAAGGCTTTTTTACTCATCCATCAATGCTTGGATGATGCTATGTTACAGAAGGTTGCTAGTGCAACCACAATCAAGCAAACATGGGATGTTCTTAAAACCGCTCATAGTGGAGTGGAAAAAGTCAAGAAAGTTCGCCTCCAAACTCTACGTGGTGAATATGAGGCTCTACGTATAAAGGAATCCAAATTAGTTTCAGATTATTTCATAAGAATCTTGGTGATTGTGAATAATTTGAGAACTTATGGTGATGATCACTATAATGATACCCGGGTGATAGAAAAAATCCTCTATTCATTGGACCCCAAGTTTGACTATATTGTCGTAGCCATTGAAGAGTCTAAAGATTTAGATATAATGACGATTGACGAACTCATGAAATCGTTGTTAGCCCATGAAGAAAGGCTAGGCAAGAAGAAGCAATAGTCGTTGCAGCAAGTGCTACAAACCAAGCTTTCTTTCAAAGAAAAAGAAAGAAGTCAAGATGGAAGTTAAAGAGGTAGAGAGCGTGGACATAGACGTGGACATGGACGTGGAGGTCGTGGTGGACGTGGTCGAGGTAGAGGAGAAAATTTTGGCCAAAATACGTCCAACAAAAAAGAAAGAGGCCAAGAATCACATCGTGGAAGAGGACGTGGAAGAGACAACAGTTCAAAGTCATATGGAGGGAGGTATGAAAAATCTCATATTCAATGTTATAATTGTCATCGATATGACCATTTTGCTTTCGAGTATATAAATGATTTTTTGGAAGAAAGAACACACTTTGTTGAGGACAAAGTTGAAGAGGTAGAGCCGACCTTGTTGTTGGCATACAAAGAAGAGCAAAAGGGAGACAAGAACGTGTGGTACCTTGACTCCGGTGCTAGTAATCATATGTGTGGAAATAAAGAGATGTTTGCGGAGCTTGATGAATCGATGAGTGGAAAAGTCACATTTGGAAATTCTTCTCAAATTCCGGTAATTGGAAGAGATAATATTTTGATTTGTTTGAAGGATGGAAGACACCAAGTTATTTCTAATATTTTTTATGTGTCAAACATGAAAAATAATATTTTGAACTTGGGACAACTCTTAGAGAAAAATCATAATCTTTCAATAAGAGATGAAAATGGGAATTTGGTTGCTAAAGTGTCGATGACAAGAAATATAATGTTTTTGTTAAATATTCAAAGTGATGTGACAAAATACTTGAAAACATGTGTTAAAGATTCTTCTTGATTATGACACTTGAGATTTGGGTACTTGAATTTTGGAGGACTAATATTGTTGTCTAGAAAGAAGATGGTGAAAGGATTGCCTTCTATCAACCACCCGGATCAACTTTGTGAGGGATGTCTAATTGGAAAGCAAGCTATAAAGAGCTTTATCAAAGAATTCATTTTAACAGCAGCCAAACCACTTCAACTTGTTCACTTGGATGTTTGCGACCCTATAGACCCACCATCATTTGGTAAGAACTGGTATGTTCTTCTCTTTATTGATGATTTTAGCCGAAAAACGTGGGTTTATTTTCTAAAACAAAAATCGGAAGTGTTTGGTGTTTTTAAAAGGTTTAAGGCTTTGATTGAAAAATAAAGTGGGTATGAAGTTAAGGCAATTAGATCCAATAGAGGAGGTGAATTCACATCAAATGAATTCAAAATTTTTTGTGAAGAAAATGGAATTCACCATTCTCTAACGGTTCCTAGATCACCACAACAAAATGGTATTGCCGAAAGGAAGAACCGTACCATTCTTGACATGGCTCAAAGTATGTTGAAGAGTAAAAAAATGCCCAATGAGTTTTGGGCAGAAGCTATTGATTGTGCCATCTACTTGTTAAATCGGTGTCCCACTAGAAGTGTTCAAGACAAAATGCCACAAGAAGCATGGGGAGGAATCAAACCAAATGTTTCTCATTTGCGGGTCTTTGGAAGTGTATGCTATGCACATGTGCCGGATGAGAAATATACCAAACTAGATGACAAGAGTAAAAAATTGGCCTTCATTGACTATGATTTAAGAAGCAAATGTTAGAAACTTTACAACCCAAACAATGACAAGATGATCATTAACAGAGATGCTGAGTTTGATGAAGAAGATGAATGAGATTGAAACACTCAACAAGAAGACTATGATTTTTTTTCCATTCTTTGAAGAAGAGGACGAGCCCAATGAGATTGTAGAGCTACCCATTTATTCTCCTCCACCATCACCACCATCACCCACCAATGTGCAAGCATCTCCATCATCATCCAAAGCAAGTTCAAGTGAAAGGCCACCTCGCATGAGGAGTCTTCTAGATATCTATGAAGAAACTGAAGAGGTAACTCAAAGATTTAGTGATCTAACACTTTTTTGCCTATTTGCCGATTGTGATCCCATAGGCTATGAGAAAGCGACACAAGACAAGAAGTGGAGAAGTGCCATGAATGAAGAAATTGAAGCTATTGAAAGAAATGGAACATGAAAACTTGCCACACTCCCTAAAGAACAAAAGGTCATTGGAGTGAAGTGGGTATACAAGACAAAGAAAAATGTCAAAGGTGAAGTGAAGGGGTACAAAGCAAGATTGGCTGCAAAAGGCTATAGTCAATGACTGGGTATTGATTATGATGAGGTATTTGTTCCCGTTTCTCGTTTGAAAATAATTAGATTGATTATTTCTTTAGCCGCTCTAAATGATTGAAAAATTCATCAAATGGATGTAAAGTCCGTTTTTTGAATGGCTTTCTTGATGAAGAGGTGTATGTTGAACAACCCTTGGGTTATGTTGTGAAAGGGTAAGGAGAGAAAGTCTTGAAATTAAAAAAGGCTTTGTATGACTTGAAGCAAGCACCAAGGGCTTGGAATAATAAACTTGACAAGTACTTTCAAGCAAATAATTTCACCAAGTGTCCTCATGAACATATTTTTTATGCAAAGGTGAATGATAATTATGATATACGCTATGCTTGTTTGTATGTGGATGACTTGATCTTCACATAAAATTGTCCAAAAATGTTTGAAGATTTCAAGAGAGCAATGACTAAAGAATTTGAGATGACCGACATTGAACTTATGTCATACTACCTTAGCATTGAAGTGAAGCAAATGAAAGAAGTTATTTTCATCTCTCAATAAGGTTATACTAAAGCAATTTTGGCAAAATTCAAAATGTAAGATTGTAAGCCGGTATGCACACTCGTTGAATGTGGTGTAAAATTGTCAAAATATGAAGATGGAAATCATGTGGATTCCACCCACTTCAAGAGCCTAGTGGGAAGCTTGAGGTACTTAACATGTACAAGGCCGAATATTCTTTTTGGTATTGGCCTTGTAAGTCGCTATATGGAAGCTCCTACCATGACCCATTTGAAAGCGGCAAAAGAATTCTTAGATACATCAAAGGTACACTTGATTATTGATTGTTATATTCTTGTTGTAACAATTCCAAGCTTGCAGGTTATTGTGATAGTGATTGAGCCGGAGATATGGATGATAGAAAAAGTACTATCGGATATGTTTTCTTCATGGGAGATACCACATTTGCTTGGAGTTCAAAGAAGCAACTCATCGTGACTCTTTCAACTTGTGAAGTCGAGTATGTGGCGGTTACATCATGTGTTTGTCAATCCATTTAGTTTAGAAATTTGTTGAAGGAACTTAATTTGCCTCAAGAAGAATCGACGGAGATTTTCATTGACAACAAATCGGTACTAGCGTTGACAAAGAATCCGGCGTTTCATAATCGTAGTAAGCATATTGACACAAGGTTTCATTTCATTAGAGAGTATGTGACTAAGAAAGAGGTGGAGCTCAAGTTTGTGAAGTCTCAAGATCAAATTGCCGATATTTTCACTAAGCCCCTCAAAGAGGATGTATTTTGTAAATTGAGAAGTTTGCTTGGAGTTGAGAAGAAAAATTATGTTTAAGGGGGGTGTTGGAAAAATAATAATAAACATGACTTTTCATGTTCTAGGAGTTATTTTTATGCATTTATTTTTTTGTATTAGTGGATCCTCAATTTGGTATTAGTGGAGGACAAAGTAATTGTGGTATTTTAATTCTCTAAATAATGGAGGAGTGGGGTCTTTATTATTTTTATTATTACACTATATAGTGGGGTTATTTTGTATGTCATGTGTTATATATGAGAATCTATATATATCCAATGTAATATATCCATTTGGACATGAGTGAATAGAAATAGTTCTTCCTATCTTCAATAGTCTTTTATATTATATTTTTTGTGAGTGTGTAATAGTCCTCTAGATTCCAACAATATTTTACTATTAGGATGCTCATAAAAATTATTGATTGGAAAAAAGAATTCCCAAAAATAATAAATATTAGACAGTTTTCTTAATATAGATATAGAAATATAATTTTTAACTCGTGATTTATTAGATATCCATGACTTGCGAATGATTACATTTATCCAAGATTTATTTTATAGGAATTGAGTCTAATATAATCCTGCATTGGAGAGTTTCATCGCCATTAAAAAAACAAGGGAAAGGAAAAAAAAGAAGAAAGGAAAAGAAACTTAAATAATAAAGTGTCTTCAAGACTCAACAAGCTGAAGAGAACGAAGTAGCAGCGAAAGGAGGAAGAGGAACTTCAACAGATCCTTCAAGCATTTGTACCACAGTCTTCATTGTAGGCCTTTTCGAAGGATCTTGTTGAATACACCAAATTGCAGTCATCAACCATCTTCGCAACACGGAAATATCACACAAACCCAAATCCTCATTCTCCAACAAACAATCTAATCTTCCTTCCATATAACAAGTACAAACCCAATCTGTTAGTATTGCTCTTTCTTCTTCCCCAAACCCCATTTCCACACCTCTCCTACCACATATAATCTCTAATAACACAACCCCAAAACTGTAAACATCCACTTTAACGGTCACAGGCACATTCTTGAACCATTCAGGAGCGACATACCCTTTTGTTCCTCTTATTGCAGTACAAGTTCTACTCTGATCCATCATCAATGTCTTGGACAATCCAAAGTCGGAAATCCGGGCTGCGAAATTTCCATCTAAGAGAATGTTATGGGGCTTTATATCACAGTGGATTATTGTGGCATTGCATTCTTCATGTAAGTACACTAGTCCTCTTGCAATCCCGATCGCCACGGGTGACCTTTCAGTCCAATTAGGCCTTGGAGAGCCAAATAGAAAGGTTGCTAAACTGCCATTGCTCATGAACTCGTATACTAGAAGCTGATGAGGCCCCTCATGACAGTACCCAAGAAGCTGAACAAGGTTCTTGTGATGGGTCTTCCCAATTGCATCAACCTCAGATTTGAATTCTCTTTCGCCTTCTGATGACAACTTGTTTAGCTTCTTGACAGCAACTAAATTTCTTGAACCAGATTTCAAAACGCCTTTATAAACACTGCCAGAAGAACCTCTTCCTAGCTCATCCTTGAACCCATCTGTTGCTTCTTTCAGTTCTTTGAAACTAAATAAACGTAGATTCGGCTCAATTACTGCTGGATCTTTTGCAGGCCTTTTCTTCTTGCGCCTCAATAAAACGATTCGAGCAATCAAAACTAGCAAAAGAACATTGAAGAACATGGAACTTCCCAGTGATCCTAAGAGAATTTGCTTCTCTGTCTTGGTGTTACCAGAACGATTTGACGGAATATTGGGCAGGCCTGGGACGCTAGAAACATCTCTCCTTACTTTAATGAGAGCCAGTGGTCCACGCTGGAATCGCCCGTTAGCAAGTGGCAGTTTCTTCTTCCAACACATTGAGGCATCATCAAATATGGCTGCAGCACACAAACAATCATGCAAGCAAGACTGTTCACAATCAGTCTGATTATAAGGTCCCAAGCGATCATAATCTCCAAATGGCCAATTCAAACCCTGAAGCTTCTCAAAATAATACAGTTTTTCAGGGTCTACTGATTGATCATCCACTCCACACCCTTGAGCAAAATTGGGTTTACAGCCACCAAATTGGTTATTCGGATCGATCGGTGAATACCCAGGTGGGCAGTGACAACTTGGAGTCCCACTGGTTTGATTGCAATAGCTATTGAACCCACAGACTCCACTGCCCTGTTGAGTGTGTGTCAGCTGAATGCAAATGTTTTCGGGAATATATCGAACCACAGACCATCTTCGATTACCAGCAGAACCATTGGGATAAGCATATTGCCTGAAAACCCCATCAAAATCCAATGTTGCTCGATAATAGTAATTCACCCTTGGTGGAGCTACAGTCTTCCATGAAAGTTGAAGTCTCCCTCCATTTCCTTTCTCTATATAAATCTCGCCCGATTCGCCAAAAACCAGCTGAAATCCAGATTCAGAAGAGTTGGTGCTAGATGTGTTGATGCTATAATAGTTCTCATCATAAGGGTATTCAGTAGGCCAAGCCACGGGATAGAGTTTAATCTCACCATTTGAGAAATATTGGAGCTCAAACCTGCCCTTTGAGTAGTTGGCTTCATTTAGCCTTGAATAGAGTTTGCCTCTCCATCCCAATACTTGGGTTGGCAAAATGGTGTCTGTGGGATTTTCGAAGCTTTGCCAAACCTTGACAGAATCATTGCTTGAAAGCACAAAGTTGCCACTGTCAAGCATGGCGGCATCAGAGACGGTGCCATCAGGTTCTTCTGCTGTCCATATTGTTCGGCCTTGAGGATCGTTTAGAACCAACCCAGTCTTCTTAAGCTCGAGTCTCGACCCTCTTGGAATTGGATTAGTTGAATTTGCATGCCACACAATTGTTTTATCAGGTATTTTTGCATACCAGATTGCAAGAAGAAAGGTGTTTGTGTTATTAAGTTGGTGGAAACCAAAAGCAAAGTCCCCAGATGGGGAATTCCATGAAGAGTTGTCGTTAATGGCAGATAGTGATGAGCTCAAAGATATGTTAGCCATGGCCAAAGTGGGAGAGAAAAGCAAAAGAGAGAAGAACACTAGATTGTTTATAGAAGAAGCCATTGGAGGATGATGAGCCTGCATATTGAAGGCAAGCAAGAAGAATATAAAGGTAGACGGTTGTTTAATCAGAAGACTTTGAAAAATTCAAAGATATAAAACCTAATGTTTGAAACTTGTTTTTTTCTCCCACTATTTTGAACTTTTACGCGGAGGGGCGGTGAAATTCAAAACCATGACCTAACGGTCCAACGGTAGGCGGGCTGTTCTTGGTCTTTAATTTGTGAAATCTCAATCTGGTCACCAAAAGGGAACATGGTTAGTTCTTGGAAGAGAACTTAAGAGTCACCGGTCGTTTTTAGTTATTACCATTCTCTCTCTCTCTCTCTCCCTCATCAATTGATAGATGGGATGAAGACCCCTCTCTATCTAGTAGCTCCATCAATTCCACCCCTCCATGGCACCCACTTTAACCCATTCCTTTCTCTCTCTCTCTGTCTCTATGTATGTATGTATATATATATATATATATATATTTGTTTCCTGTCTCACTCTATGAACAATCAACCCAAGCCACACCGCCACTCCCTTGAAATTTTAAACATGGTTTGGTTGAGTCATTTGCTTTGGTAGGTTTCTTATACCCATCAAAACGTTAGAAAGTTCTTCCACAAAGAAAAATTGGACATGCTAGCACTCATTTTTGTCAATCTGAACACATAAAATGTTTTTAAAAAGGTGGCCTATCCCTATCTTATCGCATGCCTTTTAATTTTTTATTCTGCGGATGAACAAAGCTGATGAACAAAAAATGATCAGCTTTGGTGTTGGCCACTGTTCTCCTTGGTTTTGGCATCAGATCTTACACACAAGTTTCTTGAGTGAGAGCAAGCCCATTAATCGAGACGAGTTATTCAGGTCCGACTTAGATAAGATTTAATTTGAACTTGATTTGTGTTTTAAATAATCTGAATTTGGATAATTTTTTAGGAAAACGAGCCTAAAAAATTATTCCCATTTTTATATAAAATAGTAGAGTTACTTGGGTTCGGCTGAAATTTAAAACAAGTCATGTTTCAACAACTTTTTTAGGCTCGTTTTAAAAAAAAAGAGCTCCACAGGCTCGGGTTAAAACTTGCAAAGCTCGGCTCAATTAATACCCCTAAGTGAGAGACATAACAAGAGTGTGGGTTGACAGAAGTATTTATCCGACAAATTTCAAATAATATTATTGATTTACGACATTTATGAACTTATTTACTTAACTACGGTAATTTTTAAAAACACTGTTGACTATAGTCATATGGTTGCGATATTTTTTGGACACTTAACGACTATAGTCATTTGTCAGTGGGTCACAACCTTAAATACAATTCACTATTAATTCAATGGTCACAATATATTAAGTCTTAAAATTATGTCCTAACAAAATTACTGAATTAGGTTTATTAATTGATCAATATTTAACAAATTTAATTTTTATGGTTTATAAATTTCACACGATCCAAATAACTCGAGTGAGAGAGGGACGCTGAGAGTTTGAGACGACTTAGACAAGTGGCGATTGAGAGAGGGAGGAGTGACGAGTGAGAGAGGGATCTGAGAGTGATGGAGGTGCATGGGTGAAGACTTGAAATGAAGTGAAAGTCTAGACTCTAAAGAATGAAGATAAATACTAACCCTAGTTAAATATATTTATATATATTCGTATTGAACCCGTCAACCCGAGACTTGCCCAAATTCAATTCGGGTTTGAGTTTTTTTGCCCAAATCCAACCCAAATATTAAAAATTCTAACCCAAGCCTTTTTTTTCGGGTTGGGCTTGAGTTGAATTCGAGTTGGCCCGCCCAAGTTGCACCCCTAGCAAGAGCAAGCTCTAGGTGTTGTGAGATAGCTATCTGAGAGAGATAGCTATGTGAGAGATGTGTTTCTCATGCGTATAGAGTTTACAATTTATAGGTACAGAGTCCTAGTTGAGGCGGTGGCGTGAAGGTTAGGTCACTAGTCTCTCGGGGAGAATAGTTACAACTAAGGATAGGTACAATCAAAAATAGGCGTGATATTCGAGTAATGGCTATCCCAATGTTTACTTTCCACGTGCGTTGACCTCATTGGGATTCTTGAAAGTTGGACTAGGCTAAGGCCACGAGTTGAACTTGACCTGCCTTTTAATTGATTTGAGCTTACTCCATGAATGGGCTTAGACTCAGTTTGATCTAGACTCATCATTAATTATAAAAATAAAATCTATTAAATGTTGGGGTCAAATTTTTAAGTTGCTCTCCTTTTCTTGCAATTCTCACCAGTATAACAATTACTTTAGTTAATGTTATTATTTCATCTAACTCTCTCTCCCTAATTGGACTTTCATTCTTTTACAATTCTAAGACTCTCTCTTATCTCTCACACGTTTTAAACACACACTCTCTCATCTCTTATATAACTCTCTCTTGGATGACTATATATATCTAATAATAACAAAATATATCTAACACCCATTAAAACTCTAATAACAATAATTATCTCTAACAAATTATAAGTTCAATAACATATGTCATCCTATATCTATCTATCTATCTATCTATCTATATCTATATGATCGTAATTGAATTTTCATTTCTTTTACATCTCTCTCCTATCTCTCACACATTTTAAACACATACACTCTTATCTCTCACATAACTCTATCTCTCTATCTACCTCATACTCACACACTATCTCTCTTTCTATCTCATAGTCACTCTCTCTCTATACACCCGCCAACATACACACGCCAATATTGACTCTTACAAAAAAAAGAAGATATTTTTTAGGTATAATGATTAAATATATAAATTGTGTACATGTTGATATTTTGTAGGGGTCGTGTTTTTTGAGGAAGTTTTGTCAAATTTTTTTTGAAAATAGTGTTTTCAAATTAATTTTGAATTGTGTGACTAAAAAAAATTTAAAAAATAAAGTACTGTTTAAAAATATTTATACTGCATAACCAATGCTCGAGATTTTATTGAGTTACTCAATGCTTTCAGACACGGGTTATTACTAGTATATATAATCTCTCTTTTTAATTGATAGTTTTGCCAAAATAAAAATGAAATAATAGAATGAAATGAATAGTTGTGTCATTGCGTGGAATAGATGAAATGAGGTGTACCATTTAGCTGATGTGAGTGAATTTATAGATGGTTTAAATAGGGATGTTGATTCTGTTTTTACTGTTAAAAGTGAAGTTGTTGATCCAGTTACCTGTTACACTCCCCCAAAAACTAAAGTAATCCTCATGCTGTACTTCGTTGTAGTGAGACATTAATGGAATCATTGTCTACTATTTAAACCGGTAATTGACAATTTGAAGAACATTTTCATGGGAGTTTAAGGATATGAGTATCAGCCTCTAACATTTGTTTGAAAAAGCCATGGTAAGTCTTATTGGTTATCCACAACAGATATAAAAGAAAGAGGTTTTTTTTAGGCCGGTCCCTAGGTCCAATAAGATTCTAAAAAAAAATTATTTGTCAATTTATTTTTGGATTAAATTTCTATTGAAAATTCAAAGCAATTGACATAATTAATGCTTTTTAAAAATTGCAAAAATAACGACAATACCATCACATAATTGAAACACTTATTCTAAAAACCTACATCATCATAATGTATCTTCTTTTCCATAAAATACAAATCGTGAGACAGATACACTAAAATACAGTTAATAAAATAGATCGTCAGACAGATACACAGATCGTCAGACAAGTATACTAAAATACAGTTAATAATATAAATAGATGCACACATAGGTCTATATTTATATATATTTACGAGAGCATAAGAGAGAGAGAGAGAGAGAGAGAGAGAAATTAATTATATTTTAAGTTAAAATCACGTGATAAAAACAAAGTGGGTAATGAAAACCCATTAATTACCCAATCCCTCACATACGCGCTTATGCAGGGACCACATCCCATTTTTTTAAATACACTGAAGACCTTTCTCTAAACTAAAAATACAATTAAACTAAAATTAATTTACAAATCAAAGGAGGGATGTTAACTTAATTAACTATAAAAGGAACGTCCATGCTTGGGCCACACCAGGCCTGTAGTTGCCAGAATCAACAATCAGGCTGTTTGGGCCAGAATCAACAACATAAATTTAATAGGACCAATTTTTCATTGGAAAAAATAGAACTAATTTAAAATCTTCATTTTATGGATTTAAAATGTAAAATCACGATTTCCAACATCTTCTCCTTTTACACACACACCACCACCACCACCACCACCAACCAACCCCCGACCACTCTACTTGAAACTTATTAAAAATTCTCATTTTATTGTAAACGAAGAAAATCATAATTGAGGGAAGAGAATGATCTAATAATAAGTGATCACGACTTCCAACATTCTCTCTTTTTACACACACAAACACCACGACCAACCCCCCACCCCCACCTTGTTCCTTATTAGAAAAACCATAAATCCGAATTTAATTACATTTCTTATTTGAAAAACCATGATATATCTTCAAATCGTCAGAAATTGTAATGTTTCATTTGATAAGAGAGATGCAAAATTGTGCAAGACTAGTTTCAATCTTGCATAACTTGTCTTTAAGGACTTTGATTCTTTCTGACGAGCCCAAATTTGACTGAGCCAAGCCCGATATAAATAAATCGAGAAATGTCCAAATATTAAAGAACTCAAAAAGAAGCCAAGTCGCTAAGACCCATTCAGCCGGGTCAACCCATCCAAAATGAATTCAGAAGGAAGCCCAATGGCCAAGGGAGACCAAGGGGCGCCAACAAGGAGGTCACTCATCACTTGGGCGCCACCCTCACTCATCACTTGGACCTCATCACTTGGACCTGGTCCCTTGGGCGCCTACCTCTCTCCACTCCTGTTGCCTGGTACTCCAACACAAAGTTCACTCCAACTCAAGATCCAGACTCGACATCAAGTCCAACCTAACTCAGGACTCTCCTCCGAAGGAATAGGAACACGAGGGAAAGAATATCGGGATGTGCATCGGAGATCTAATCCTACCATAACTGTACTTACCAAAATAGTGGTGACCGCCTCAACTCACCGCCTTAGTGAACCTATATAATGTAAGCTCTCTCCACTTGGAGATGCATCTTGAGATCTACACACATGTCCAAAGACCTGGAGACCTCTACCATTGGAAATCCCTACACACACTACGCCTTCAATATCTCACATACCTCACTACACACTTGGCTCTCTCTCTCTCTCTCTCTCTCTCTCTCTCTCTCTTCCCCAAGTACTGTAATACTCCCGGCTGCATTGTTCATCAATAAAACACCCCTGGCCACCGTAGCCGTTCCCGAGAGTGGAGTAGGTCACCCGGACCGAACCACTATAAATCTCTGTGTTGGTTCCATATTTATTGCTTTGTTGTTATATTATCATTGATTGCCTGTTTACTGCTCATTGAATTACACCTGTTCATATACTTGACTGTTGATCTTGCCAAAGACAATTTTGTGCATCATCAGTTTGACGCTGTCTGTGAGAAACGACTAAGTTTCTACTACTTCTTTACTCTTTAAATCCATGGCAATCACTACTAGACCAAGGTCTCAACAACCCGGGGACAACAACGCAGTCCACCGGGAGGAGGCTCCGCCTCCACTCGCACCTTCGGAACCTTCTGCCACGACAACTCCAGCTGTTGGACAACAACAACAACTCTTGCAGACCATGCAGCTGCTGGTGAAACAGAAGCAGCAAATCATCCAACTGATGCTCACCCAAGGGGGCGTCGCCCCTCACCCTGCAAGAGGAACACCACTCCCTCCAACAGTAGGGGAGCAACAACCCTTTCCTTCTGGGCATTAGGCAGCCCCTCACCATGGGGTCCCTCACCAGAATGCCCCAAGGCCACACCAAGGCGCCCCTCGCCCAACAGTCCCTCCTCAACGTGCGGGGAGCTCACGCGTACCCCCCTCCACACATACCTGCGCAGGAGGACGAAGATGAATGAGAGATCCAATATAGCGATCATGGAAGCCAGTGACTCTCATGTTATTTATCCTTTATTGTTTTAGTTTATTTATGCTATTATTTTATGAAATTCTGCGAATATTATTGTGTCCAAATTGTCTTGCTTTCTTGAAACTTACAAACAGCTTATAAAAGTCAGAACATGGCTTAACAACAAGGTGTAGACAAAAGAACAACGGTCGTCATACTCTCGACGATCAGTCACTACTTCCTGAGCCACAACCACTATAATCAAGGCTCTCCCCGTCACCAACTACTGTTGGTGCCTCATAAGGCATGAAACCAGAGAAATTAATAGTGTCCCTCTCATCAGGCGCCCAACAGCAGGCGTCCAGGCAAGCGCCGCCCAGGCCAACACCTAGGTTGGCACCACCCAGGCCAGCGCCTAGAGCCCCTTGGTGTCCACGCCCAAAGACGTCCGCGCCATCACCAGGCGCCCAATAGTAGCGCCCAACAGCATCAAGCGCCCAACACTAGGCGCCCAGCTCCTCAACAGCAGGTGCCTAGCACCTCAGGCGCCCTCCTCATCCCCATCTCCATGGAGTGAGCCTCTGCCCTAGCAGCTGTCTCAAGTGCTACTCGAAGGTCAGCCTCCAGATGGGCAGCCCTCTCGTGCGCTAGCCTCAACTGCTCAGCAGCATCCTCTCGTGCCTACTGCTCGAGCCCTACCTGCTCAGCGACATCCTCTTGTGCCTGCCGCCAGAGCCCTACTGCTCCGTGGCATCCTCTCGTGCCTGCCACCTGAGCCCTACTTGGTCCGCAACATCCTCTCGTGCTTGCCGCTCGAGCCCTAAGTGCTCCGCGGCATCCTCTTGTGCCTGTCGCTCAAGCTTTAACTGCTCTTCAGCAGTCTCACGTGCCTGCCTCTCCACTGTCTGGCCATCAATTGCCTCCCTGATCTTCAGCGTATTGGACAAAGCAGCAGCCACCTGCAGGCACCCAAAAGTAAAGTATAAAGAAAGAAAGTCAGGTACAAAGCCAAAGAGGAGTTCGGGACATACCAAAGCAAAGCCTCTGCTACGGTAGCCATCTCCCGAGACTATACGTAGCTCGGCCTATGACTCTGCTCTCGCGCAAGTAGTCACCTTGTAAGCCTCTGCTACGACAGCCATCTCCCGAGACTATACGTAGCTCGGCCTCCATGACTCTGCTCTCGCACAAGTAGTCACCTCTGCTACGGCAGCTATCTCCCGAGACTATACGTAGCTCGGCCTATGACTCTGCTCTCGCGCAAATAGTCACCTTGTAAGCCTCTGCTACAGCAGCCATCTCCCGAGACTATACGTAGCTCGGCCTCCATGACTCTGCTCTCGCGCAAGTAGTCACCTCTGCTACGACAGCCATCTACCGACACTATACGTAGTTCGGCCTCAGCTCATGCGACCCTCTCTCAAGACACCCACAACTCTAACTTTGCTCTCATGCAAACAACCTGCCTCTCTCTCCAGGTAATCATGTTAAATATTTTAATGTTGAGATAACATTGTCTTTTCCAGGCACACTTTTGAAACTCAAGTCGTCTACACTGGAGTCCCAACTCCGATAGTAGTACAAAGACACACATAACGGAGGAGTGGGGGCAAGACTCATGGTGTCACTCAAGGCACCCTGCCAACCTCTTGGTGTCGCCCAAGGCGCCTACCCCAGTCTCATGGCATCACTCAAGGCACCAGGCCAACCTCTTGGCGTCACCAAAAACGCCTACCCCAGCCTCATGGTGTCACTCAAGGCACCCTGCCAACCTCTTGGTGTCGCCCAAAAACTGTCTGCAATGCTCCTGCCTCGCCTGTCAAGCTGGCGTCGTCCACCAAGTCTCCCCCTACATTTGATGTCATACAGGGGTCCATAGCAAAGAAGGCACCGCCCAGCAAGGCGCTAGCGTCGCCCATGGGAATGAGTTCTCCCATCTCGCCCAGTCTCCCATCTCAACTTCACGACCGCCTAGTGCAAGACCCAAGCCGCTAACACGTGACAGGGCGTTGCCCACACTGCCCATGAACTCCTCGCCAAAGTTCCTCCTCACAAAAAAAAAAAAGAGGAGGACTGAGAGGTCAGCGCCCAAGTAAGGAGGCCAAGAAGGCGACGCCCAAAAAAAAAAAAAAAAGGAGGCAGCATGAAGGCGACGCCCAAGCCCCAAAAAAAAAAAAAAAAAAAGGAGGACCAACGCCCAAGAGGCGCCCAAGCAAAAGAAGAAAAAAAAAAGGGGGAGAAGTTGGCAAAGCCAAAGCAAGAAAAAAAAAAATGAAAGCTGAAAGCAAGAGAGCGGCGCCCAAGCAAGCCAAGAAGAAAGGAAAAAAAAAAAAAAAAGGTAAAGGAGAAGTCAGCGCCCAACAAGCCAAGAAAGAAAGGAAAAAGAAAAAAAAAAAAAAGAGAAGAAAAGACAAAGGAGGGCCCCGCGCCCAAGACAAAAAAAAAAAAAAAAATTTCTATTTGATACCGATAAATTCAGTTAGTCTCCAAAGAACGAAAAGCAAGCTACTATGTTGAGCAAGAAAATTCCTACTCAAGTGAAGCCAAAGCGCATGCCCTCAACCCCTTCCTTTCGAGAAAGTTAGAGCTCGAAGCATGGGGGCAAATGACGAGCCCAAATTTGACTGAGCCAAGCCCGATAAAAATAAATCGAGAAAGGCCCAAATGTTAAAGAACTCAAGAAGAAGCCCAAGTCGCTAAGACCCATTCAGCCGGGTCAACCCATCCAAAAGGAATTCAGAAGGAAGCCAAATGGCCAAGGGAGACCAAGGGGCGCCAACAAGGAGGTCACTCATCACTTGGGCGTCACCCTCACTCATCACTTGGGTGCCACCCTCACCCATCACTTGGACCTCATCACTTGGACCTGGTCCCTTGGGCGCCTACCTCTCTCCACTCCTGTTGCCTAGTACTCCAACACAAAGTTCACTCCAACTCAAGATCCAAACTCGGAGATCTAATCTTACCATAACTGTACCTACCAAAGTGGTAGAATCCTACCCTAACTGTACTTACCAAAATAGTGGTGACCGCCTCAACTCACCGCCTCACAGCCTTAGTGAACCTATATAATGTAAGCTCTCTGCACTTGGAGAGGCATCTTGAGATCTACACACATGTCCAAAGACCTGGAGACCTCTACCATTGGAGATCCCTACACACAATACATATCCCTACACACATTGCTCTCTCTCTCTCTCTCTCTCCCAAAGGCATTGTAACACCCCGGAGTAAACTCTCCCGGTAACTTTTACTCATCAATAAAGATCTCCGGCCACCGCTGCCGTTCTCGAGAGTGGAGTAGGTCACCCGGACCGAACCACTATATATCTTTGTGTTTGCCTCTATATTTACTGTTTTGCTATTGATCTGTCATTGATTACTTATTTACTGCTCATTAATTACACCTGTTCATATACTTGACTGTTGATTTTACCAAAGACAATTTTGTGTATCATCATTTTCATCTATTCTACCAAAAGTGGTAACATTCTAACTTTTGAACGCCTCTTTGACCGGTTTAAGACTTTAAGCTTTTGGACCATTTGTTTCGCTTGATTCAAACCATCTACGTCGAGCCACTGTTTACAACTTTCTTTAGTATAGTGACTTCACCCTTAGTCTCCAAAGCTTACCACCCCTATATATTAGTTGAATAGACTTTTTCATTATTAGAGGAAAAAAAATAATTTCTTTCATTTGTATTTGGTACGATAGATAAAAAATTGAAAGAATTATTTTTTTATTGTTTGATATTGTAGGAAAAGTGAAACGAGCGAAAAAATATATGTACTTAATTTATTATTATATATTTACATATAAAAATATTTTTTTTATTACAAATACATTTTCAGTGTCGCTTTAATTTTTACACACATAGATATAGATATGTATACCAAAAAACATACACAAGAAAAAAAAATATATTAGGATATTTAGAAGTATTTCTTGAGAAATTGTGCAGGTTTTGATTTGAAATTATGACATAATGTTTAAAAGTATATTTAAAGGCCAAACAATCAATTTGTTCAAAAAAGTAGTTTTTCTTCAATTTTCCTCCCACTTTTGGATGAAAAAAAAATGATGGGTTGGAGGAAAACACTTTTCCTCCAATTTTCCTTTCCCTCTAATTTTCTTTTGTAACCAAACAATGTAAACTTTTTTTTTTTCATCTCATTTTTCATCTACCCATTTTTTTTATCAAACCAAATACACTATAACAAAGAGTCATTGCAATTTATAGACATCACATCAAGTCAATGTGATGTCATTTTTGTACTTGTTTGGGAACAACATCTCACGCTTGATACCAAAAGATTTGTTCTCCACAAATAAGGGAGTAGAGAAACTTCTTTGATCGTACTCTTTCTTTTTATTTTAACCCCTACCTAAACACTACATACTCGATATTATTAATGGTAAACATGATTGCAAGGTTCTAAGCTTCAAGATGAGGTAATGCATATAAATATAAACCAATTTAAAACCTCGTCTATAACTTTTAATATTGTTTTACACCTCACTATCCGTTCTATAATAATCTCAATTGATAGAGATGAAATTAAATAATAAACTTTTTAGAGATGATGATAAGGACATGAGACCTTTACATGTGGTGATTGCACTTTTGTCATTAATTTACACTAAATGGCTAAGTCATTGTCTTACTTTGGGAGAAGGAAAGTATACGTGATCATTACATTATGCGCGCATAACCAAAAGTTAAGTAGCTTGTTGGGCATTTCTTTAATTCCATGAGTATGAAAACAAGGCCCTATTATGTTCATTTTTAAAAGGATAAAATTATGCAGACTAAAAATGTGCATCAAATCATCTGCAGTCGTTGGGTTAGTAATAAAACTTATTGATCCGACGAGTACAGATGATTTGATGTACACTTTTGATGTGCATATCATTGCTCTTTTTAAAATCAAACTATTGCCAACTTGTGGTATATATATAAAAAGTGAACTGTAACATGACCATCTCATTTTAACTTTTAACTTTTAACTTTTTTATTCTGAAAATGGTCCATAATTTGATTGAATTTATGAAGGTGACCACCTTTTGGTGAACATGAGGTCAACGAGTTCAGTCGAACAACATTTTCCCTCTTATTGCACAATAATCACAATGACAATGTTTCATGAAACAACAAATAAACCCATTAAAGAATAGAACTCCCCCATTCTGCAAAATAAATTCATCCCAAACAGCCCTTAAGTTCTTTAATTTCCATTTTTTTCCCTTTTTACCGTTTTTTTAAACCATTTTCTTCTTTTTGCAGCCTATACAGTCACGATTGTGTAGTCAGTAACTGTTCACCACGTGGAAAAGAGTCCACTTGCCCCCCCAACTCCGCCACTCCCCATTTTCAACCCACCTTGTGCCACCTCTCCCACCGCCTTCCTCCTCCTCTTCAGCAACCCACATTCCGACGACGCCATGGATTATGAACGATCCAGCGACATTGATGACCTCTTCCACGTAACTCTTACTGGCTCTGGCTCAATTGCGTTTGGACGCTAGCTTCCTTCTGTCCAAAGCTTTTCTCTTCATTCCAAGGCTTCCAACATTGTTCCTCTTTGCATGTTCGCATCCACACTGCATCATTTTGAGTTTTTTATCTGCAAAACAAGCAAACACTACAAAAATAGATGTAATACCCAAAAAACCTCAATAAGTCTCGATTAACCCCAGGGGCGGAGCTAAACTTAGCTTTGTGGGGGCAGTTGCCCCCACTCAATTTTGTTGTCCAAATATTTTTTTATATAAATTTTAATATATTCTAAATTTGCCCCCACAAAAATTCATATACATTTTAATTTACTTAATAATTTCTAACATTAAGATTAAATTTTTTTACTTGATTATTGATTATTTAGTTGAATCTCTCAACAAGTGTTCAAGAAATTTTGGAGCTTTTCGTTCTCTCCCCTATATGAAGCCCCCTTACTCTCATCTTTGTAAATTTTGACACATTGAATGATAATATTATTATGTAATATTTTTTATAATATAAAATTAGTCAATAAGATGGTAAAGATAAGGTATACGTTGCTCCTTTATGATTTGAATGTCAAGGATTCAAGTTGTAAAAAAAAAAAAAATACTCTCTCACATGCAGGATAATAATATGTACATCTTACTCCAGACCTTGCAATAGCAGAAGCCACACGTTGGGTCACCTCGTTTAATTTATTATTACTTCAAAATTTTAAATTTTACTTTTGTTAAAAAAATGTTACTAACATATAATTGAAAGACCTAATTTGATAATATAACACATTGTTATTACTGAATTAGCATAGGGTATCAACATTAAATGCATTTTATTTGTTAAACCAACGGTAATAATGCATTAGCTTTTCCAATTTAGTACATATAGTATTGTTGTTGTTAAAATTTTTGCCCCCACTATCCCAAATTTCTGGCTCCGCCCCTGATTAACCCCCATCTTGATGCAATTAACCCGCAAATAATACAGATAATTACACATATTACATGCCTAATCACCTCCTTTCACTTGGATGGATGTTTGGGGTTCAAAGTACATTTAAGGAAATAATTAATGCCCCAATTGTTTACATTTTTTTTTTTTTTCCGTGGGTATTTACATTTGTTATACTTACGAGGCGTTCATGACACAAAATTCTTCAATCCTAATTTTGAAAGATTTAGGTAATTCTTTGATTCCTTTAATCCCCGGTTACTTATTTCACTCCCCCAAAAACTAAAATACTCCTACTTAGTTGTAGTGGGACATTAAAGAGGTTCAAATGAGAACCAAGAAATTATCTTTGAACAATTTGGACACCATCTTTTCAAAACAAGGACAATGCCATCGTAGCAATAGTTCCCACCTTCAAAAATTTGAGAAAATATTCAATGTAATATTATATTCCCACGTCATCACTGACACAGTATGCCATCACTGACACATTATATCACCAACAAATTATGAAATATTATATAAACTAAGTGAATCCCACTATTTTAATAACTATCCATAACCTCTATATTGGAACAGAGAGACTTACTTATCCTATATATTATTTTATTATTGGACAGTGATACCATATGTCAGATGGTATAGTCTTACCGTTACACTAAATATTTACTCAAAAAATTCGACCAATTGCCTCTTTGGTTGGGAAGACTTAAAATCCATCAACCAGATACAAACAAAAGAAGTCGTGCCAAATAGATAAGTGACATTTTAACAATATTTTCATGGAGTTTAAAGATGAGTATCAACATTTTCAACTTTGACTCAAGTTTTTACTTAAATTTGAGTAAAAATTTTGATTTGATACAAATAATTTCAATTGACAAATTCAAATTTAAAAAAGGTTAAACTTAAATACAAAAGTAGGTGAAATATGATCATTTAATCTTAAAAGGAGAATGAAATTTCACCATTGGTGATTTGAATAAAAGTTTGAGTCTCGCTTGATTTGAGTAAAAATTTAAAAGCTTCAACCCTCTTGCACACAAATAATTTACAAATGTTTTCATATAACCTTTCTAATATGCAGAGTTCGAACCGTCAAAGAGAAGTAATCGTGCAATTGATCTTTTTTCCTTTTGAAATTCCATTCGATCCTAAGTAGTAGTAATCCATAAATCTTTAGAAAGAAAAAATTAGGTATATAAGCAAAAACTAGGATTTGAGAAGGTTTTGGGATTATTTTTAGTCAAATTTAAATTTAAGTGAAAGAAAAAAGAGTAAGGATTGAAAATGAACCATCCATCCTTGGGCCACACCCAGCCTGTAGTGGCCGGAATCAACAACCAGGCTGTTTGGGGTCTGCTCATCTATTGGCATGCATATTTCTTTTGGGATTGTTGTAAGTTTTAAACATCGTGTTTAAACTCGCTTACTGATATTTTCTCTAGCTTAAAACTCAGCTCATCTGGTTAAACGAGCCAAACTATAACTTTAGTTAGAGCTTAAACGTGACTTTGGATTATGTTTAACATTATGCTTAGCTCGTTAAGCATGGGATTGAAATGATCATTATGTAGTAATGCTCATTTCAATATTTGGTGTATAGGAATGAACATTTATTATTCTCATTACTATGGAATGCCTAATCCCATCGGTGTAGAATTTTTCATTCTTGAGTAATTGATGGTATTTCTCATTCCTAATTAACATTACTCGTTGCCACCATCACTCCACCACCAACCACCTCCACCCAAGGTTAGGTCCAGGTTTAGGGTCGGCTCTGAGGTCGAGGTCTGGGGTTGGGAGGGTCTAGTGGGTCCGGATTTGAGGTCAAGTCCAAGGGGTCGGGTTCAGGGTCGAGGTTAAGTCCAGGTCGAGGTCGAGTTCTGGTTCAGGGTTTAGGTCTGGGATCGATCTTGAGTCGAGGTTCGGGTCTAGGAGGTTGGGGTTGGGTCGGAGTCTAAGTTCGGGGTCTGGTCCAAGTGTAGGTTCGGGTCATGGGTTCGCGTCTAAGAATTATCCAAATATTTGAGTGAATTTTCAATTGTATTCCAGCATTTAATCCTAGTTGTTACCAAATATTAGAATGATAATGTACATTCCATTTTATTCCATTCTCATGTAAAAACATTCTCGGGTACCAAACACAATTTAAATATATTATACGTGTATGTTTAGGAGCCTAACCCACTGAGCAAGTTATTATTCAAATTCGACTCGTTTATTAAACAAGTCTTATAATTGACCTTAAGTTCGGTTCATCTAGCGAAGGAATTAACTTGAACAATTTTTTGTCAGAACCTATCTCGGACTGTTCGTATTTGTTATGAACTGAGACCACAAACAAATAAATAAAACGGAATAGAAAAATAAAACACACAAATTTATGTGGTTTAGCTCAACAAAGAAGCCTATGTCCACGAACGAAATATAACGATAAGATTTCACTATCAAATAGTTGAAGATTACATAATATTCTCTATAATAAAGGTAAAAAAAACGTGTCATTACTCTATCACTATTGTAGTATTAATAGTGTCAAAATCCTAATATACAAATATTACCTTTTCCGAAAAAGACCCAAAATAAAATAGAGCAAACTCACATTTGTCAAAAGAAATCTCGTCGTGGTTGTTGTCAAACCCATTGAAGGCTTCACCGAAATTACAAAGTCTCCGGACCTGCAATGCAGTATCAAAGTCAAAATCAAAGTCAAAGTCAAAGTCTTGTAAAACTCCATAACGTGTGGGACAAATCAATTATTTCCCACTAGATGCTAAAGTCTTGGCAAAACAAAGACTTACCCAAAGACTGGGAGTTCAAGTCATGCATAACAGTATACGATAGCGGCTTAGGGAAGCCGATACCTCCTTAAAAATTTAATAAAATAAAAATACATTTTTTAAAA